>SJYT01040644.1:0-52281 GCA_006410635.1 Cephalophus harveyi | reverse complement strand
GAAGAGTTGACTCATTGGAAAAGACTCTGATGCTGGGAGGGATTGGGGGCAGGAGGAGAAGGGGATGACCGAGGATGAGATGGCTGGATGGCATCACGGACTCGATGGACGTGAGTCTGAGTGAACTCTGGGAGATGGTGATGAACAGGGAGGCCTGGCGTGCTGCGATTCATGGGGTCGCAAAGTGTCGGACACGACTGAGTGACTGAACTGAACTGAAAGGGGAAGGTTCATAGCAATACAGGCTTACCTCAAGAAACAAGAAAAAAGTCAAATAAATAACCTAACTCTAAACCTAAAGCGACTAGAAAAGGAACAATGAAGAACCCCTGGGCTTGTAGAAGGAAAGAAATCACAAAAATAAATGCAAAGGAAACAAAAGAGATCATAGCAAAAATTAACAAAGCCAAAAGCTGGTTCTTTGAGAAGATAAATAAAATTGACAAATCATTAGCCAGACTCATCAAGAAACAAAGGGAGAAGAATCAAATCAACGAAGTTAGAAATGAAAATGGAGAAATCACAACAGACAACACAGAAATCCAAAGATCATAAGAGACGACTATGAGCAACTATATGCCAATAAAATGGACAACCTGGAAGAAATGGACAAATTCTTAGAAAAGTACAACTTTCCAAAACTGAACCAGGAAGAAATAGAAAATCGTAACAGACCCATCACAAGCATGGAAATTGAAACTGTAATCAGAAATCTTCCAGCAAACAAAAGCCCAGGACCAGATGGCTTCACAGTTGAATTCTACCAAAAATTTAGAGAAGAGCTAACACCTATCCCACTCCAATACTCTTGCCTGGAGAATCCCAGGGATGGGGGAGCCTGGTGGGCTGCCGTCTATGGGGTCACACCGAGTCAGACATGACTAAAGCAACTCAGTAGCAGCAGCAGCAGCAGCAACACCTATCCTACTCAAACTCTTCCAGAAAATTGCAGAGGAAGGTAAACTTCCAAACTCATTCTATGAGGCCACCATCACCCTAATACCAAAACCTGACAAAGATCCACAAAATAAGAAAACTACAGGCCAATATCACTGATGAAGATAGATGCAAAAATCCTTAAGAAAATTCTAGCAAACAGAATCCAACAACATATTAAAAAGATCATACATTATGACCAAGTGGACTTTATCCGAGGGATGCAAGGTTTCTTCAATATCTGCAAATCAATCAATGTAATACACCACATTAACAAACTGAAAGATAAAAACCATATGATTATCTCAATAGATGCAGAGAAAGCCTTTGACAAAATTCAACATCCATTTATGATAAAACCCTCCAGAAAGCAGGAATAGAAGGAACATATCTCAACATAATAAAAGCTATGTATAACAAACCCACAGCAAACATTATCCTCAATGGCAAAAAATTGAGAGCATTTCCCCTAAAGTCAGGAACAAGACAAGGGTGACCACTCTCACCACTATTCAACATAGTTTTGGAAGTTTTGGCCACAGCAATCAGAGCAGAAAAAGAAATAAAAGGAATCCAGATTGGAAAAGAAGTAAAACTCTCCTGTTTGCAGATGACATGATCGTCTACATAGAAAACCCTAAAGACTCCACCAGAAAATTACTAGAGCTAATCAATTAATATAGTCAAGTTGCAGAATATAAAATTAACACACAGAAATTCCTTGCATTCCTATACACTAACAATAAGAAAACAGAAAGAGAAATTAAGGAAACAATTCCATTCACCATTGCAATAAAAATAATAAAATACTTAGGAATATTTCTACCTAAAGAAAAAAAAAAACACCTATATATAGAAAACTATAAAACACTGGTGAAAGAAGTCAAAGAGGACACAAATAGATGGAGAAATATACCATGTTCATAGATTCGAAGAATCAATATAGTGAAAATGAGTATATGAACCAAAGCAATCTATAGATTCAATGCAATCCCTATCAAGCTACCAATGGTATTTTTCACAGAACTAGAACAAATAATTTCACAATTTGTATGCAAATACAAAAAATCTCAAATAGCCAAAGCAATCTTGAGAAAGAATAATGGACCTGGAGGAATCAACCTGCCTGACTTCAGGCTATAGTACAAAGCCACAGTCATCAAGACAGTATGGTACTGGCACAAAGACAAAAATATAGATCAAAGGAACAAAATAGAAAGCCCAGAGATAAATCCATGCACCTATGGATACCTTATCCTTGACAAAGGAGGCAAGAATATACAATGGAGAAAAGACAATCTCTCTAACAACTGGTGTTGGGAAACCTGGAGAGCCACTTATAAAAGTACGAAACTAGAACATGTTCTAACACCATACACAAAAATAAACTCAAAATGGATTAAAGACCTAAACATTAGACCAGAAACTATAACACTCCTAGAGGAAAACATAGGCAAAACTCTCTCCGACATAAACCACAGCAGGATCCTCTATGACCCACCTCCCAGAATATTGGAAATAAAAGTAAAAATAAACAAATGAGACCTAATTAAAATTAAAAGCTTCTGCACAACAAAGGAAACTATAAGCAACGTGAAAAGACAGCCTTCAGAATGGGAGAAAATAATAGTAAATGAAGTAATGGAATATACAAGCAACTCCTGCAGCTCAATTCCAGAAAAATAAACGATCCAATCAAAAATTGGGCCAAAGAACTAAAGAGACATTTCTCCAAAGAAGACATACAGATGGCTAATAATCACATGAAAAGATGCTCAGCATTACTCATTATCAGAGAAATGCAAATCAAAACCACAATGAGGTACCATTTCATGAAGTCGCTCAGTCGTGTCCGACTCTTTGCGATCCATCCATGGGATTCTCCAGGCAAGAATACTGGAGTGGATTGCCATTTCCTTCTCCAGGGGATCTTCCCGACCCAGGGATCGAACCCGGGTCTCCCACATTGGAGGCAGACGCTTTAACCTCTGAGCCACCAGGGAAGCCCCCAATACAGTATACTAACGCATATATATGGAATTTAGAAAGATGCTAACGATGACACTATATGCGAGATAGCAAAAGAGACACAGATGTATAGAAGAGTCTTTTGGACTCAGTGGGAGAGGGCGAGGGTGGAATGATTTGGGAGAATGACATTGAAACGTATATATTATCATATGTGAAATAGATCACCAGTCCAGGTTCAATGCATGATACAGGGTGTTCGGGGCTGGTGCACTGGGATGACCCAGAGAGATAGGATGGGGAGGGGCATGGGAGGGGGTTTCAGGATAGGGAACACATGTACACCCATGGCGGATTCATGTCAGTGTATGGCAAAACCACTACAATATTGTAAAGTAATTAGCCTCCAATTAAAATAAATAAATTTATAGCAAAAAATAAAAATAAAAAATACAAATACAAATATAAGAACATAAAAAAAAATAAATGCTTGTTTAAGAAGTAATTAGATACAAACAAGTGTTGGTGGGGATGTGGGGCAATTACGTCCCTTATTCACTCTCATAGGAACATAAAATGGTGCAGCAACTTTGGAAAACAATCTAACGGTTCTTCAAAAAGTTAAACACAATTGACCTAGCAATTTCATACCCAAGTTAATGGAAAAGAGAAAAGAAAATAATGTTCACACAAAAGCTTGTACACAAAAGGTGAAGTGAAGTGAAAGTCGCTCAGTCGCGTCCAACTCTTTGTGACCCCATGGACTATACAGTCCAAGGAATTCTCCAGGCCAGAATACTGGAGTGGGTAGCCTTTCCCTTCTCCAGGGGATCTTCCCAACCCAGGGATCGAACCCAGGTCTCCTGCATTGCAGGTGGCTTCTTTACCAGCTGAGCCACAAGGGAAACCCACACAAAAGGTAGAGACAACTCAAATGTCTATCAGGTGATGAATGGGTAAATAAAATGTGGAATATCCACACTATGGAATATTATTAGGCCATAACCAATGTGAAGACAACAGAAATTCTGCAGGGAGGCAAGAACAATGAAAGAAAGCTAAATTCTCATCTTCTATCGTGGGAAGCAGCAATATAAGTATGATATTTGGAGATATGGAGGTAAATAATGAAAAAAATATCTAAAAAAGCAGAAACTAGTTGCCTCTAGGGAGTGGCAAATATGTTGGTATACATATATGTGTATTTTGGGGAGGGTCAAATCGCACTTTTATATATATATATAAAAGGCTTCCTCAGATGGTAAAGAATCTGCCTGCAATGCAGGAGATCCAGGTTTGATCCCTTGGTCAGGAAGATCCCTGGAGAAGGGAATGGCTACCCACTCCAGTATTCTTGCCTGGAGAATCCCATGGACAGAGGAGTCTGCTGGACTACAGTCTATAAGGTTGCACAGAGTCAGACATGACTGAGCAACTAACATACACACACACAGACACACAAACACACACACACACACACACATATATATAACTTACTGAAAGCAGAAAATGAATTTATAAATAAGAAATATCCCAGTATCTTCCACAGAGACTTTATCCAATACTTGAACAATTACGATACCTGGAAAAAGGCACATTCTGAATACTTCTTCCAAATTGCCTCTGACCTGGGCTTATTCTGACAATACTTCGCATACATTTGAAAATCATCTTTCTGTGATAAAAAGAAAATGCAAATGTATTAGTGATTTATGAATGTGTCCTTTTCTTATCAAGAAAGGCTGAGCAAGAGTGACTGTGGCCAAGCATCATAGGGAATGTGGCTTAAAGGGCCAGGTCAGAAGCCTTCTTTATATTCCAAGACCAGCGTGCCCAGCAAACCGGGTAGAGGGACACATAATTATCCAAGCAATTTCATAACTTCCACTTACCAAGTTTGAGAGTTAGAGGGAAAAAAGCCTTCTCTGAATGAACTATGAAAACAGACTACTTTTCTTATTACTACGAGCTAACTGGGTACCAAGAGATACACTCTTTCTTTGCTCTCAGTTACTCCATTCCCTAGTGAATGAACTTATAGTAACTCCCAAGGTCCTTGGGTCCTCATGGGACCATCATCATTGTACCAGAACCCTGTGCAGTATCTGCTCACCCTCTTCTCTCTCCCTGTTCATTTGACCCTCATCTAACGGGCTACCTACTATTCAGTCATCAACACTCATCTCACAAGTTATCTCTTCTATACAGCCATCATTTATATCTCCAGTCAATATCAGATGCACTTCTTCTTGACTCCTATAAGACCCTTCGTACAACTTTAATACAACACAACTGACACTGTACACGGTGGAATCCCTCTTTTCCTATGTGAATAGTCTTGGTATTCCACATTGCCTAGTTCAGTGCTTGGCTCAAACTAGGTACTGAATAACTGATGGCTGCTGAATGAATGAACAGATCAATAGGCATTTATTAAACTACTGGTTGCCAAGAACTCTACTGACCTTACTAGAGATACAAAAATATACAGGATATGGACCCTGCCTCAATCAGTTTTCCATCTAGTTGGAGAAAGAATTCATGAAATTCATGTATAAACATGTGTAGTACATGTAAAATTCCCAATGAGTAGCACAGACATTAAGTACCATATAAGTTCAAAGGCAAGAGGAGCTGCTGTTGCTTAGGGAATTAGGGAAGAATTAGGGAAGAATCTGGCCATGGTTTCAGTTCAGTTCAGTTCAGTCACTCAGTCGTGTCTGACTCTTTGCAATCCCATTAACTGCAGCACACCAGGCCTCCCTGTCCATCACCAACTCCTGGAGTTTACTCAAACTCATGTCCATTGAGTTGGTGATGCCATCCAACCTTCTCATCCTCGGTCGTCCTCTTCTCCTCCCGCCATCAATCTTTCCCAGCATCAGGGTCTTTTCAAATGAGTCAGCTCTTTGCATCAGGTGACCATGGTTTAAATGCCTTTAAATGTTAGGATATGTTCATTGGAGAAGAAAATGGCAACCCACTCCAGTGTTCTTGCCTGGAGAATCCCAGGGATGGGGGAGCCTGGTGGGAAAGGTTCTGCCTTATCCTTACCATCTTCTCACTCCATAAACACTTCCTGAGATAAGATATCTCCTTGGACGCTTTCAGTGATCACCTCTATCAAACTGACTCTCAAGTCAAAACAAAACTGATCTTTCAGGAAGTGGAGGAACTAGATAAGCAGAGAACATTGTGAGAGAAAACTCTAATGGAGGAGAGTGTGATTACAGCGCCTGGGAAGTCAATTATACTAAGCACATCCGTGGGACACAGAGACATGAGCCTCCTTGAAAGATATTGTAGAATAAAAAGAACACACAGCTCCCTGTTTTGCAAAGTTCCTGTGATAAGATGCCTTGTTGTCTGAAAGCCAGACTATATTTGATTTGAAGACTTCACATATACTAGAGGGGACTATCAGGGCATCTCTCAGGCTAGAAATTAACCAAGCCAAGAATGGTGTGCCAAGATGATTCCAACTCTTGCATCTTCACAGTCAGGATGGTCCCTGGACTCCTGGGATCACCCAGGGGTCAGAGGTCACAAGCTGAGCCACTGTAGCATTTGATGCCACAGAATACAAAACCATTTGTATGCTCCAATACCCCATTCCTATAACAAAACTTGATTTGGCATTAAATACTTGCTGGAGTGATGTGTCGCCAGCAAAAATAAAAGGATATCAAAAATAATGCCTACCTTGTCTCCAATCTAGAAAATGACATGCTATGTTGGTGGTCTATATTTATATAATCATTGAACTAACCCTTTCCAGGAAACAAGGTCCCACTCTTTCTGGAGCATCAACACAATTTTCCAGACTGCTCATGAAAATGCTGTAAAAATTTCAAAGAAAAAAAATACGATTTTATGTGAAATATGCTACATTGGTCAACAATCATTTAAATAATACTCACAAAAAAGAAAATTCAATTCAGCAATTACATACTTGTTATGGAATTCGTATATTTCTGCCATGTTTCCAAAGAGAACATCCCTTTTACTTCTCAGGAGAGGTGGCATAAGAACAAACATCTCTGGATTGTCCATCTCCGCTCTATAGCCCTACCCAAAATAAATGCATTTATTCATTTAAAAAATAGTCACATCAACTTTCAATTGGGCCACCAAAGATACAAGTACAGCAGAATGTATATGGGATAAGAGGGTAAAGTTGTTTGTAATTTTATTATTCATATCTTCTAGTTCCCCCAAGTTATCCACTATTATTATTATTTTAAATAGCAGGACAAGGAAGTTCAGGTTTTCTACTCAATGAGTAGAAGAAAGGGACAACTTTTTGGCCTTCAGGTAGCTAACAGGAAGGAAAATAGAAACCAGGTATGAAAGATGATATTACAGGTCATTAACTTCTCCTTAAACATGGAATAATTGTTTGAGTTCTGCCAGACCAAATTAATATTACTGATATGCAATTTGTAACAATTGAATGCTTTTCTCCCATACTTAGGGCTTTATATCATGACCTCTAAATAGCACCCTGGGAATAATTATAACAATCCACTGTATTCCTAACAGAACAGCTTATCTCTTCTGTAATGAATTCTGAAGCCACAATCCTCACTGCAGAGGGAGAACCTGAATGAACACATTTAACAAACAATCAAGGAAAGAGACAAAAAGGGAAGCTTGCACTTCCTAATGAATTCCAGAAAAAGAATGCATTTGAATCAGTTCTAATGAGGTAGATGAAATTGGAGCCTATTATACAGAGTGAAGTAAGTCAGAAAGAAAAACACCAATACAGTATGTTAACGCATATATATGGAATTTAGAAAGATGGTAACAATGACACTATATGCGAGACAGCAAAAGAGACACAGATATAAAGAACAGTCTTTTGGACTCTGTGGGAGAAGGCGAGGGTGGGATGATTTGAGGAAATGGCATTGAAGCATGTATATTATCATGTGTGAAACAGATCGCCAGTCCAGGTTCAATACATGAGACAGGGTGCTCAGGGCTGGTGCACTGGGATGACCCAGAGGGATGGGATGGGGAGGGAGGTGGGAGGGGGGTTCAGGATGGGGAACACATGTACACCCATGGCTGATTCATGTCAATGTATGGCAAAAACCACTACAATATTGTAAAGTAATTAGCCTCCAATTAAAATAATCAAATTAATTTTTTAAAAAAGACAGGAAAATACAATCTGAGTCACTTACCAACAAAACAGTAAACAGTTCCCTAACATATGCCCTCTCGGTCTGTATCAGCTCATTTAGGACGTGGCTAAAATGAAAGGACCGTATTTGTCAGTTATTTTATGGCTTTAGAATTGTATTGCAACATTTCATTTATTATCATGATAAATTGTCTAAGATGAAAATTAGCAGTGCAGATGGTTTTATCATCAAAATATAAAATTAATTCTATGGTTTCTAGAATAAGTACTACCCCCGAAGACTCTTTAAAATGTATTAAAAAAAAAAAAAAAGAGGAGTGGGGCTCAGGAGTCATTTTTAAATGAGGAAAAAAAAAAAAAACTAATTCTATTTCCAACTCACTAAGCTTAAGAATCATTTACTAAAAACTCACAAAATCTACTCCTAAAAACCTAGGGAATACTTTCTTAGACAGCACAATTTCTGTGCTATTGTTCTCCCTCTCTCTCTCTCAGAAAAAAATCATATAAGCATTTTAGACACAATTTTTCCTTTTTCCTCGGTAATGTTCTGAAGTCTTCCAAGACATGATATGAATTTATAATACTGGTTTTCCCAAATATAGATCATACTTAACTTTCTGTAGTAACTTTGTTTACTGTCTCTTTAAAATAAAATAAAATACATTTTCCTTCCAATGTGATTTCCAATTGACATTGTATTTAAAATTTATTTGCTCACTCCCCAATGTTATCCATTTAATGTAACTTCTTTTTCTTTGTTTTTTTATGTTTTGGCAGCACCACACAGCATGCAGGATCTTCATTCCCTGACTAGGGATTGAAGCCATACCTGCTGCAGTGGAAGTTTAGAATCTTAACTTCTGGACCACCAGGGAAGTCCCTAATTTAACTTTTATCCTTGGCCTCTTTTTAATTTAATTTTTATACTTTTATAAATTTAACTAACATTTAACAATCTTTGCATATAACTATGTTTCAAATTATTTGTTACTTGCTCCAAACTACTGGTTACTTACTCAAAACTCTGTGATATAAAATTTAAAAGGTGACTATTCATATCTGTGGAATGTTAACATAATAATATAAAAGTGAATGAAATGATTTTTATTAGTATCTATAAAATCACATTGTATATCTACATAATCTTCTGTAGTTTTTGAAACATTGACCCATTCACTCTCACCTCTTTCATAAAAGAGGAGACTATGAATCTGAAAAGATCTAGTTAATTTTCAAGTCACATAAACAGAGTATAGGTTGGTCAGGACTTCTGAAACCTTCTATAGTGCACATTTGATCAAACCTAGCAGAACCGTATTCTGGGAACTCAAAAGTCTAAGTACATTTGCTTTGAACACTGAATCAGAGGCTCCTACTGGTAGATGTGTATATGGGTGTATGTTAATAAATAAAAGATACTTCTTTAAAATATCCAAGCTATTGTCATTGTCCAAATTGGAGGACTGAACAGAACTTCTCTTCTCTTGACAATCATACACTGCTTCAGTCTGAAATGAAAAGAAAAGTGAAATTAGCATCTATGTAAGTATAGTTCTTCAAGGCAATGTAGCCCAAATTAAGTTTTCTTCTTTCTACGTTCTAATTATATAGATAAACTAAAAAGTAACACCATGATTATGATTTTTCTCAGAAATAACTTTGATATATACTAGTTAAAAATTATTTTAGTTGCCTAAGAGGACAAATTTAAGATATTCATTACAATTTACTATATACATTAAGTAATGTTTCATTTCTGTAGCACTTTGAGGAAATGAGGTTAATTCCTAAAAAGTTGATTGTCCTGGGACTTCCCTGATGGGTCAGCAGTTAAGACTCTGCACTTACACTGCAGGGGGCATGGGTTCCATTCCTGGTTGGGAACTAAACTCTGGACCCAAAGGGGAAAAAAAAAAAGCTGACTGTCCAGGAAGGGGAAAACTAAGTTTCAGAGAGCTTTCACAAAGGGCCAAGGTCACCTAGTAAGTGATAAAACTGTCAAACCCATGGTCAGCCACCATTATTACATTCCCTCTTTTTTTTGGATTTGTGTGTGTGTGTGTGTGGACTATTTTTTAAGGTCTTTCCTGCATTTGTTACAATATTGCTTCTGTCTTATGCTTTGTTTTTTTTTTTTTTGGCTGCGAGGCATGTGGGATCCTAGATTCCCAACCAGGGATCAAACCCATACTCCCTGCACTGGAAGCAGTCTTAACCACTGAACCACTAGGGAAGTCCTTCATATTCCCTCTTTAAAAGTGTACTTTGATTTCTGTATGCTCCATGTACCAAGTGCTATCATTTTAACTACTATAATTAAGACTGAAAATACTGCATACTGCACTTCCCAGATAGGTATGTGCCATCCACTCTTAACAGGGTTCTGAAATACAAGGCTGAAAAGTTTTGAACCATCAAATTTTAAATGCCTAAGGATTGTGCAAATTGACTTGACTTGGAAGTATATGTGCATTTGGGAACTGGATTGACTAGCTATATATCTCACCAAGGAAATGTACAGAATCACAGCCTTCTATTTTTACCCTGGGGATATGCAAATGAATAAATCCACATAGCTACTAAGGCCGGCATGACTTGAAACCAGAACCAAAAGACATGGCAGACTAAGGAATTTGGCATTCAGGCTGTTTCCTTCGTGAAACCAGAAACTCTCGCTATAGAACATGATAACCAGACAAGGTGTGTCAGTATGGGTCATTTGCTAGCCTGCTAACAACTACATAAAACACTTAGAGCATTACCATGCACCACACAATACTCAACGTACTTCATAAATACTAGATTATTTTATCTTAGTTATACTAACTCCATAATGAGGGTGTTCTCTTATTACCTCCATTTTACAGATAAGGAAACTGATTTCCAGAGAACTTGCCCAAGGTTATGCAGCCAGTAAGTGATGGAGCTGGGCTGAAGTCAGGCATTCTAGCCACACAATCTGTATCACATGCTATCCTGCCTCTGGGAGATACATTCTTGGCCTTATTTACCATCAAGAACATACAAAGAAAACAAGATGCTGCAGTTATGAGGCGGCTACTCTCTGCAGATACCAGATTGTCATGAATAACTCAGAAGGAAGCTTGAATCTACCAAGAAAAGAATAGGTGTGTTTTTTGAGCCTAGCAGATGGTCCATTAGAACCTGTCCTTTGTCCATGCTTTCTACTTGCAGGACTGGAATCACTTATGAAAGGAATTTCCTTTTGTAAAAAGGTGCAGCACTTATTCAGCTGAATTGAGGTGCAGGCAGGAAAGAGAAACTAGAACTTATATGAGATGTTCTACAGCATTTATTCTGAACTGGAGCCAAGACTTGAGAAACTGCTCATACAACTGGGGCTAGGCCAGTACTGTAATTAGACACAACATAGCAGCAGCTTTTTCTTCTAGATATAATAGGCTTTCAAATGCACAATATTGGTTCAGTGAATGAAAAATACGGTTTTAGCCCCATCCCGCTCTGCAACTACAGCAATAAAGCCAATTTTGAATTAATTAATGATATTTACTTTTGTGTTGCTTTGATTTTGTCTCCAAGTCTTCTTCCCTGATAAAGAAATATGAGAGAAGAATTTCAAGCAAGAATTAAAATCAATACTTTCATAAAAATATGTACATGCGTATTAAAAAGAGAGAGATTAATGTGCCAACATGTTTATATTAGTATTTTAAAATTACACTATAAAAAACAGACGATTGGTTAGATTTATCTACATGATTTCAACTTCTCATAGAGCATGATTTTGCCATGTATTCACCCATTCTCTCATTCATTGAACATTCACTGGATTGCTGAGCAAGCATGAAGCTAGGTGTTAGTACCCATGATTATTTGTAGATTTAGTGATCATTCTAATACATAAGCATTTAATCAGATTGTAGCTCACTGATTAACTGAATCAAAAAGAGTTTCAGAATAAAATCTCAATTTAACTAATAATTAGAGCGTCTGACATTTATTTGGCACTTACTATATGCTGGACACTATTCTAAGCCCTATATGTGCACTTGCTTTTTTACCTCTCAAATTGACCCTTGAAGATAAGTACTACTTCCCCATTTTATAGGTTAAGCATAAGATGTCCAATAAGCAGAAGTGGTACACAAATCTGTATAATCTACTGTCAGAATTCATGTTTCTAACCACTCTATATAAAACAACATTTCTGAAGCACATTAAAATGCTAAAACAAAACCAAATAAAACAAAAAAAAATCCAACTTTATCAAAATTCCAAGCTTCCATCTTTCTGTTCTTCCTGTATAATCTTCCTTTTTGTTTCTGTTTAATCTTTCTGTTTCATTTACAAAGGCTGAGCCCCTATATTACCAAGCAAGGAGTCCAGATGCTCCTCCAGAGCCCAGGGCATGGTCCAGTCAAAGACTAGGCCATTTAAGTTCCTAAGTCTCAGGGCTGCTGAAAAGAACTCTCCCCACACGGGCTGTGTGCATCACTTCTCACTATGGAAGGAACAGATTTCTTGTCCTTTCTGACTCTACTGGGAGCCATTGCAAGGCCCACTCAGGGAAAGACTCTGCTGTTAATGAGTTCTCTAAACTTTATCCTTCTCTCCATTTACTTAAAATATATTCTATACAGGAATTTTTACCTTTATATAATATATATGTAAATGGATTAATATAAATTAGACTTAGTGGCAATTACCATATAAAATTAGTTTCTCAATCAATATTGATGTCCATCACTTTAAAGAAACTTGATATCCAGAGATCCAAAGTTTCTTATAAAGCAAACTTAGGGAGCTTTACAAACTAGCTTTTACTAATTAATTCTTTACAAATACATTAAGAGATGAAAAAGGAATGCATACAAAATTTATGAGACGTGTATCTTTTTCGAAAAGCAAGGTATTGGGTTGGCCAAAAAGGTCTGTTCAGGTGTTTCTGTAAGACGTTACAGAAACACCTGAACTGACCTTTTTGGCCAACCCAATAGACGTCTTCATTCTTTTAATAATGTGACTATGCTGCTGCTGCTGCTAAGTCGCTTCAGTCGTGTCCGACTCTGTGCGACCTCATAGATGGCAGCCCACTGGGCTCCGCCATCCCTGGGATTCTCCAGGCAAGAACACTGGAATGGGTTGCCATTGCCTTCTCCGGAACTGAGCTTACATTCTAGCAAAAGAAACAGAAAACAGGCAATTATGCTAAAGCTAGGAAGATAGGAAGAGGGGCTTGTTATCCCATAGTATAACACCTGACCAAACTGCGGTGCAGGAGAGGAGGAGAGGCAGGAAGGATGAACTTACCTTAAGGAAGAGAAGAGAACACTAGGTGTAAAGTCCAAAGGGCAAGACAACTAGGGGCATTTAAGAAGGGAAAGTGGGAAACAGGGAGACTGCCACAGTTGTCAAGGCAACAAACAGATGGGTGTTAGCTTGGATTAGGGAGGTGGCAGTGAGGGCTAGCAGGGTGGATTAGAAGAAGTGGATTTTTGGACTGATTAGAGGTGGGGATGAGTGAGAAAGAGGAGCAGAAAAAAATGGCATCCTTTTGGGGTATGCTGAGACTGAGCTGCCAATAGGAAATTCAAGGAGGCAAATTGCAAATACAGACTCTGAAGTTTAGGAGAAAGATCTAGACTAGAGCTACAGGTTTAGGAGCTCAAACCATTTTATCTCTCACACACAATGTTCTTCCATAACTTCCCTCTACATGAAATATTAATTCAGCAAAATATTTATTACATCTTTCTAGGTGCCAGATATGGTGCTAGATACAAGATTCTACCTGATGCAAATTAATAAAGATAAACAAAAACAACAACAACAAAAAAAACAGTTTGACTTTTTTTTTTTGGTTTAGTATGGTTGACTTATTTTATTAAAAAAAAAATTAACACTTCTGTGTTGATTTGACCAAATCTCATATTTTTTTTTTTTACCAAATCTTATATATTTGACTTAGCAATTAAAAGTTTTGAAGTATTATTTGGACCTGATTGTTATAATTTCCATTACTCACAGACCAAGAAGGTAAAATGAACAGTGTTTGTAGCATAAATGATGCTCTGATTTAATTTGGGAACCATGATGGATAACTGATATAATCATTTATCCATCCATGTCATTTATTCAGTAAGCTGCCATCTTCTTCATAAATACCTTAGGCAAATTCAAGCTACTCTCAACAAATAGGCTTACTGTGGGTGACACAGTCTTTAAAATGAAAGCAAATTTATTTTAACAAATTTAAGTTAAAAGCCAATTGTTTTCCTTATTTTTGTCTTTCGAGTGGTCATCTGATAAAAGAGAACAATTCACTTTTTATATAGTTATTTTCCAATATAATGTTAATACTGAGAGACTAATGGATGCTTATTATGAAAAAAATGAGAAAGTTAACCTTCAGCAGAATGTGAGAAGGAACTGCTGCTGGTTTTAGGTGCCAAACTGATTTTTCACATGTACACAAACTCAGAAAATGTACTGACGAAAAGTAATAAAGATGGGTACCTTTTGAAAAAAGTTTACATGCTTGAAAGAAAGAATATCCAACTCCCACTGCAGAAAGAAAGTGTAATGCCATTAAATAAGAATATCAGAAAGAAAAAAAATGAAACAACACAAAACAAAATGTACTTTTAGTGACTAAGGCCTTGAATGGGGCCTTGGGCAGTCTTTTTAGAGCTCTGTTCCTCAACCCTTCAGAGGAGTTGAGCTTTTAGAGAACCATAAAGCAAGAGGCCTTCATCAGAGGGAAGGAATAGTCTAGTTTATTGAGTATTTTTAAATATCCTACAATTTTTTAACTTTGTCTTCAGTAGGTATTTCACTTTGAAATCAATAGGCATTATTATTCCTAATTTATAGATGAACAAAACAAGGCAAAATCAACAAAAGAGGTTAAGTGAACTGTCCCTGGTCACACACCCCCTGAATGGAGCCAGAAATACAACTGAGCTCTGTCTTCTGCTTAGGAATATCAACCTATTCTATTTTTATTCTCATAGCTGTTGGTTTTGATCCTCTATTGGTTTTTGTTCTTCTTATTCTTTTTTCCTAGTATCTTCTTAGTATTATTCATTTATGGCAATGCTTATAGTTTTATTTGTGAGTATATTTTTATATTTAATAACCATTAACTATATGACTTTTATCATCTTAGCCTAGTTACCTGCTTTCATCACTTGGTTTTAATCTGATCTCTGCTGGAGCTGAGCTGGACTTTTACATTCATTATGCCTAGCTCAGGCTTTCTCTGATTTTCAAAGCAGTTCCCATATATTAATGAAGTCTCTGATTCTCTCAGATCAAAGAGATGGAATTTAGGCCCACCTTCACAAATTTAACTAACTCAGGGCCCCAAAGACCAAACTACTTTCCCCTAAGGGGCCCTAGAGGCAGCTCAAGGAAAACCTTGGGGCAATAGTCATCTCATTTCCAGAGTAGCTCAACACCACAGAGAGCATAATTATTTTATCCCACAGAACTTAGAAAATAGAAATAAATATTACAGGTTTAAAATCATCTACAAAGATTTTAAACATTTAAAGTTCAATGAACTCTCTAACAGTTAATTACTAGCAAAATACTTTGATTTACCTATACCTGTTTAGAAAAGGCAATCAATTTGATTATCTAAGTCATTCACTTATTAGAAGCCTATAAGAATCAAATAATAGTTTATCCCTATAAGTGGTAAATGCATGTATGTATATACTATTTTCATATGCTTCCTTGTACCTGCTGAAGAAAAGGGTGAATTGTTTGTGAGTTTGATGCTAGTATAAAGTTCATATTCACTGCAAATTGGGAAATTCAGCCCAGATTTTCATCATCCTGTACTATACTATATTACTACTATGTTTAGTTATTGTATAATAATCTCTATCATGACTCCTGCCTTCTGCAATACAATTTGCACATGACCAAGGATGCTTAAAAAAAACAATTCCTATTTCTCAGGATTGAAGAATGAGTTCAGTATTTACATTAAAAGTAACAAAGTAAACAACAGCAAGAAGAAAAGAGAGAGAAAAGGGGAATCTAAGATACTCTACCTTGTGTAGGTGAAAAAAATGGTGCTCTAGATCTGACCAAATTGTCAGAAGCAGGTACTACAAATGGAATTGGCCTCCCATGTTTATCTGTCAGGTTTCTGAAACCAGCCTGTTGGTTCTGAAATATACTTCGGATGTTTTCAAGCTTGAGTTGGATGGTCTGCATTTGAGCCTGCAGGTTACATAAGAAATCTATGAAATATTTTCTGAAATGGGGGTCATTACAAATCCTATTACATTTCTCAGTCTCAGACAGATACAAAATTAATTTAGACTTTAATATAGAACTAGAAATAGATGGGGAAACTGGAAACAGTGTCAGACTTTATTTTTTGGGTTCCAAAATCACTGCAGATGGTGACTGCAGCCATGAAATTAAAAGACGCTTACTCCTTGGAAGGAAAGTTATGACCAACATAGATAGCATATTGAAAAGCAGAGGTCCGTCTAGTCAAGGCTATGGTTTTTCCTGTGGTCATGTATGGATGTGAGAGTTGGACTGTGAAGAAGGCTGAGCGCCGAAGAATTGATGCTTTTGAAGTGTGGTGTTGGAGAAGACTCTTGAGAGTCCCTTGGACTGCAAGGAGATCCAACCAGTCCATTCTGAAGGAGATCAGCCCTGGGATTTCTTTGGAGGGAATGATGCTGAAGCTGAAACTCCAGTACTTTGGCCACCTCATGCCAAGAGTTGAGTCACTGGAAAAGACTCTGATGCTGGGAGGGATTGGGGGCAGGAGGAGAAGGGGATGACAGAGGATGAGATGGCTGGATGGCATCACTGACTTGATGGACGTGAGTCTGAGTGAACTCCGGGAGTTGGTGATGGACAGCGAGGCCTAGCGTGCTGCAATTTATGGGGTTGCAAAGAGTCGGACACGATTGAGCGACTGAACTGAACTGAGAAGAAATTTAGGAAAGTAATGGGGAATAAGGCATTATTTTACATGGTTACAAAACCAGAAGGTCTCAACCAAAACAACTTGAAGAAGAAACTTATCAAGCAATCATCAAATAAGTCAGTCACTGAATAGGTGATTACCCTTCATTGGCTGAAAGGGGATAATAGCTAGAAAAGAGGGCGTGTTGAGCACAAGAAAGCTACCAAGTGAAGTGCTGTCACAGTAGTTTGTTATGTTTTAGCCTGCAGGACATTCTATAGTTCACCGTGTTATACTGGGTTTGTCAAAAAGTTTGTTTGGGTTTTTCTGTAAGACGGTATGGAAAAACTGGAATGAACTTTTTGTCTAACTCAGTAAAAGGCTCCTCAGAGGCACTGATGGATAATGTACCCTTCCGGCCCTCCTACATGATTTGAGGCAGCAAGAGTTAGGCTTCGTTGCTTCTAAAGTCACTTGGTTATCTCCAAGGCCATGTTTCTGATCTTCTGCAGCATGCCCCTAAGATCTGAAGCTAAACATGGATTTAGATACTATTCTAAACTTTAGAGTCAATGAGATGCTTTAGCAGCAAATAACATCACAGATGCTCTTATCCATCATGTGGAGAGAGAGCTTGATGGCAGCTGCAGGGGGGTGGTACTGAACTAACCTAAGCTCTCTACCCTGCCAACACAAGCTTCTACTGCTCCCCATTCCCCAGGTAGACCTGTATCCTTCCTTTATCACTTTATCCTCAAACTGAGTGGGAAAGCCGGACTTGTGTCTACAGAGCATCTTCTGGTGGTCACTGCAGCAGGAAGGAAAGATGTTCGGCGTAGACTGTTCTTGATATGGGCCCAATATCTTATGACAGCTTTGGACGTTTCTCGAAGGATGCACAAGAAAATATATGAGAAAGCTGCTAGTAAGTGAAAACAGTTTAAAAGTAATGCAGTCATGGGACTTTCCTGGTGTTCCAGTGGTTAAGATTCTGCACTCCCACTGCAGGGTGCATAGGTTCAATCCCCGGTGGAAGAACTAAGATGCCACATGCCATTCAGCAAAAAAAAAAAAAAAAATGTTTTTAACTAAAAATAATTCAAAGCTCAAAAAGGAAATTCAGTTCAGTTTGGTTCAGTCGCTCAGTCATGTCTGCCTCTTTGCGACCTCATGGACTACAGCATGCCAGGCTTCCCCGTCCATCGCCAACTCCTAGAGCTTGCTCAAATTCATGTCCATTGAGTTGGTGATGCCATCCAACCATCTCATCCTCTGTCATCTCTTTCTCCTCTGTCTTCAGTCTTTCCCAGCATCAGGGTCTTTTCCAATGAGTCAGCTCTTCGCATTAGGTGGCTGAAGTATTGGAGCCTCAGCTTCAGTATCAATCCTTCCAATGAACATTCAGGACTGATTTCCTTTAGGACTGACTGGTTTGATCTCCTTGCAATCCAAGGGACTCTCAAGAGTCTTCTCCAACACCACAGTTCAAAAGCATCAATTCTTCAGTGTTCAACTTTCTTTATGGTCCAACTCTTACATCCATACATCACTACTGGAAAAACCATAGCTTTGCCAAGACAGACCTTTGAGGGTAAAGGATTGTCTCTGCTTTTTAAGATGCTGTCTAGGTTTGTCATAACTTTTCTCCTAAGGAGCAAGCGTCTTTTAATTTCATGGCTGCAGTCACCATCTGCAGTGATTTTGAAGCACAAGAAAATTGTCACTGTTTCCATTGTTTCCCCATATATTTGTCATGAAGTGATGGGACTGGATGCCATGATCTTCATTTTTGCAATGTTGAGTTTTAAGCCAGCTTTTTCACTCTCCTCTTTCACTTTCATCAAGAGGCTCTTTAGTTCTTCACTTTCCGCCATAAGGGTGGTGTCATCTGCATCTGAGACTATTGATATTTCTGCCTGCAATCTTGATTCCAGCTTGTGCTTCATCTAGTCCAGTATTTCGCATGATGTACTCTGCATATAAGTTAAATAAGCAAGATGACAATAGACAGCCTTGACGTACTCCTTTCCCAATTTGGAATCAGGCCATTGTTCCATGTCTGGTTCTAACTGTTGCCTCTTGACCTGCATACAGATTTCTCAGGAGTCAGGTAAGGTGGCCTGGTATTCCCATCTCTTTAAGAATTTTCCAGTTTGTTGTGATCCACAGAGTCAAAGGCTTTAGCATAGTCAATGAAGCAGAAGTAGATGGTTTTTCTGGAATTCTCTTGCTTTTTCTATGATCCAGCAATGTTGGCAATTTGATCTCTGGTTCCTCTGCCTTTTCTAAATCCAGTTTGAACATCTGGAAATTCTCGGTTTATGTACTGTTGAAGTCCAGCTTGGAGAATTTTGAACATTACTTTGCTAGTGTGTGAGATGAGTGAGATCGTGCAGTAGTTTGAACATTCTTTGGCACTGTATTTCTTTGGGATTGGAATGAAAACTGACCTTTTCCAGTCCCATGGCCACTGCTGAGTTTTCCAAATTTGCTGGCATATTGAGTGCAGCACTTTCACAGCATCTTAGGATTTGAAATAGCTCAACTGAAATTCCATCACCTCCACTAGCTTTGTTCGTAGTGATGCTTCCCAAGGCCCATTTGACTTCACATTCCAGGATGTCTGGTTCTAGATGAGTGACCATACCATCATGGTTATCTGGGTCATGAGATTTTTTTTGTACAGTTCTTCTGTGTATTCTCGCCACCTCTTCTTAATATCTTCTGCTTCTGTTAGGTCCATACCATTTCTGTCCTTTATTGTGCCCATCTTTCCATGAAATGTTCCCTTGGTGTCTCTTATTTTCTTGAAGAGATCTCTAGTCTTTCCCATTCTCTTGTTTTCCTCTCTTTGCATTGATCACTTAGGAAGGCTTTCTAATCTCTCCTTCTAATCTCTATAACTCTGCATTCAGATGAATATATCTTTCCTTTTCTCCCTTGCCTTTCACTTCTCTTCTTTTCTCAGCTATCTGTAAGGCCTCCTCAGACAGACATTTTGCTTTTTTTGCATTTCTTCTTCTTGGGGATAGTTTTGAACCCCACCTCCTGTACAATGTCATGAACCTCTGTCCATAGTTCTTCAGGCACTCTATTTATCAGATCTAATCCCTTGAATCTATTTCTCACTTCTACTGTATAACAGTAAGAGATTTGATTTAGATCATACCTGAATGGTCTGTGGTTTTCCCTACTTTCTTCAATTTAAGTCTGAATTTTGCAATAAGGAGTTCATGATCTGAGCCACAGTTAGCTCCTGGTCTTGTTTTCGCTGACTGTATAGAGCTTCTCCATCTTTGGCTGTAAAGAATGTAATCAATCTGATTTCAGTGTTGACCATATGGTAATGTCCTTGTGTAGAGTCGTCTCTTGTGTTATTGGAAGAGGTTGTTTGCTATGACCAGTGCATTCTCTTGGCAAACTCTGTTAGCCTTTGCCCTGCTTCATTTTGTACTCCAAGGCCCATCTTGCCTGTTATTCCAGGTATCTCTTGACTTCCTACTTTTGCATTCCAATCCTCTATGATGATAAGGACATCTTTCATTTCATGTTAGTTCTGAAAGGTCTTGTAGGTCTTCATAGATCTGATCAATTTCAGCTTCTACAGCATCAGTGGTTGGGGCATAGACTTGGATTACTGTGATGTTGAATGGTTTGCCTTGGAAATGAACTGAGATCATTCTGTCATTTTTGAGACTACACCCAAGTACTGCATTTTGGACTTTTTCATTGACCACAAAGGCTACTCTATTTATTCCAAGGGATCTGTGCCCACAGTGTAGGTATAATAGTCATCTGAATTAAATTCCCCCATTCCAGTCCATTTTAGTTAACTGATTACTAAAATATCAATGTTCATTCTTGCTATTTCACGTTTGAGCACTTCTAATTTACCTTGATTCATGGACCTAACATTCCAGGTAGGACATTACTCTTCATTATAAGGCAAATATAAATATTAGGATTCTTTGACACCTAACAGTGGCTCTGATATAACCCCAATTGTTAAGAGAACTCTGTAATTGCAATGTGATAAAAAGTTACCTGTGAAGCAGTAAAACTCTTATCAACACTAACACAATCATAGCTTTTAAAAATTTGTTTCTGTGCCCCCCAAAGCCTCTTACCTTGAGTTCAGGAGATAGAATTATACCAAATTCATACTGTAGGGTTTCAGGATCATAATTTATAAAGGGTAGAGCCATTTCAAGAAAATTTTCAATGTCTTGGAGGGCTTTCTGAGCATCTTCTTTAGACTGAAACTTGTCTATTTCTTGATTAGCCAGAAGGCACTCTCCTTCATCACAGCACTGGCGAGCCTGGTAAGCAAATCCCACACACACACAAACCATGAATGAATAAACGAGAAATCTGTTTGTCCCTAAGGAGAGTGTTTATCAGCCCTGGCTGCTATGAATCAGAGTTGTTTTCAGAGCTGTTAAAAAGAAAAAAAAAATCTACTCCCAGAAATTCTGATTCAGTAGCCCTGGGCTGTAAGCCAGGCTCCACAGGTATTTCTTTTTTTTTTTTTTTTTAATATAGCTGATTAACAATGTTGTACTAATTTCTGCTGCATAGCAAAGTGATTCAAGTGATTCAGTTATATATATACATATATATTCTTTTTCATATCCTTTTCCATTACAGTTTATCACAGGATATTGAATATAGTTCCCTGTGGTATAGAGTAGAACTTTGTTGTTTATCCATCCTGTATGTAATAGTTTGCATCTGCTCACCCCAATCTCCTACTCCATCCCTCCCTGACCAACCTCCCCCTTGGCAACCAGAAATCTCTTCTCTATGTCTCCACAGGTACTTCAGAGGCACGGCCAAGGTTGGGAAGCCCTGCACTCATTTCATAACAAGGAATTCATTCTGAAGCAGGAGTCTGACCATTCTCTCAACACCAGCTGCACGTTCTTTCCCAAAAGTCAATAACTGAAATATGAAATTCTTTGCAAAATCTCAAGTGTAATAAAAATGCATGATGATTGCCTAGCACAAAGAAAAAGTTTCCTTTCTACAGAAGATGTACAGATTAGAATGTTCATGTTCAGATCCAATGCCTACATGTGATACCCCTATTTTACATTCCACTGCCATGATCAAAACTTCTCTTCACCACCTATCATCAAAGGGGTCAGACTCTATTCCATGGAGGAACAGTTTCTAATCACTGTTTGTTGTTAGAACAGTTTCTAATCACTGTTATTCATAGTTACATTGCTGTAACTATGAAATGTGGAATGAGAGTCAGGCTTGAGCAAAATGCCCCCCATGGTTTTTCAAAGTGTTCTAATTGCAAACTATCACCAGAGCAGAGGCCTCAGAGATTAACCTAAAATAGAGGAAGCCATCACCACCACCATGATCATATTCAGAACAGGGGCCCAAATCCTTACAATCCTGGACCGGCCGTGAATACTGCAAAGTGGACGAATGAAATAGGCATAATCAAACTCAGTTCTTCAGACTTCTTACAAATCTGTTTCCAAAGCTATGCCAGATCCTAGCCCTATACCCTCTGAGAAGGACTCAGGTAGAAAAAATATATAATTTCTCTTTCAGAAATGCAGCATGTCCCGTGACGTTACCTGCTGTAGGAGTTTATGCATTTTAAAGGTCCTGTTGAGCTGTATCCGTTTGTTTCTAATCTCATTTACCAAAATATCAGAAAGGTAATGTAGTTCATTGCACCTCTTACAGATCAAATCCAGGGCATAATGGTGACTTGCTGCGAGCCTGTGTCCATGTATTATTACGAACCGGGCCTTTGCTAACAGGTCCTGATTATAAGAAAGAAGGAAAATAATAACTGCAAGATCTCCATCTGAACAGAGAGGGAGAAAACGTAATTAAAAAGGAAATTGGTTGAGCCAGAGAGAGATATTGCCAAGTATACGGTTTGATGTCATACTTCTGCCAGCTGCAAAAAAGCTTCTAGTTATAGTCATTAGCTATACATGCATGTGCATGCTAAGTTGCTTCAGTCGTGTCTGACTCCTTGTGAGCCCATGGACTGTAGCCCACCATGCTCCTCTATCCATGGGATTCTCCAGCCAAGAATACTGGAGTGAGTTGCCATGCCCTCCTCCAGGAGATCTTCCTGACCCAGGGATTGAACCTGCATCTCTTATGTCTCCTACGTTAGCAAGCAGGTCATTTACCACTAGCGCTACCTGAAAAGCCTAATGTCATTAGCTATGGCAGCAGTGTTATTGGAAGCTCACGCACTTTTGGTCACAGAAACAGAAAATTAACCAGTCCACCCAGAAGGTGGATGAGATTTGCTCCTCCTGGGAGGTACAGATTTACAACAGAACAAAATATAATCAATGAGATGCAAACCAGCCAAGTGAAAGCTAAGGGATTTCATATCACCTCAGCCACGGAAATCCTGTTAGATCTAGTTGGCATCTACTTGAGGACTTGACGGTTGACAGTAAAGCGTCTGCCTGCAATGCGGGAGACCTGGGTTCAATCCCTGGGTCGGGAAGATCCCCTGGAGAAGGAAATGGCAACCCACTCCAGTATTCTTGCCTGGAAAATCCCATGGATGGAGCCTGGTAGGCTACAGTCCATGGGGTCACAAAGAGTCGGACACGACTGAGTGACTTCACTTCGCTTCACTTTTTTGAGGACTTGACAGATTTGAAGAGACCACCACAGGGTTTCCCTGTCAAAAAGGAACTCAAAGCTTAGTCTCCATTCTAACTACTGACTGCCTCAACAAAGTGTTGTGACTGAAACATAAAATTTACCATCTTATCCATTTTGAAGTGTATAGTTAAGCAGTATTGAGTGTATTCACATTGTTTTGCAAGATGAAAAAGATCTGGAGATGTGTTACACAATAATGCAGATACACTCAATACTGTTGAACCATACACTTCAAAATGGTTAAGATGGTGAATTATATTTTGAGTGTCTTACCACAGTTAAAACTAAAAATTATTCAAAACAAAACACAACAAAATGAAAACAAACAAAACAAAAACAGACAAAAAATTCAAAGCTATGAAGCCAGTTTGCCTTCTCTTTTTCTCCAAACCAAAGAGATCTAGAAGTTGCCCCATGATCACAAAGATCTACAAGTATAATTCCAGAACTGGGCACCACAACCACTGCCTCTCAATTTTGTTTTTAGATGCTTATGGTACCGAGAAATCAATTTATTTGTTGAGAATACACCTTAAAAGGGCTTCCCTGGTGGCTCAGCTGGTAAAGAATCTGCCTGTCATGCAGGAGACCTGGGTTTGATCCCTGGGTTGGGAAGGTCCCCTGGAGAAGGGAATGGCTACCCACTCCAGTATTCTGGCCTGGAGAATTCCATGGACTGTATAGTCCATGGGATCACAGAGAGTCGGACACGACTGAGCTACTTTCACTTTTTTACCTTAAAAACAACAGCTTCACTCTCACATACAAGACAGGAGAGCAAAGCTAGAATGTGTTGAGTGTTAAAGCCTTGAGTTCAAGCTTTAAGACCAGCAGAATAAATGACAGCTGGCTCTTGTGAATATTTATGCTTTATGTCCATATATCCTAGGTATTGTACTAAGTGTTTTATCCACAGCATCCAAATAATTCCTAATAATCACTCTGCAAAGTAGGTCATCACACCCCCAATTTATAGATAAGGACACAGAGGTTTAGAAAACTTAATCAGTTTACCCAAGGCCACACAGCTGGTAAGGCTAAATACACCTATCTATATGAATCTGTGTTTGATTCAGTTGCATATATCAAATGATAGTTATTTAAGGAATTATATTTTTAAGGTTTCCATCATTTCCAAATACCAAATAGCATTCTTGATAGACATTTTTCTAGCTTTTTCAAAGTGATGTATGTTCTTGTTCCTATGGATGGGCCTGAAACAGTTACAACTATATGAGATGTCTGCAAGGTCATCTCAGTCCCACACTGAACAGAATAGACAAATATTGTTGAGCCAATTATACAGACTGTTGTAACAAGAGACTAGTCATAATACGGATTTATACTACCAAAAGACATCAAAATGTAACTATTATACTCTTTAGATACACTGCATATCTTAAATATAATCTTACCTGAGAATTTTCATCCAAGTTTTCCAACTTTTTAATTTTTTGTTTCACTTGAGCTATAGTCCCTGTTACATCTGCCAACTCTGCTTGTTGGTTTAGTATAAGTTCAGCTTCATTCACGAGCTAAAAGTAGGGGAGGAGAAAAAGTCTTCAAAACGTGCAAATTATTAAGCCTTTTCACCTAATAATCAAGCTTTGTAGTAAATGCTATTAATTAAGAACCTCAGCATGGAAAAATCACACATATGGAAAATGTTTTCAGCGATCTTATTCACAGAAATCAATATAATCTGTTAAAATTTAACCTGCTAGACATCAGTGTGCACCGATGATTTATAAAAGATCACTATGTACATGTGAAGGCATTTGTATGTGTACATGTATTGAGGTATACATACGTGCATATACATGCACATATATTCCCTAGCTGTATGGTGAATGGCTCTAGAAACAAAGACCCTTCAGTAGCAATGAGCACATCTAATACCCAGACCTTGGTTTTGAATATCATTTTCCAGAAAAAGAAACTGGGGCTTCATAGGAAATAGGCTGATTTCAAGGCTGAGGCAGAAAAGGAATAAGATGAGCTTGGAACATCTCATTATGCCAGAAAGTAAAGAACTGATAAAAATGTTTGGGCATGTCACAAGGACACAACAGCCAGGTGGAAACAACAGAACAGTCAAGAACATTAATGAATTAAAAGCTGGGAAGCCCTAAGCCCAATAAGTAGATAAATATTGTATTAAAGGGTATTCTTGACAGACATTTTTCTAGCATCTTCAAAATGACTTGTGCTCTTGTTCCTATTGGTGGGCCTGAAACAGCTACAACCTCATGACATATCTACACAAAAAAATCAGCATTTCACAACTATCATAGTAAAGATTGGTTGGAGCAAGAATCATCAACTGATGATACACTGATGAAGAATTTTTGATGAGGAGCAAGATAATTGCATGGCCTTAAATTTTCTCCCCACATATTGGGTTGGCCGAAAAGTTCATTCGGGTTTTTCCGTAACATCTTCCAGGAAAGCCTGAATGAACCTTTGGCCAACCCAATATTTCCGACCAGTTGCAAGGGCAGGTAGAGGTTGCGGGGGGCGGGGGGGGTGAGTGTAGTAACTGTAGTATGGAGAAATTCAACAGCACACTGACAGGGTGACTAAAACCCTCCAAAGGACACATCACATATGCGGTATTCTTGCTGGTCATATGCAGGTTAATCCAATCATGAGACAATGTCAGACATACCCAAAATGGTGAACATTTTATTCTAAAAACGACTATATTTTTCCAAAATGTCAGTGTCATAAAAGACAAAGAAAGGCTATGAAAATGTTAGAGATTAAAGGAGCAGGAGGAGAAGGGGACAACCAAGGATGAGATGGCTGGATGGCATTACTGACTCAATGGACGTGAGTCTGAGTGAACTCCGAGAGATGGTAATGAACAGGGAGGCCTGGAGTGCTGCGATTCATGGGGTCGCAAAGAGTCGGGCACGACTGAGCGACTGAACTGAACTGAACTGAAAGACACATGACAACTTAATGCAATACCTGACCCTCTAGACTGGATCCTGTGCCTGAGGCAGGAAAATGATATAAAGGACATGATTGAGTCAATTGAGAAAACTGGAATACTGATTGCAGATAATAGAAAAGTATCACATCATTCGTAAACGTACAAAATATGACCACTGTACTGTAATTATGCAAGAAAATATTCCTATTCTGTGTGTTCAAGAGGATCTCAAGTTTGAGAATATTCAAGTTTTTTCTTGCAAGTTTAAATTCCCATGTAAGCTTTTATTTAGTTAAATGCCTAAATATTCAGAACCTATCTGTTATGAACCTATCAGAGCCTATGTCATTATGAGAGACAGATTGCATCAGTGAGATTTGGACCCATGACAAACAATAATAGTGATCAGAGGCAACAATGACTTCACAGAACAGACTATAACCACAGGATGACAATGTAACCTGGAGGCAAATTAACATATAAGTAGAGGCACAATAGGTTTGTCCCGGAAAAGTAATGTTGCTGCATGTGTTTGGTTGGAGAGGAGGGACAGACATCAATATCTGGAAGGCTCAAGAGCAATCTGACCTATTCTTTCATTTTTTAAATATAAATTTATTTATTTTAATTGGAGGCTAATTACTTTACAATATTGTATTGGTTTTGCCATACATCAACATGAATCCGCCACAGGTGTACTTGCGTTCCCCATCCTGACCCCCCTCCCACTTCCCTCCCCATACCATCCCTCTGGGTCATCCCAGTGCACCAGCCCCAAGCATCCTGTATCATGCATCGAACCTGGACTGGTGATTTGTTTCACATATGATATTATACATGTTTCAATGCCATTCTCCCATATCACCCCACCCTCGCCCTCTCCCACAGAGACTGTTCTATACCTATTCTTTCTTTAAAAAAAGTTTTACCGAGAGCCTGACACTTCAAAATCTGAATCACCAGAGGGAAAATAACTGTGCCCTGGGTCCCCTCCCCCAACTGATTTGGCTAGAACAAATGGAATACTAGGCAAGTCAGCCACTCATGGGCAGAAACAGGCTGACCACATGTAAGAGAGAGAAGTGACTTTTCCTTGGATCCCTGGAAAAATACTATGACAGAGACTGGTAGAACCATGGAGGCCTACTATAAAGGGAAAGAAAAATGAAGCTATGTCTCTTGACCATATAGGATGGATTTTCCAGAGGGACAGAACTAGAATATACTTATAACCTTTTAAATAATGTATAATTAAACACAATTTAATCTCATCCATCAGGCTTTTTTATAGAAATAAGTCACTGAATCAGAAAAAAAATGTTTTTTTTAGATCATATTAAATATGGTCAGCATAGGTAGATGGTAGTTTAAAAATCATGAAGGAAGTTAGCATTATTCCCTTGGTAGATTTCCCATAGTCTGAAAGTATTTTACATCTAAAATACATTTGAATATCAAACATCAATGTAGACAGCAACTTTACCCCTGTCATCTACATTAGCCCCTTAAGTGCTTTCCCATAAGAAATGAGCCTGAGCCAGAGAAGTATAAGTGTTGGCATTTTCATAGCTGTTTTCTTCATTCTAAGTCAAAGTGCACTCACACTTGCCTCCTTTTCACCTCTCTGGGGGTATACATGGGCATCGTGCATCTTGTAAGACTGTGTTTCTGATGATCAAGGAGTAAGAACCTCCAGCATAATGAAAGAAACTGTACCCAAGAAAAGTTTTAACTGACCTCTTGAAAATCCTGCTCAAACTTCCAGAATTGCAAATACTGCTCCATTTTTAGCTGGTGTTTTTCCCAAAATCCATCAAAAGCTATTTCCATATCATGTACTTGAGTCAGCAATCTTAACAAAGCAAAATCATCATTAAACCAATGATTTTATTGCAGGTAGGTAGATAACCCTGATTTGGATGTTAAGAATTATAGGCAAAGTCACAGCCCATGACATTTGGTCCAGGTAGAGACTATCAATGTCCACAGAATCTCTCCTATGAGCAAACTAATATCTGTGGGTCAACACAGGGAGGAGTTCTCAGCTTGATTGCCAGAGGTCCAGGAATACTTTTGCAGGTTAACAGGTAACCACAAAAATATATAATTCCCTTTCAAAAGTATAAGATAAGTAACCCTAAACCCCAAAGACTACTACTTACTTATTAATAGTTTGCCAGTCACCACTAGTCTGCTGATGATTTTCAAGTCTTGAACTCACAGCACCCTCAGCATCAGGCACTTCCAGATTTGTTAGCAGAATTTTTCCTTCTTTGGTTATAGCTGTGATATCCTTCTGTACAAAGGCAAAATAGGAAGTGTCAGCCTGCTGGGCACCTATTCTGAAGGAGCTGGGTAGAAGGCAGTGTACAACAACAGATGCAGAATAGAATAGTTCTAGCACAGCCTTTGCTTTCATCACTGAAAAATCAAGAACTACCTCAGTACCACGGAATCCAAAAGCTGCAATGATCTCCAAGAAGCCTCTGCCTATTGAGACAGATTTACAGTCCCCAATTTTATAGGCACAAGTACCCCAAGGCTCAGTTTGTAGCTTCCTCTCACTAGTACAAAATTCTAATTTAATATGGAAGCAACCTCAGCATCCAACAACAGATGACTGGATAAAGAAGATATGGTATACATGCATATACATACAATGGAATACTACTCGGCCATTAAGAAAGAATAGAATCTTGCCATTTGCAACAACATGGATGGACTGGGAGGGTATTATGCTAAGTGAAATAAGTCAGACAGAAAAAGACAAATACCATATGATGTCATTTATATGTGGAATCTAAAAAGTAAAACAAACTAGTGAAAAAAGAAACAGATAGAGAACTAGTCATTACGGATGGGGAGAGGGAAGGGGGAGGGGCACCATTTCAAAAAAAGGGCCACTTAAATTCAACATATCCAGGAGATCCTCCTCTCGTACTCTTTTTTTAATATTGTGCTTTACACCATATAAATATCTCGTTTTGTCTCCTTACCCAGCAATCTGTGTGAAATAGACACACTCAACACCTCTCTATCAAAAGAAAGACCATGGAAAATTTTGGTTTGTCTCCCCTATCAGACATACCTTTAACAGGTGGTACCTTTCAGCACGAATTGCAAGAATTTCTTCTATTCCAGGAATGTCACCTGGTAGTTCTGCCTCAGCCAGTTCAGTTCCAAAGGACTGTAACATCTGAGCCGTATCTTTCACGGTGAGGGCAAAATTTTCTATAGCCTGCAAAGAGCCCGTGCATGATTCTCTTAATTCTGTGGTAACTTGGCCAGCATATCAAAACCTAGACCAGCAACTATATTAACTTTCATTTAGATATGACAGCAAAGACATATACTATGACCTCTCCTCTGCAAGGAAAGTTGGCATTGGCCTTGACAGTGACCGTAACTTTGCATCTAAGCCTCTAAGAAACTTAGTGAGGTGAAGAGACTTCTTGAATATCTAAACATCTGTACTTATTTCTCAAACAATGATGAAAACCATTTCTTAAATATGCCATGTACTGAGTACTTTGTTTTATTATCTGGTAAAACATTGTATTTTCCTTACTCTATTTAATTTTGGAATTGCACAATTGTTTTATAATAACTACTTCTGAAGAGACATGAGAACATCAAAGCCACTTTATCACATTTATGAACAAATGTTAGCATTTGATGGACTAAGATGACAGAGGAACATTAGTCACAATAATTCATTTCAAGTTCTGGAGAAGATTTGAAATTATGACCCCAAAGGCTCTGCTGCCCTAAAATGTCAAGTAAGGTTTGGTTGTTCATTTTGTTTCCAAAATCAGTGACTTAGAGAAAGAAGGACAACATTGAGAGACTATATAAACCCTCTGTTTACCATGTAACTCAAGGCGTCTGCTCTTTTATTTTTAGCTTTCTAGGTTATTAAAGGCAAGCCACTGCTTATTTTGACGACTCACTTTCATACAAATCAACAGGACTGCTGAATGAAAATATAGATGAGGAAAATAAAATCCTGATTTAAGTAAATATCATTATTTCCTTCAGAAGGGTTCCCATACCTCTGGAATTAGAATACCCTTATATGACAAATTCACTCTAGTGAGGCACAGAGCCCTTGTCTATCCATACATTTCTAGAACAGAAGTCATTTTGCTACAAATTTAACTGCCCCCAGGAGAATCACTAGACTGATGAGATTAATAAGATGACTCTCATTTTCTGAGGGCAAGCCATAGGCCAGGCACAGTATCAAACATGGTATATCTGTAATCTCATTTAATCTTCTCAATAACCCAATGAAGTAAAATCTTATTCTTCCCACTATATAGTTGGAAAAACTGAAGCTGAGAAAGCTTTTACAACTTGCACAAAGTTATATCGATAAAAATCAGCAGTGCTAGGATTTGAACCCAAACGCTCGGTTTCTTCAAGTTACTACATGTCCACAGGAGAGGGTGGGCAGAGTAGAGTCTCCTTATTCCCTAGGCCTCTCATTTAAATGCCATCCTCAGTGACTCTTCATCATTTCTAGATATTTCCTAAGCAAGAAAATCAAGATGTTGAATTATATATTTTTGAAAAACAGGAACCCCAGAAATCTGTTTTTCCCAAAGAAGAAAAAAAAAAAATTCTAGAACTAGATTTCAAAGCTAACATGAACTACAGGCTCTACAGTAAGGGCAAAAGAAACATACATTTCTGAAGATGATCCATTCACTGTGGCTGTACTGCAAGGTGCCGCCTAACTCAGTGGTTAACTGCTTGTCATCAATGTATGTCAGCAAATCACTAACTGAGCTCAGCATAACAACCTATACAAATAAGCGAGAAAGATACCGTTAACTGCCCTCCACGGCACTCCTCCACACAGCCAACTGTACAATGAACTTTAGCACTCGTTTAGCAGAAATTTATAAATGGTTCTAACAATTCTCTACTGTACATCCCCACACACATGGATATGCTACCTTCCCTCAGGGAATAACGGTTTTCATTTACAAAACATTTCTCTGTAAAATGAAAGTAATCTCCATAGAAACCCAAACACTTGATTCTCTCTGACCTAAAAATTTTGCACTGTCCGTGGTCAACCCTCTGAAAGAATGTTAAGCCCATGACAAAGGAAGGGCTTTCTGTAGCAAATTATAATTTATCATGAGGGACTGATCTTTGCAAAAGTAGCAAAATTTATGAGCGCTCTTATTCCCAACACTAAAAGTGTATAAAAATATCTTCTGGAAAAAAAAGAAAAGCTACTCTGAACTGCTCAGGATGTAAGTTCATGGGAGGTCAAATACATAAAACACACATTCATTTTATTCTCTAAAAATAAAATGTCCTGATTTTATACACACACACAAATACATACATACATACATATACACACACACACACACACACACATAACATATGAGATTTACATCTTTTTTCAAAACGAACTGCTTTGTTACAAATTGACTAATCTTTTCCTTTATTTTAACAGTAGGGGCAGAAGACTTTAAGGCATTTTGAATTTACATTTTTGGAAGACAAATTCTAATTTTTTTTTTCTTTTACATGCACTTGTGACCACATGTAAAGTAACAACAACATGATACAAATTCTTCATGAGAAAGGGTCAAAACACTTAAATAATATATTCTTACCGGTAATTTGAGCATGAAATCTTCCTGACTAAATCGAAATCCAATGTCTGTGAAAGTTCGTTGGAGAAAACTGGTGGGACGAAGGACCAAAACCAAGTGCAAGTTCCCAGGGAATGAAGACTATAGGGAAAAACAGCACAGGAAAAAAAGAAAAAAATTGTCAAAACATGCACTCAAGTGAGCACATGGCAAAAAATATATAATCAAACAAAACAAATTCTAAAGTCATAAAAACCACTGAAAAGATAAAACTTAAAAAATGGATATTGATAACATCTTAAAACACGAAAATAGAAATGAAATGAATGTAAGGTCATCAGGTCAGTTCCTTGCAGTGCTTGTGGCCTGAAATTTTCTCACACTGAAGTCAGTCCCACGTTACGAAGAATTATACTCTTAAGCTTCATTTTAAACATGACTGTTTTTGTACTCAAATTGTTTTTAATCCTTGCAAAAGATCAAGAGGCAGGTTTCTAGGATAGCCCTAAAAGCCTAAAGGGAGCTGAAATACTGAATACCTGCAGTAAACAATGGAAGAAAACTATTTTCTGGACTTGTATTTTTATTTCATCCAAGAGACATTCACCAAATATCTTCTGTGTGTTTCCTCCACATATTTAAGTGAATGATTATCAGGCACTGTTAGCATTCAGTGTACACCAATTAATAACATACAGTCCCTACTCAGCTTGCAAGAAAATGACAGTCTAGAGTCCATTAGCATCATTTACTCTATAGCATGATAAGTTGATAAATGAAACAAGGGAATTAGAATAATATACAACAGGAAGGCGTAGCACAGAGCATCCTAGATCTAGGAATGTCAAAAAGGACTTGCCTAAAGAGGAATAAAGTGGATCAGACTGCTTTTCTGGTGTATCCACGTTTCCCAACTTCTTAGAATACTAGCATATAGTAAGCGGTCAAGAAGTAACTGTTAAATGAAAGAGTGAAAAAGACAAGGCAGACCCTATGCAAAATTCACAAGGGCTGGAATAATATGGCCTGATATAAGTAATAAAGTACCATATTCAAATGCTTACTGTATGCCAAGTATTTTGCTAACATTATCACAGTTCCTTTTCATAACAATCCTGCAAAGTAGTTAGGCAATCTGCTTTTACAAATAAAGAAAGTGAGGCTCAGAGAGTTTAAGTATAACTTGGCTCAACTAGTAAAGTCTGAATTGGTACCCAAGTCTGTATTACATCAAGAGGTCCCAGTCAGGAAAGCTAGAGGAAGATGCTGCCAGGGGGTGGAGAGATGTAGTCATGGGAGATTGTGCTAGAAAGATGAGCAGGATCCAGACCAGGAAAGACCTTGGGTCTTTTCCTGGATGCAAGGGGAGACTCTTAAGGGTTTTTAAGTAGCAGAGCAACATAATTAGATTTGCATTTTAGGAGGATCACTTTGGCTTTGGGAATGAACTGGATATGGACAAGAATGGAAGCAAACAGATGAGCTTGCATGCTGGAACAGTCAGCCAAGCGAGGGATGATGAGTTTCTGAACTACAGCAACAACCACAGGGATAAGGGTAGAATTTAGGAGGTATAATGTGCAAAGTATGATAACTGAATATGTCTGATGAGGAAAGAATGACTGTAACAGTCAATTTCCAGATTTCTGGTTTGAGTAATTAACTGGGTGAATGGTATAACCCTCATTGACATGGGAACACAAGAGAAGCAGGCTTTCAGGAGGGGGATAAGATACTGATTCTTATTCCTGGACCTATTGGGTTGGAAGGGTCAGCAGGACAACCAGATGATGTCCATCAGACAAATCGATATACAATGGAGGAGGGAAAGAAGCCTAGACTGGAAATATAGAGTTGGGAGTCATCAGACTCAAAAGAGCAGATTGAAGCATAATAAAGCAAAATATGCTCAAAATGCTTTAAATCTTTCAGGAATGCTGAAATATTAATAAGTGAGCAAAACTATAAAAGAAAAATTAATAAGATACTGTGGGGGCAGGTATATATGGGAAGTCTGTACTTTCTACTGTGAACCTAAATCTGCACTAAACAATACAGTCTATTTTTAAAAAAAGAGTAACTTTCATAGAGGGATAAGACCTAGGCTCTGAAATGACATTCAAAAGTGGAAATTTTTTAAATTTAATTTGAGATGGTGATAAAAACATAAACAAGTGGCAATGACAACTAAAGTGAGGGAAAGAGAACTGAGTGCGACACAAATAGGGAAAAGAAAGGAGTACAAGCTTAAATCAGTAAATTAAACAATGATTACAAACAGACACAAATTGGGATGGCTATCCAACTGATCACTCCCCAAGGGGGCCATGTCTGCACTACCCTCTCCTGCCATGAGAGTCTACATCCTCTCCCCACCAAATTCCTATGTTGAAACTTAAGCCACAATGTGAAGGTATTTGGTGGTGGGGTGTTCAGGAGATGATGAGGTCATGAGGGTGGAGCCCTCATGAATGGGATTAGTGCCCTTAAAAAAGAAACCCCAGAGAGCTCCTTCACCCCTTTAGCCATGTGAGGACACAGAAAAGACGACCATCTATGAAGCAGGAAGTGAGCTCTCATCAGATACAGAATTTGCCAGCAACCTGACCTTGGACTTCAGACTCTAGAACTGTGAGAAGTAAAGTCTGTTGTTTATAAGTCACACAGTCTATGGTATTCTGTTATAGCAGCCCATAAAGACTAAGTCTCTTATTAATCTTAATATTGGTTACTAATGAGAACTGTTATCTTTCTACATGACCTTGCCCTCCTAAGACACAATGATTTGTCATGGAATGAAAATTTGATGTAAGCAGAATCCAAGTCTCACACTAGCATTTTTTGAACTAGCACTAAGGGAAGGAAACTTAGAGGGTACAGTTTCAGGGCCGCTGGTAGCCATGACCCCAACAGCCAGAGGAAGCTTATTTCAAAGAACAAGGCAAACAAGTATAGAGAACTGGAAATAGAAACACAGAGTCCCAATGATACTGTATATCCTACTGTCTATTATATTGTTTTTCAGTTGGCAATGGCACTCCACTCCAGTACTCTTGCCTGGAAAATCCCATGGACAGAGGAGCCTGGTAGGCTGCAATCCATGGGGTCGCAAAGAGTTGGGCACGACTGAGTGACTTCACTTTCACTTTTCATTTTCATGCATTGGAGAAGGAAATGGCTACCCACTCCAATATTCTTGGCCTGAGAATCCCAGGGATAAGGAGCCTGATGGGCTGCCGTCTATGGGGTCACACAGAGTCGGACACAACTGAAGCAACTTAGCAGCAGCAGTAGCAGTAAGTCATGTCTAACTCTGTGACCTCATGAACTGCAGTACACCAGGCTTCCCTGTTCTTCACTGTCTATTATGTACAAATGTCTACTTTAGTTTATGCTAAGAATGGTACAATACTTCCCATAGTTGTTATAAAAATTAAAAGAAATAATACATATAAAGCTACTTTGTCAACCCTAAAAAAAACTAATAAGATAGGTTTTTTTAATTTACTTAGGGTTCTTGGACTTAAGCACAAGCAGACTTAGACAAAAGGTTTTTCAGGCTATGGATAAAGGCTTGCTTAAGGGGAAACTCGGACAGGGACTTGTGAGAACTTTGGACCTATTTCTAGACTGAGAGCACTAATTCTATTTCTACCCTGAAATATTCAGTTTAGGAGTTAAGTCTTTCCTTCTTCACATGGGCAAATTACCAGTATTAGTATTATACTTAACTGCCTTGACTCAGCTTATTTTTTCACTTTTAAATGGGATCAAGGGATTACCCTAGTGGCTCAGTGGTAAAGAACCTGTCTGCCAATGCAGGAGACACGGATTCAATCTCTGGTCCAGGAAGATCCCACATGTCGTGTGCCACAACTGTTGAGCCTGTGCTCTAGAACCCGGGAGGCACAACTACTGAACTCACGTGTCGCAACTACTGAAGCCCATGCCTGTGCTCCGCTGTGAAGCGCCTAGAGCCTGTGCTCTGCAACAAGAGACGCCCCTGCAATGAGAAGCCCACACACCTCAGTGAAGAGTAGGCCTCACTCACTGCAACTAGAGAGTAGCCCGAGCAACAATAAAGACCCAGTGCAACCAAAAATAAATAAATAAATGGAATGGAAAGCATCCTACTTTTGCCAACACTTAAAGCACTCTTATTTTTATTCTTTCATGGACTCTAGGTTGATGTGGTTTCATTGTCTTTTCCTGACTTTTCTTAATGTCACATTTTCTGGTATTGCATTAGAAATCTCTAGATGTGAGACCCCAGGGATGACCTACTTAAAGCCTGGAATACTCGCCCCCCTCCAAAACTGGGGGTGGGAGTAGAGGAGGATACTACTGGAACAAAGAAAACCATGTGGTAACTCTCTGCCCAAGGTCAGGCCCTGGTCTCTACCCTGCCACTCCTAGGAGAACAAGGCTGTCCCAGCAGTCAGGCCCCTGATCACACAATAGGGGACAAAGCAGAAAAGAGAGAGACACAGAATCACTGTCCACAGAATCCATGGGGAAGAGAGTTCAGGCAGGGTTTGGGGGTGTTCAGCTGCTCCTAAGTCAGGGATTTCGTGTTGGTTGTTTTATTAAATCAGTTATTCTATTTGATAAAATAGTTATAAACATTGAAAGCTGAATAAAATGCTTCTAAAAATATTTCTACATTCTAATCAGATCATTCTTAAGTAAAACTTCCTGATTATTTTATCATACCTTCTCCTCCCTTAATTCCTTCAAAATGTTCAGTGATTTGCTTATCACAAAAAGCCTACCAAATTTGCATTTCTAAAGAAAAAGCACTATCAAGGATGAACACTTCATTTATTGCCTGTATAATCACATTTGCAATGTTGTTCATTATAGGATAATTTTAGAATCTTTATTGAGCTGCCGTGCAAATCTTCCTAGAATACACGGATCCATTAAATTGATAGCTACTCTCAAATCTAAGCCATTTGAACAAATAACTTGTAGGCAACAGCTATTATTTAGTAGGCAAAACTACTAAACAACTGGGTGGCACTCAAACAATTCATTTGATTTGTCAGAGTTACATTTTTTAGAAAACTAAATTATACAGTTCAGACCAAGTATATTGTTTCTATCCCTCATGTCCATTAGATCCCATGTATCAATCAGATAAACTTGACTTTTTAATCCCAGTCCCACTCACTTATCCCAGATTTATATTTGTGACTGCCAAACTAATTGCAGTAAATCCACAACTTCATATGAATGACTTTTTATAGCTTCTCTCCAGCAAACACACACACACACACATATATATATACACACACACACATATATACACACACACACATGTACATACATTTATATGTCTTCAGGGCCTCTCAAAGCCTTAAGGTAGGGACAGGAGATTGGCTCAATGGCCATGGGTTGGAGTGTTGCTTTTTATTAAGTGACTACTATGAGAATTTTCCTCATTGTGAGCATTACTATGACGTTATGCTAAGTATTTTATCTGCAGTAGATTCTGTTTTTATCCTCATTTCACAACTGGAGGAATTGAGTGTAGTAGGCAGAATAAAGGTTCCCCAAAGATGTCTACATCCTAAACCCTGGAACCTGTGAATATGTTACAAGGCAAAAGGGACTCTGTAAATGTGATTAAGAATCTTCAGAGCTTCCCTGGTGGTTCAAGTGGTAAAGAAACTGCCTGCAATGCGGGGGACCCAGTTTTGATCCCTGGGTTGGGAAGATCCCCTGGAGAAGGGCATGGCAACCCACTCCAGTATTCTTGCCTGGAGAACACTGTGGACAGAGAAGCCTAGAGGGCTACAGTCCATGGGGTCACAAAGAGTTGGACATGACTGAGCAACTAACACCTCATCTCACTTTCTGATGGGGAAATGATCCTGGACTATCGGGGTGGGAACAATGCAATCACAAGTAGAATTATTAAACAGAGGGAGGCACGAGAATCAGAAAAGATATAACAACAGAAGCAGAGGTCAGAGTGATACAGGGCCATGAGCTAAGAAATGTGGGCAGCTTCTAGAAACTAGAATGTCAAGGAAATTGATTATCCTCTAAAGCCTCAGAAGCCCTGTTGATATCTTGGTCTTAGCCCAGTGAGACTCAGTTAGACTTCTGACCTCCAGAACTGTAACAATACATTTGGGTTATTTTGAGCTACTAAGTTTGTAGTTAGTTACAGCAGCAACAGGGAACTAATACGCTAAGCTTTTGTGATGCTAAGTAATTCTTCAAGAAATTCTAGCTTACAGCAAATACAGCTCCAGACCTTTCAGCTTTCCCATTCAGTTTGGGGAAACGATGTTCCTACATTCTCCAGCATGCTGCCTTACAGACCCCTAATCTGGTTGGTTATATAAACATGAAAAGGCACAGTTTCTATTTTCACCCAAATAAACCCTAGATTTTAAAACTATAAATCGTTTCAAGAGCTTGTCAAAAAAGCAAAAGGATGTGAGCAAGGGTCAGCCTTGTTTTCTTTTATTGCTTTTTTCTTTACAGAAAAAAAAAAGCATGCAGCATGAGAGAGGAAACGACACTGGTTTTAGGCACTGGTTGCAGGCGATTTTTTTTTTTTCTTTTTTGTAGTTCCAACATGTGACTGCTTAAAGGCGCTTCGGTAAAAATGAACATGTTGCCCATCTTCGCAGGGCTCAGAACCACTTCTCCATCTCTGAGCCTGGCCCCACCCCAGCCCTGGGGAGCAGCTCCTACTGGTTCTTCAAATTCAGGGGCAGATAATTCGCTTTCTCTTCTCTTCCCCTCCCACAGAAGACACTGAATCCCTTCTCCTCATGCCTGCCTTCAGATCACCCAACTATATGGCCTCATGATAGTTAGCACAGCAATAACAACGACCAAAGGCATCACTTGATACATTTCACTGCTGAAGCCTGGAAATTAACCTAGTTTAATGTTATTTTATGCAGCATCTAAAACAGGCAATCCACACACCCTCTGCCCCCTTTTCAGTTATCCTAGCTACTTCTTTAAAAACTTTTACAAGTGGCTAATACCACATAAAAGTTTGATTATTTTACTATAAAAACAATTTATACTCCTAGAGCTTTTTCTTTTCATTTTTAGGGCAAAGAAATGGGGTCACAATAAGAAGGGAACTCTTTACTGAGAGCCTAGGACATATGCTCCAGGCTTGTTACGTATATTATCCTATGTAGCCTTTGTAAAATTGCAGTGAAGTAGGTATTATGGCCTTTCCACAGATGGGCAAACTGAAGCACAGTGTGGTACACTAACTGCTTGCTACGGCTACCTGTTAAGGAGCAGGAGCACACAGGCCAATCTGAACCCTAAAGCCAAGCTCTTTCCAGGACACTTAACCCTTTTCAGACATGTCCTTCACCTCACACTCTGAATGCATGCTCAGACTGCCTGCCTTACCTTTAGGAATAACTTGACCTTGACACCTACAAAAATGGGACAAAAACTAACAGTCAAAACAAATGCTTGAAACAATTTAGCATCACGGAGCCTACTGAACAAAACCATTACAATTTCACATCATTACAGAGTATTAATACTGAGTTGCTAGCATGTGATTGACCTCAGTAAGGTGGGAACTATCACTTTAGAATATGCTGAGAAAAATCTTATGACCTCAAGCTATAGAGAAGAGTTTCCAATGCTGTGAGCTACTTCTGCACTCATTCTTCCCACACTGAAAGAGTACAGAAAGGAAGAGTTACTCCACAGATCACCAAATCCCTTGTCAAGTGACCTCAGGCGTAGGACACTCCCCAGCAATGCTCTTTCCTTGTGGCTCAACCTTCTTGTCCCATATCCATTCTCAACAACCCCCCTCACTTGTTCATAGTCACTGCGATTTCCATCAAGTAGTCAGCTGAAGCCTATCCGTGGACTCTAAGGCCACTTTACCATCCTTCCAGGTGCCACCTATCATAGCCTCCAGAATCAGCCCAACACCAGAGATTCTTCCAAGTCAAACCATGGTGTCACCAGCTGAGTTGCAGATTTTTCACTCTGGTCAAGCCGTATCCATGCAAGCAGAACAAATCTGTCTTCCACTATAGTTGTAGGCTTTAGACTTAATCCAATCAATTTCATTTCAAGCTAGCTGTTCCTACGGACAACTTCAAGTAATTAATTTGAGAGAGAGGAAAGACACCAATAAAGATAACAGACACATATGCTATTCCTTGGAGAAGGCCATGGCACCCCACTCCAGTACTCTTGCCTGGAAAATCCCATGGACGGAGGAGCCTGGTGGGCTGCAGTCCATGGGGTCGCGAAGAGTCGGACACGACTGAGCGACTTCACTTTCACTTTTCACTTTCATACATTGGAGAGGGAAATGGCTGCCCACTCCAGTATTCTTGCCTGGAAAATCCCAGGGATGGGGGAGCCTAGTGGGCTGCTGTCTATGGGGTCGCACAGAGTTGGACATGACTGAAGCGACTTAGCAGCAGCAGCAGCATGCTATTCCTTAAGGTCCAAACAAATGTCATCTTCTTCATGAGGCCTTCCTCACCAGCTAGAAGTTCTTTCATAATAGTTATTTAATAGTTATTTATGAACATGTCCTACCTTCTCTACTAGATTGAGAGCTCTTTCAGCTCTGTAGCCATTCCATGTTTACCTGTGTAACCCATATTGTCTGTAGCACAATACTAGATATACCTACTCATTAAATACTTGTGTGTTGCATTAATTTCTGTGTATATTAAGGTACGTGTATAAACAGAAAGGGCTTCCCAGGTGGCACTAGTGGTAAAGAGCCTGCCTGATAATGCAGGAGACACATGAGATGCAAGTTCAATCCCTGGGTCCGGAAAATCCCCTAGAGAGGATATGGTAACTCACTCCAGTATTCTTGCCTAGAGAATCCCATGGACAGAGGAGCCTGGCAGGCTACAATCCATGGGGTCGCACACAGTCGGACACAACTGAAGTGACTGAGCATGTATGCATGCATATACAGAAAACGAAAAAACTGGAAATAGAACTGCCTTATGACCCAGCAATCCCACTAATGGGCATACACACCGAGGTAACCAGAATTGAAAGAGACATATGTACCCCAATGTTCATCGCAGCACTGTTTATAATAGCCAGGACATGGAAGCAACCTAGATGTCCATCAGCAGATGAATGGATAAGAAAGCTGTGGTACATATACACAATGGAATATTACTCAGCCATTAAAAAGAATACATTTGAATCAGTTCTAATGAGATGGATGAAACTGGAGCCGATTATACAGAGTGAAGTAAGTCAGAAAGAAAAACACCAATACAGTATACTAATGCATATATATGGAATTTAGAAAGATGGTAACGATAACCCTGTATGCGAGACAGCAAAAGAGACACAGATGTATAGAACAGTCTTTTGGCCTCTGGGAGAGGGCAAGGGTGGGATGTTTTGGGAGAATGGCATTGAAACATGTATAATATCATATATGAAACGAATATCCAGTCCAGGTTCAATGCATGATACTGGATGCTTGGGGCTGGTGCACTGGGATGACCTAGAGGGATGGTTCACGGAGGGAGAAGGAAGGGGGGTTCAGGATGGGGTACACGTGTATACCTGTGGTGGATTCATGTTGAATTTACAATACAATATTGTAAAGTAATTAACCTCCAATTAAAATAAATAAATTTATTTTAAAAAAAGAAGAACTAAGAAAACATCTATGCATATAAAGGAATTAGAATCTTTTTAACACTTAAGTCAATTACTTTTGATAACAAAAGTACTAATGTCAGTTGCACCCAATATTGTAAAGCACATACACAGGCATCTCTTGTGTACCATAAATTGTCTGTTAAAAATCTTAAGCTATTATTCCCATAATATAAAATCATGTGTAGAGCTGGAGATACAATTTTGTCAAAAAGATTCATATCCTAAACTGTAATTTTAAAAATACTATCTTGTGCTAAGAGCTTTATTAGAAAATAAACCAGTTACTCACCCATGGATGTTCACTGTCATTCAACAAGAATAAAATTCTTACTGGTTTATTTTCCTGATCTTATTTTTTATTCCAAGTGTCATTCTGTTCTATGACTGACTTTCACTCTCTCATTTTTTTGTGTTGTCTTGATTATGTAAACAAGTGGGTATTCTATTTTAAATCATAGCATCAATAATGTTATCTAAAGTTTTGAAAGAAAAAGAGCAGCACCAAAAACTGGACTGATGACCAGTTAATTATTAAATTAGCTAGTGTTATTTCACATTTCTCCAAACGACATCTAAATAGCCCTTCTGAAATTTGCTGGGAATTTGGTATATAAGTGAACCAATGACAGGAAAAATTGAAAATGTATCTGAAAGAAGAGATTTCTAAATTCTAGCTTATAAATAATGGTGAGTCACTCTTTTTTTTCCTTTAAAAAAAGGTAGTCAACAGGCTAGAATTCTGCATCTTTAACATTTGAATTTAGGGAAATAATTTTTTTTAATTTGAGGAAAACCTGAAATCAGAAAGAATTCAAATCATCAGACTTAACAGTTTTTCACTTGTCCAGTACCATGTAGCCTTTTTAAACACTAATAAAGTCATCTGCAGATCTGTCCATGATACCATAATCTACTTGTCCATGGTGAAAAGAAGGATGAATCCTTTTGTTCAATATTATTTAATTGATAACTAGTGACTTTAAGCTACTCTGCCAAATGAGTCAATACTGTTCATACACTCTTAAATAAATACCATGACAAAGGATGCTTCCTCATAAATTTGATCACATTTAGATCTTGATGCCTTAACATTGTCCTATGTCCATATCACAGTAATCACATCAATGCAATCCACGCAAATCCAAGTCTCCATTCTCACCCTCTGTCCTGAAAAGCCCCATTCAGCAGTTTATGCTATAGCACCATGCTGCAGCATTCCTGCACTTGAACTTGGGAACAGGCTTTCCAGGACTGCAGGCAGAGCCCTTACCGCATTCCTTCTGAACCTCATCTTGCCTCTCGGGGGAGCTGCTTCTGCCATCTCGCCTATACACAATAACACGCTTCTTTTCCAATTGTCAATGCAACATTGATGAAATATGAGCTGCGTCTTAGGTAGTATTTAAAAGCGGCAGCCAATAACCTCTATCAAACAAAGCTACCGTGGCTGCTTCCATTACCACCCTGGCTGTGCTGCAAAAAAAAAAAAAAAAAAAAATGCAAACTAGTACAGCCACTATGGAGAACAGTGTGGAGATTCCTTAAAAAACTGCAAATAGAACTGCCTTATGACCCAGCAATCCCACTAATGGGCATACACACCGAGGTAACCAGAATTGAAAGAGACATATGTACCCCAATGTTCATCGCAGCACTGTTTATAATAGCCAGGACATGGAAGCAACCTAGATGTCCATCAGCAGATGAATGGATAAGAAAGCTGTGGTACATATACACAATGGAATATTACTCAGCCATTAAAAAGAATACATTTGAATCAGTTCTAATGAGATGGATGAAACTGGAGCCGATTATACAGAGTGAAGTAAGTCAGAAAGAAAAACACCAATACAGTATACTAATGCATATATATGGAATTTAGAAAGATGGTAACGATAACCCTGTATGCGAGACAGCAAAAGAGACACAGATGTATAGAACAGTCTTTTGGCCTCTGGGAGAGGGCAAGGGTGGGATGTTTTGGGAGAATGGCATTGAAACATGTATAATATCATATATGAAACGAATATCCAGTCCAGGTTCAATGCATGATACTGGATGCTTGGGGCTGGTGCACTGGGATGACCTAGAGGGATGGTTCACGGAGGGAGAAGGAAGGGGGGTTCAGGATGGGGTACACGTGTATACCTGTGGTGGATTCATGTTGAATTTACAATACAATATTGTAAAGTAATTAACCTCCAATTAAAATAAATAAATTTATTTTAAAAAAAGAAGAACTAAGAAAACATCTATGCATATAAAGGAATTAGAATCTTTTTAACACTTAAGTCAATTACTTTTGATAACAAAAGTACTAATGTCAGTTGCACCCAATATTGTAAAGCACATACACAGGCATCTCTTGTGTACCATAAATTGTCTGTTAAAAATCTTAAGCTATTATTCCCATAATATAAAATCATGTGTAGAGCTGGAGATACAATTTTGTCAAAAAGATTCATATCCTAAACTGTAATTTTAAAAATACTATCTTGTGCTAAGAGCTTTATTAGAAAATAAACCAGTTACTCACCCATGGATGTTCACTGTCATTCAACAAGAATAAAATTCTTACTGGTTTATTTTCCTGATCTTATTTTTTATTCCAAGTGTCATTCTGTTCTATGACTGACTTTCACTCTCTCATTTTTTTGTGTTGTCTTGATTATGTAAACAAGTGGGTATTCTATTTTAAATCATAGCATCAATAATGTTATCTAAAGTTTTGAAAGAAAAAGAGCAGCACCAAAAACTGGACTGATGACCAGTTAATTATTAAATTAGCTAGTGTTATTTCACATTTCTCCAAACGACATCTAAATAGCCCTTCTGAAATTTGCTGGGAATTTGGTATATAAGTGAACCAATGACAGGAAAAATTGAAAATGTATCTGAAAGAAGAGATTTCTAAATTCTAGCTTATAAATAATGGTGAGTCACTCTTTTTTTTCCTTTAAAAAAAGGTAGTCAACAGGCTAGAATTCTGCATCTTTAACATTTGAATTTAGGGAAATAATTTTTTTTAATTTGAGGAAAACCTGAAATCAGAAAGAATTCAAATCATCAGACTTAACAGTTTTTCACTTGTCCAGTACCATGTAGCCTTTTTAAACACTAATAAAGTCATCTGCAGATCTGTCCATGATACCATAATCTACTTGTCCATGGTGAAAAGAAGGATGAATCCTTTTGTTCAATATTATTTAATTGATAACTAGTGACTTTAAGCTACTCTGCCAAATGAGTCAATACTGTTCATACACTCTTAAATAAATACCATGACAAAGGATGCTTCCTCATAAATTTGATCACATTTAGATCTTGATGCCTTAACATTGTCCTATGTCCATATCACAGTAATCACATCAATGCAATCCACGCAAATCCAAGTCTCCATTCTCACCCTCTGTCCTGAAAAGCCCCATTCAGCAGTTTATGCTATAGCACCATGCTGCAGCATTCCTGCACTTGAACTTGGGAACAGGCTTTCCAGGACTGCAGGCAGAGCCCTTACCGCATTCCTTCTGAACCTCATCTTGCCTCTCGGGGGAGCTGCTTCTGCCATCTCGCCTATACACAATAACACGCTTCTTTTCCAATTGTCAATGCAACATTGATGAAATATGAGCTGCGTCTTAGGTAGTATTTAAAAGCGGCAGCCAATAACCTCTATCAAACAAAGCTACCGTGGCTGCTTCCATTACCACCCTGGCTGTGCAGTAAAAAAAAAAAAAAAAAAAAAACCAACCCACTATCTCTGATTAGTCAGCTGACAGATCCTTTCCTACTGCTCATTGTAATTCAGAGTCCACACATTCCCCCAATTACTTAGCCTGATTGAACCTCATGGATTAGCTGGTGCTGGACTGCTCAGGAAGATCAGGCTTTTCCTAAGAGTGGAGAAAGAAAAAAAAAAAAAACTCTCCTCCTAGGGGCTAGATGGGGCTGGCTTTCTCTGCGCAAGTTGATTTTTAAGGTGGAATGCTAAGAATCTTTTTGAAGGTAGTATTAACTGATATCTTTATTCTTGCCCTACCCCGCTATGTAACTTGAAATTCAATTCTGTTTTTTATTATTATTATTAAATTCTATTCTGGGTTTAAGCCTGGGAAAGGTTAATAGTTTGTGGGATTTTGTCCTGATGATAATCTAAAAAGAATAGAACATACAAACTTTCTGACACGGGTAGGATTCTCTCCCGAAGGAATATTTCCCCAAAACGTGTAACTAAAATATGTATATATATATATATATACACACACATACATACATATATATAGTCTCCTATCATTATGAAGTATAGCCTAACTGCATAGTTTCTTTAAAAATCTAGAAATTAAGGTTTTCAAATCAAATTATATAATTACTTCACAGACACTAGTTTAAAATAATATATGAAGACAGTTAGACCTATCTATACAATGGCTGTTTTAACCAGAAATTCTTTCTGAAGGTTAACTTTTGCTCTTGAAATTAGCTTGTATTCAGTATTTACCTCTGTTGCAAACAGTGTACAATGGGCTATTAATGGTTGAGATATAATTGATGTGCTTTTGAGTATGGGTATAAAGACTATACCATAAGCAGAAACATTTAAAATATTTAAATGAAACAACACTGAAACTAATCTATAGCCAGTCAGATGTCCTCATCACCTGCACCCCCACTCCTGCCTGGCAATTATGCAAATAAAGGGACCTTGGATGCAGAGCTCTTTGCTGGGCGGACTTTTCAATTCCCCACTGAGAGAGCATCCCTAGGAAACAGAAAGGGGAGCATCACCTCCCAAGAAACAAGTCATTATTCCTTTATTGACCCCAAATCAGTAGTGCTGTGCTGTGCTTAGTTGCTCAGTTGTGGCCAACTCTTTGTGACTCTATGCACTGTAGCCCGCTAGGCTCCTCTGTCCATGGGGATTCTCCAGGCAAGAATACTGGAGTGGATAGCCGTTCCCTTCTCCAGCGGATCCTCCCAACCCAGGGATCGAACCCAGGTCTCCCGCATTGCAGGCAGAGTCTTTACCATCTGAGCCACCAGTGAAGCAGTATCAAGACCTAATTCCAAAACTGATGCCATATGCCAACCAGTCACTCAATGAAAATTAATTTCATCAAACAGGTAGTTTTGGCCAAAAAGAAAAAAAAAAAAGCTGGGCTGGGTGATTTTAAAAATGCCTTATTATAACAAGTGCTATATTTAGTGTTAAATATTTGATTCTTATCATGAACTAAAGTTTGTTCAACAAGCCCAAGGAGTGATCCTAAAGGCCAGGGCACGATAAATACCTGGATAAGTATCATTCAGCCCCACTGATAGGAGTCTGCAGTACATGGAGGGCAGATGTATTCTCTCCAAAGGAATTTTACCTTTTTCTAAAAAAAATTATTAATGTATTTGTCTATCCACAAGTCCTTTGGAAAATGACAGGAAGCAGCAAGTGGAAAGGTCACCAACTGGAATTCATGAAAATTCAATTCTGGCTCCCACTCTTTTGGTTACCTAGCTACTGACCTTGGAATCATCACATAACCTTTCCAAAATGCATATCATATATCAATATAATTCCCTCATCTATATGACAATTTATAAAGACATCCACCCACAGGACTTAATCAGGAAACAGAGAGAATCAACATTACCTAATAAGTGTGAAAGTGTTTGAAAAAGCAAAAATATATTAAAGTTGACGTTTTACTATTTTATTTTGGTGATTTTCATGAATCTGGTATTAATTCTTCTCTCCATTGCTTATGATTAAACACCTCTGTTTTAAGAAATAAAAAAACTACCATACTGACTTGCCCAAGATGAGGAATAATTCATAATGGGTATGAAAATAATAATGATCTCATTCATGATACCGTGTGAGTGTCAGTGTATTTCTTATACTCATCAGCAAGTTAGTAGAACAAAAAAGAACACTGGTTCAGAAGTCCAACAACTTAGATTTCTGTCTTGCCTTCACAACTAAACCAACTGCCTCTGGTGGGTGTGGCCTCTGTGTCAGTTGTGAAATGAAGGAAGAATTTCATTGGTTGATGATATTGGACTCTCAAAGAAAAACATGGATTGATTCCCAGCTTCTCTGGTCTGATAGAGCAAGTTGACCACATGGCACTTTCACAGACACCCCACTCTTACCAGCTCAGGAAGAGCCTATAGGTTCCTCACTTCCCTCTTTTCTATGAAAGAACTATCAGACAATATTCAGATGAGCCTAATAATGTAAAAAGATCATCTCAGCTGTGGGCAAGACCGCATCTCTCATACTGTCTCCTTTAGAGACTCTCTGGGTCTTGGGGAGCTGGGAACTAGACTCTTATCAGGAAGATATGTCATTTTGCAGGTGACTCCCTACCCTCTCTATCCCAGGGGAAAGAAAAATCTAGAAAGATACACACCAAAATGTTAAAAAGTGCTTATTTCTGGATGGTTGGATTATTAACTATTGTTTTAAACCTCCTTCTTTATACTTTTCAATATACAATGTGTATACGACATGGCTATTGCTGTTTTATAAAAAGTTCCCATAAAAAACTGCCTTGCTTTGAAAGGCATAGGAGACCATGAATCTCTTCTCACTCAACTTGAACCATTAACTACTCATTCTTTCCTATAAGGTTTTCTATTGAATAGAGTTGTTCAGCTCAATCTCCTTTACCAGTTCTTCTCTCTAGTTTTCCACCTCTCTGTTCCATCTATTTTTTTAGCCTCCATCAGAACAAAAATAATCTGTATCCCCACAAACAGAAAGTATAATGCAAAACAAAAATAAGAAGTTATTATAGAATAAACTGGTACTTACTGAGATTTTTTGGAGAGATATTTTGAGAGAAGACCAGGTATCCAATCTTCGATCAAGAATAATGGTAAATCGGGAGTCAGATCCATTATGCCTAGAAGATAAGAGGAAATAATATGTTTTTCTTAATAGTAATCCAACTTTGCTAAATATGTCCTTACTTCTGCTTTACATTTACATGTGATGTCTGGACCAAAGACAGATTTAGGAAGCTATCACAAGGTGCTACAATGGAAAATCAATTTAATTCCATCGGTCCAGTTCAGTTCAGTCACTCAGTCGTGTCCGACTCTTTGCAACCCCATGAATCACAGCACGCCAGGCCTCCCTGTCCATCACCAACTCCCGGAGTTCACGCAAACTCATGTCCATCGAGTCAATGATGCCATCCAGCCATCTCATCCTCGGTCATCCCCTTCTCCTCCTGCCCCCAATCCCTCCCAGCATCAGAGTCTTTTCCAATGAGTCAACTCTTTGCATGAGGTGGCCAAAGTATTGGAGTTTCAGCTTTAGCATCAGTCCTTCCAATGAACACCCAGGATTGATCTCCTTTAGGATGGACTGGTTGGATCTCCTTGCAGTCCAAGGGACTCTCAAGAGTCTTCTCCAAAACCACGGTTCAAAAGCATCAATTATTCGGTGCTCAGCTTTCTTCACAGTCCAACCCTCACATCCATACATGACCACAGGAAAAACCATAGCCTTGACTAGACAGATCTTTGTTGGCAAAGTAATGTCTCTGCTTTTGAATATGCTATCTAGGTTGGCCATAACTTCTTCCAAGGAGTAAGCGTCTTTTAATTTCATGGCTGCAATCACCATCTGCAGTGATTCTGGAGCCCCCAAAAATAAAGTCTGACACTGTTTCCCCATCTATTTCCCATGAAGTGATGGGACCAGATGCTATGATCTTCGTTTTCTGAATGTTGAGCTTTAAGCCAACTTTTTCACTCTCCTCTTTCACTTTCAAGAGGCTTTTTAGTTCCTCTTCACTTTCTGCCATAAGGGTGGTGTCATCTGCATATTTGAGGTTATTGATATGATTGATATATTGATGTAGATATTCCATATTCTACTACAATTTAAAATTTCTTTTTGCCAGTTACGTCAATCTTTTAAACAGGCAAATGCCCCTAAAATGGATTTGGAATACTGTGATTTGGGGCATGGAAAAACATTGTAGACAGCTCTGCTTCATGACATCAGATTTAACTTCACAGCAATCCATCATAAGTCAATGATCCATTAATTCATTCAGAAAAACACTGTTAAATCTCTTGCCTGTTCCTTGAGGGAAGGCAGTGTAATGGATAATAAAACTTTTATTTGCGTTAAAGAGACCACTTTCAAGCTTTAAGAGGTACAGTGTAAATTTTGTTTTCTGGGATTTGATTTTTGTTCATGCATGCTTAGTTACATCAGTTGTGTCTGACTCTCTGTGACCCCATGGACCATGGCCCACCAGGCTCCTCTGTCAGTGGGATTCTCCAGGCAAGAATACTGGGTGGGTTGTCGTTTCCTTCTCCAGTGATAAAGTATGAAGTGAGTGAAGTAAAGTCGCTCAGTCATGTCTGACTCTTTGCGACCCCATGGACTGTAGCCTACTGGGCTCCTCTGTCCGTGGGATTTTCCAGGCAAGAGTACTGGAGTGGGTTGCCATTTCCTTCTCCATTTTGTTCATGAGACTCTTCATAATATTACCATTTTAGATTAATGCCTTCTTAGTCTTCAGGATTAATAACCAGAAAACATTTCCTTTAACAAACTTATTTGCAAACTAAATAAAATCTTTAAGGGAGCTTCTGAAACTTTCTCCTTAAAGCATTCTCATCTCAAATGATTCTCATCTCTCTTCTCTAATATCAAGAAGTTACTCCTAATCCATTTCAATATCACTTTTGAGTCTATTTAACTTTGTCTTCTTATTTTATCCTTGGAAGAAATGAAGAATAGCTGTCTAGCTATTGGCTAGTGACAGTTTCTTTTAGACTTTAAAGTATGATCATCATTTTCAACCTATGTTCTTCTGCATGGGGACAAATACTTCTTGGCCCCCAATTTTGTTTTCATAGATCCTCAGTATAATTTTTATAGCAATTTAAGTAGTGGTCAGCTTCCGCTTCCAAGTTATTTCTTATTTATTCTGAAAGTGAGTCTTACAAATCATTTACAATAATAATGGCCACACTAAAACATCATTTTCTTGTTATTACATTCAAATAGGTATCCAAAAAAGAAACCAAATTGAAGAAAACAATGTAATGAAATGCTATACCTTGCAATAGACGTCAAGTAAGTCAGTACTTTTGCTACAACTTCTTCTGGTATGCATTTGAAATTACAATTTTCTGGAAATGTAATGATCCAAGCATCATCCTTTCCCCGGCCACCTAAAACAGTATCAAAAACTACGTCAACATTTATGTCATAACAATGTAAAAAAGAGGATTTTAGATTTGAGAAAGGTGATAAAGAAGACAGGTTGGGGCCAATGCAACTTTTATAAGGATGATGACCTCCACAGAAACCAAAATGGCACCATGCTCCTGCTTAAGTGCAAAAAGTGGCAGGGTGGGGCACTTACCCTGGGGGCCAATGATTAAGACTCCACGTTTCTGATGCAGGGTGAGAGTTCAATCTTTGGTTGGGGAACTAATATCCCATATGCCACGTGGCATGGCCAAAACATTTTTTAAAAATGCAACAGTGTGGTTTTGAAATTGAAAAGAAGAAAGAAAGAAAAAAAAGAGAGGTGGGGGGAAAGACAAAAGAAAGAAAGGAAGAGGGGAAGGAGGAAGGAATAAGAGACAGCAATATGAGGAAAAATAGTCACGGAATGTGTGTAATAAACATAGTTGAAAATATCACTGATCCCTCATATTGGACAACTATGGGTATTGGGAAGTAACTGTTTCTATACCAATACTATGAGTTTAAATTCAAAATGAGTCACTGACAGCTTGATAACAAGTGGAAACCTTGAAAAAATTGACCACTTAGAATCATGGTGAACATGAAAGAGTATAGTATACAAACTACAGGTAATAAGTAATGTTCTAACAGATTGGTGGAAGAAACAACATAAGGAATAATAGCGACAATGGTATAGGAATCTTACTAATGCAAAGAAAGAAAGACCACAAAGTATAAAATTCAGTGTTCATCCCCCTCCAAAGCCCTCTACACTGCCTGGAGGATTGAGAATGAAAGCCACCTAAGTGCAGGGGTGAACCTTCCATGTGCCTAAGGTCCCATTCTATAGTCAGCCTAACACCTGGGCACAGAGTAGGTGCTCAATATATATTTAGTGTTAAATGGAAGTTGAAGGATTATTTTAGGAGGCAAGTTGCCGGGTGGCCTTTGAATCTGGCTTGCTAAAAGAAAATTTTTGAGAGATTTTGTTGTAATTCTTATTTGGCTGAATTTAAGTGAATAGAGATATAAAATATAAAAAAATTCAATAAGCAATAAAACTATGACAAAGGCAAAGGAGATAAAGTAGAATGATAAAACAACTAATTCCTAAAGAAAGCAAAAATGGAAGGAGAAAACAAAGAACTAACAGGACAAATAGAAAACAAATAGTAAAATGATAGATTTAAACTAAGC
>SJYT01040631.1:63210-94662 GCA_006410635.1 Cephalophus harveyi | reverse complement strand
TGGGCTGGGGGTTCAGCAACAGGCATGGCTGGGCCCTCGAGTCTGCCATACGGACGCAGGAAAGCATGGAGCTGTCCCGCAGTGCCCAGGCTCCAGCTCTGCAGACCCCAGGCTCACTGGTCTGCAGATGCCTGGCCGACCAGAGCCACTCACCTTGCAGCTGGAGGCTGGGCCCTCTCGGCTCTGGTCCACCAGCCCCTTCTCGAAGAGATGGCGCCTGCTGGCGACATCGACAGGAGCCACACGGAACTCAGTGTGGAATGGGCTTGCATACCTGACGGACTCTGATGTCTGGGAGCAGAGAGCACAGGCCGCTGATCCTGGAGGCTGAGGCCCCTGGCATGCCCAGCACACTCCAGGGCCTGGCCCACTCACTTGTACAGCTGAGAGGTATTGCACCAGCTTTGGGCCTAATTTGACCGATCTGGCTGGGAGCCTCACGCTGGTGCTGCAGGGCAAGAAGACAGGGCGAGACAAAGCAGGTGAGTCCTTCCCACCCACGGAACACTGTGCCCCACCTCACTCTGACAAAGAGAATGCGACCTCTGTATACCGACGGTGGGGGCTCCCTGCCTCCCAACACACAGTCCTTTTGGCAGGACCATGGAGGCCAGAAACAGCTGCTGTCCCTGCTCTGTGGAGTCAGGCCCGCCTCAGACGCTGCTCCCCTCTCTCCACCTTCCACCTTCCCGGACCTCAGGCTCCCCTTTCCAGATCAACCCCATCCTGCCTTCAGGCACAGGCAGCATAAAAGGCTCATGACCTGGGTCTGATGTCCTCCTGAACCTGGTGCCCCCACCCTGCTCCCCGTGCTGCCATGCAGGCTGGCTGGCCTCCATGTGGACTCCGCTCCAAGCCCCTCTGCTTGCCGACCCTCCGTCCAGAGCTGCCTGCAGTGCTCTCCCCACCTCACATCCCCGATGCTCTGCACCCCCTGCCGTCACCCTGCTGTCTCACAGAGCTCTCCCCACCTCACACTCCCTGATGCTCACTGTCTTCACCCCACTCTCGCAGGCTGAGTTCCCCTGACTGCAAGGAGCTCCAGTCTTTGGTTTCCATCCTGAACCCCTGGATCCTCCGGGTGCTGTGGTTCCTGCATGTCTCACTCTGAAGCGAGGGCAGCAACTCCCTCATCCACTGTGTGCCCCACGTCCCCCAGCCTCGCCCCGGACTGCTGGCCTCAGAGACAGTCTCAGGGCAGATGGTGCAGCCTCGTGCAAATGCTTGACACAAACGACCCCAGCACAGACACTCGCCCCCTGAGAATATTCGCCCGCTGGCAACCCATGGCTCAGGAGGTCCCCTCCTGCCCACCCCCTCCAGGCAGCAGGACCCTCCCCTTACTGCACCTCATGCCTCAGCCCTACATCAGATGAGTCCCGGGGCCCCCAGGCCCTGACCTGTGGGTTAAGGCTGCCTCTGAGCTGTCTCTCTGGGGCCTCATCTGGAAAGAGAAGGAAGGTGCCAGTGAGCGGGTTCTGTGGCAGCCACAGCCTCCACAAGGAAGAACTTGTCTCTCAGAACACAGCCCACCCTGAGTTCTCCCCCACACTCCCCTATACATAGGCCCCAGCCACACCAACATGAAAGGACCCCTGGGGCATGGCCTCTCCCATAAAGCCAGGTCAACAGCCCCCCTAGATGCCCCCAGGTCTTCTCAGGGTGCCTCCTGCCTGCCTCCCCACTGCCCCGAGCCCTGCAGGGAGGGGCCCACAGCAGCCAGGCTCACCCTGGCATGGGGGCTGGAGCGCTGCAGGGTGCTGCTGAAGGTGGGCAAGGCCCGTGTCAGTGAGGGGGCCTCAGCCTCAGCCTCCGTGATGGGTGTCCTCACCTGGACAGAGCATGGGGCAAGTCATGTGGGTGGATGGGCAGCCGGGAGCACCTACAGGCCTGGCTCACCACAGCAGCCGTGGAGCAGTAGCAGCAGGCCAGTGCTCTGCCCCAACCTGCTGCCTCGGTTGGGGGGTGCAGGCCCAGGGCCAGGCCAGAGGACAGGGCTTCCAGGGGCAGGGGAGCTTCTAGAAGCATCTGAGGCTTCCATGGAGTCGGCATGGGATGAGGGTGTGGTGTGGGTGCCAGGTGAGACCCCAGCCCAGTCCCCTGTCCTACGGGCAGCAGAGCAGGCAGGGAGGGGAGACACAGATGGGGCTGGCCTGGAGGGCGGAGGACAGGAGAAAGGGAGGAAGCCAGAGACACTGGGAGGACAGGAGACAGGGAGGCCGCCAGAGGTGCCGGGAGGACAGGGAGGTGGGGGGCACCGTGCACCTGCAGAGTGACGGGCGGGAGGCCGCCAGCCCGGGGCAGAGGCCCCACCGAAGACTCAGGCTCCTTCTCAGGCCCAGTGCCCCACAGGCTCCTGGGGCTGGACGGGCACTCTGCTGAGGCTGAGTGCTCCCAGTCCTGAGGCTGCACTGGAGCCATGGCACTGCCTGGGGCCAGCTGCATCTCGGGGACTGGGGTCTTCTCGAAGACGGTAGCTTTCTCAGACACTGGTCTCTTCTCTGAGTCGCTGGCTTTGCCTGGAACTGCCCTCTTTCCTGAGACAGCTCTCTCCTCCAGCACAGAGACCTTCTGGGACATGGAGCATTTACTGGGGCTGGGAGTCTCTGGGTTGAGCCTTGCTTCTGGCTCAAGTGTCTTCCCTGCAGCAGACGGCTTCTAGGAGCCCGCATGTGCCCTGCCCGCCAGGACCCCCGCCAGGCCTGCAGTGGAGGAGTGGGCACCTGCTGGCCCACGTTCTCCAGGGAGATCTGCCCCAACCGCTGGGCCCCTACTCACCTCAGCACCCAGCAGGGCCTCTGGCTTCTTCCTCCACTGGGGCTTCCTGCCAGCTGACAAATCCCTCTGTGTCTCCTGGTTCTGGGCATCAGGACAGAGACCGGGCTCAGGCTGCTGTAGAGCTCTCTGGCCTGCCCCTTCCCAGCGGAGGACCCCAGGCCCTCCTCCTTCCACCCTCTGACCCGCAGGCTTCCACACGGCCGTCCCGCATGCAGAGCATCTCCACTGCGCTCAGGGCTGTCCCTCCCCTGACAGGTCATCCCACTATGAGAGGCCTGCAGGGAGACCAGGGCCAGAGGGTCACATGCGGTACCTGTGGGCCCTGCTGTGCTGACTCCTGGGTCCTGCTGATCCACAGCTTGAGCCGTGACTTCACTACCCCTGAGAGCTCCAAGTTCTCCTGAGGAGAGAGCTCCCACCCTGGGGCCAGGCTGGCATCTCCAAAGGGCCCCCCTCACCACATCTACACGGCCAGGCCATGGGATNCCTGCTGATCCACAGCTTGAGCCGTGACTTCACTACCCCTGAGAGCTCCAAGTTCTCCTGAGGAGAGAGCTCCCACCCTGGGGCCAGGCTGGCATCTCCAGAGGGCCCCCCTCACCACATCTACACGGCCAGGCCATGGGATACTCCCCCGGAGCTGTGTGCACAGCTGGGCTGGGGGCTCAGCAACAGGCATGGCCGGGCCCTTGAGTCCGCCAGACAGACGCAGGAAAGCAAGGAGCTGTCCCGCAGTGCCCAGGCTCCAGCTCTGCAGACCCCAGGCTCAGTGGTCTGCAGACGCCTGGCCGGCCAGAGCCACTCACCTTGCGGCTGGAGGCTGGGTCCTCTCGGCTCTGGCCCACCAGCTCCTTCTCGAAGAGGTGGCGCTTGCTGGTGATATCCACGGGAGCCACGGGGAACTCCGTGTGGAATGGGTTTGCATACCTGATGGACTCTGATGTCTGGGAGCAGAGAGCACAGGCCACTGACCCTGGAGGCTGAGGCCCCTGGCATGCCCAGCACACTCCAGGGCCCGGCCCGCTCACCTCTATGGCTGAGAGGTATTGCTCCACCTTCGGGCCTATTTTGACTGATCTGGCCGGGAGCCTCATGCTGGTGCTGCAGAGCAGGAAGACAGGGCGAGACAATGCAGGTGAGTCCTTCCCGCCCACAGGACACTAGGCCTGCCCCTGTGCCCCACCTCACTCTGGTAAAGAGAATGCGGCCTCTGTATACAGACTGTGGGGGCTCCCTGTTCTCCTGAGACACCGTCCTTTTGGCAGGAAAGAGCTGCGGGCCCTGCCCTGTGGAGTCAGGCCCGCCTCAGACGCTGCTCCCCTCTCTCCACCTTCCACCCTCCCGGACCCCAGGCTCCCCTTTCCAGATCAACCCCATCCTGCCCTCAGGCACAGGCAGCATAAAAGGCTCATGACCTGGGGCTGATGCCCTCCTGAACCTGGTGCCCCCACCCTGCTCCCCGTGCTGCCATGCAGGCTGGTTGGCCTCCATGTGGACTCTGCTCCAAGCCCCTCTGCTTGTCGACCCTCCATCCAGAGCTGCCTGCAGCGCTCTCCCCACCTCACATCCCCGATGCTCTCCACCCCCTGCCATCACCCTGCTGTCTCACAGAGCTCTCCCCACCTCACACTCCCTGACGCTCACTGTCTTCACCCCACTCTCGCAGGCTGAGTTCCCCTGACTGCAAGGAGCTCCAGTCTTTGGTTTCCATCCTGAACCCCTGGATCCTCTGGGCACTGTGGTTCCTGCATGTCTCACTCTGAAGCGAGGGCAGCAACTCCCTCATCCACTGTGTGCCCCACGTCCCCCAGCCTCGCCCCGGACTGCTGGCCTCAGAGACAGTCTCAGGGCAGATGGTGCAGCCTCGTGCAAATGCTTGACACAAACGACCCCAGCACAGACACTCGCCCCCTGAGAATATTCGCCCCCTGGCAACCCATGGCTCAGGACGACGTCCCCTCCCGCCCACTCCCTCCAAGCAGCAGGACCCTCCCCTTACTGCACCTCATGCCTCACCCCCACATCAGATGAGTCCCGGGGCCCCCAGGCCCTGACCTGTGGGTTAAGGCTGCCTCTGAGCTGTCTCTCCGGGGCCTCATCTGGAAAGAGAAGGAAGGTGCCAGTGAGGGGGTTCTGTGGCAGCCACAGCCTCCACAAGGAAGAACTTGCCTCTCAGAACACAGCCCACCCTGAGTTCTCCCCCACACTCCCCTATACATAGACCCCAGCCACACCACCATGAAAGGCCCCCCTGGGGCATGGCCTCTCCCATCAAGCCAGGTCAACAGCCCCCCTTGATGCCCCCAGGTCTTCTCAGGGTGCCTCCTGCCTGCCTCCCCACTGCCCTGAGCCCTGCAGGGAGGGGCCCACAGCAGCCAGGCTCACTCTGGCATGGGGGCTGGAGCGCTGCAGGGTGCTGCTGAATGTGGGCAAGGCCCGTGTCAGTGAGGGGGCCTCAGCCTCAGCCTCCGTGATGGGTGTCCTCACCTGGACAGAGCACAGGGCAAGTCATGTGGGTGGACAGGCAGCCGGGAGCACCCACAGGCCTGGCTCACCACAGCAGCCGTGGAGCAGTGGCAGCAGGCCAGTCCTCTGCCCCCACCTGCTGCCTCGGTTGGGGANGCCTCCGTGATGGGTGTCCTCACCTGGACAGAGCACAGGGCAAGTCATGTGGGTGGACAGGCAGCCGGGAGCACCCACAGGCCTGGCTCACCACAGCAGCCGTGGAGCAGTGGCAGCAGGCCAGTCCTCTGCCCCCACCTGCTGCCTCGGTTGGGGAGTGCAGGCCCAGGGCCAGGCCAGAGGACAGGGCTTCCAGGGGCAGGGGAGCTTCTAGAAGCATCTGAGGCTTCCATGGAGTCGGCATGGGATGAGGGTGTTGTGTGGGAGCCAGGTGAGACCCCAGCCCAGTCCCCTGTCCTGCGGGCAGCAGAGCAGGCAGGGAGGGGAGACACAGATGGGGCTGGCCTGGAGGGTGGAGGACAGGAGAAAGGGAGGAAGCCAGAGAGACTGGGAGGACAGGAGACAGGGAGGCCGCCAGAGGTGCCGGGAGGACAGGGAGATGGGGGGCACCGTGCACCTGCAGAGTGACGGGCGGGAGGCCGCCAGCCCGGGGCAGAGGCCCCACTGAAGACTCGGGCTCCTTCTCAGGCCCAGTGCCCCACAGGCTCCTGGGGCTGGACGGGCACTCTGCTGAGGGTGAGTGCTCCCATTCCTGAGGCTGCATTGGGGCCATGGCACTGCCTGGGGCCAGCTGCATCTCGGGGACTGGGGTCTTCTCGAAGACGGTAGCTTTCTCAGACACTGGTCTCTTCTCTGAGTCGCTGGCTTTGCTTGGAACTGTCCTCTTTCCTGAGACAGCTCTCTCCTCCAGCACAGAGATCTTCTGGGACATGGAGCATTTACTGGGGCTGGGAGTCTCCGGGTTGAGCCTTGCTTCTGGCTCAAGTGTCTTCCCTGCAGCAGACGGCTTCTAGGAGCCCGCATGTGCCCTGCCCGCCAGGACCCCTGCCAGGCCTGCAGTGGAGGAGTGGGCGCCTGCTGGCCCACGTTCTCCAGGGAGATCTGCCCCAACCGCTGGGCCCCTACTCACCTCAGCACCCAGCAGGGCCTCTGGCTTCTTCCTCCACTGGGGCTTCCTGCCAGGTGACAAATCCCTCTGTGTCTCCTGGTTCTGGGCATCGGGACAGAGATCGGGCTCAGGCTGCTACAGAGCCCCCTGGCCTGCCCCTTCCCAGCGGAGGACCCCACACCCTCCTCCTTCCACCCTCTGACCCGCAGGCTTCCACACGGCCGTCCCGCATGCAGAGCATCTCCACTGCGCTCAGGGCTGTCCCTCCCCTGACAGGTCATCCCACTATGAGAGGCCTGCAGGGAGACCAGGACCAGAGGGTCACATGCGGCAACTGTGGGCCCTGCTGTGCTGACTCCTGGGTCCTGCTGGTCCACAGCTTGAGCCGTGACTTCACTACCCCTGAGAGCTCCAAGTTCTCCTGAGGAGAGAGCTCCCACCTTGGGGCCGGGCTAACATCTCCAGAGGGCCCCTCTCACCACATCTACACGGCCAGGCCATGGGATCCTCCCCCGGAGCTGTGTGGACAGCTGGGCTGGGGGCACAGCAACAGGCATGGCCGGGCCCATGAATCCGCCAGACAGATGCAGGAAAACATGGAGCTGTCCCGCAGTGCCCAGGCTCCAGCTCTGCAGACCCCAGGCTCAGTGGTCTGTAGATGCCTGGCAGGCCAGAGCCACTCACCTTGCAGCTGGAGGCTGGGTCCTCTTGGCTCTGGCCCACCAGCTCCTTCTCGAAGAGGTGACGCTTGCTGGTGACATCCACGGGAGCCACAGGGAACTCAGTGTGGAATGGGTTTGCATACCTGATGGACTCTGATGTCTGGGAGCAGAGAGCACAGGCTGCTGATCCTGGAGGCTGAGGTCCCTGGCATGCCCAGCACACTCCAGGGACCGGCCCGCTCACCTGTATGGCCGAGAGGTATTGTTCCAGCTTCAGGCCTAATTTGACCGAGCTGGCTGGGAGCCTCATGCTAGTGCTGCAGGGCAGGAAGACAGGGCGAGACAAAGCAGGTGAGGCCCTGCCCACCCACAGGACACCGGGCCTGCCCCTGTGCCCCACCTCACTCTGGCAAAGATAATGTGGCCTCCGTATACAGACTGTGGGGGCTCCCTGTCCTCCCGAGACACGGTCCATTCAGCAGAACCCCCCAGGCCAAAAACAGCTGCTGTCCCTGCCCCATGGAATCAGTCCCACCTAAGACACTGCTCCCCTCTCTCCACCTTTCACCCCCTGGCCCCCAGAAACCCCATCCTACCTTCAGGCACAGGCAGCGTGAAAGGCTCATGACCTGGGTCTGATGTCCTCCTGAACCTGCTGCTCCCCGTGCTGCTGCACCGGCTGGCTGGCCTCCATGTGGTCTCCGCTCCAAGCCCCTCTGCTTGCCGACCCTCCGTCCAGAGCTGCCTGCATAGCTCTCCCCACCTCATGCCTGTAAGGTGCAACCACTCCAATTTCAACAAACACCTCTCCTGTGTCAGGCCCTGCCGGTTACAGATGAGGAGCAAAGACAGGCAGGGAGCTGGCCCGAGTCACACGGCAATGGGCACAGGAGCCAGGAGTGGTGCCCAGGCCTCCACGCCTCCATGGCCACATGGGTGCAGTGCAGGCCAAATGCCCTGTGGCCCCCTCTCCAGGAGCCTGGGAGCCACACACGTGGCTGCCCCAAACCTGGGCTGCTGCAGAGGGGCCCCTCCTGTGCCTCCACCTGCCCGCCGCGGCTTGGGTGAGTTCACTCGCTGGCTGAGCCTCCTGCCAGATCTGCGAATTGAGCTTATTCAGAAGTGAGAGGAGATGCATCCCCCGAGTGGGCCCTGACCCCGCGGAGAGGCGTGTTGGGGCGCCCAGCCTCGGGGCTGGTGGTCAGACCAGAATCACCTCCTTCCCATCAGAGTCCACGGGGGTCCACTAGCAGAAGGAGGCCGGGCTGAAGGGGCATGGTTGGCCCAAGGCCCGACAACCCCCAGGTCGTGCCCCTGGTGCACGAGCTGTGCACCCACCCGAGAGGAGCGTGGAAGGGAGCATAGCACCCTTTCAGGAGCATGGAAGGATGAGCTATGCTTATAAAATGCCCAGCAAGAGAGGCCCAGCTCACCCACACTGGTCCTGACTGCTGTCCTGACCAGGGTGGGGCCCGCAGAAGGTCAGCCCACTCCCCAGGCAGGGGCAACTGGTCCATCCTCACTGGGGTCCCACACCTCTCAGGGGCCGGCAGGTCCTCGTCGTCTGTGGTGAATCTCAGTTTCCAGAGTCGCCGCCGGCATTCTGGCTCCTGCTGCTCCTTGTCCTCCAGAGCCCAATGCTAGGTCCTGCTGGGGGGAACAGAGGGTCAGCATAGCCTCAGGGTGATGTCCAGAGCGTCCCTGCTGCCGAAATCATAGGTGAGGGGAGCGGCATGCCAGACTTCACCCTGCACCCCCACTGGAATGGGGGTCCACCCTGCCTGGGTGCCCAGGGACGTGACAGGGTGGTCACTGCTCAGCCTGAAGAAGGCAGGTGAACCTGGCAGAGCCCGGCTTTGATCTGAGGCTCTTAGATGAACAGTGACTGAGAAATATCCCAGCCCCGCAGACAGAGATCCTAGATGAACCAGCCATCCCCAAAGGGGAACCAAGCATTGCTTCCCTCACTGCCTAGGGGCTCCAGCCTCCTTCACCTCCAAAACCAGCCTTCCAATGGGCGGGAGTGAGGGGGCACAGCCTGCCTCTTGCCCCTGGTCACTTGGTCACTCAAAGTCACTTGCTGGAATCAAGATTGCCAGGAGAAATATCAACAACCTCAGATATGCAGATGATACCATCCTTATGACAGAAAGTGAAGAGGAACTAAAGAGCCTCTTGAGGATGAAAGAGTAGAGTGAAAAACTGGCTTAAAACTCAACACTCAAAAAACAAAACTCATGGCATACTGTCCCATCATTTCATGGCAAATAGATGAAGAAAATTTGGAAGGAGTAACAGATTTTATTTTCTTGGGCTCCAAAATCACTGTGGATGGTGACTGCAGCCAAGAAATTAAAAGATGCTTGCTCGTTAGAAGGAAGGCTGTAACAGACCTAGATAGTGCATTGAAGAACAAAGACACTACTTTGGCAATGAAGGTCCATATAGTCAAAGTTATGATTTCTCCAGTAGTCATGTATGGATGTGAGACTTGGACCATAAAGAAGGCTGAGCACCAAAAATTGATGCCTTTGAAATATGGTTGACGGCTTCAAAATTACGATCTGCTAAACCCACTAGATTACAGTGTCCACGTGGCCAGCACACGGGCCTTGCATTTGCTTGCATGCCTGTGTCTGCGGCCTCCAGCACAGCGCCTGGGTCATGGAAGTGCTTGGGACAGGACAAAGAGGAGGAAGCAAACCTGGGATAGGCTTGCTCTCTGAATTCGCAGGGCCCCTGTCCTGTCCAACTCCTCCGGGGCTCTGAGCCCCGGCCCTGCCAAGGGCCGCCTGTGGTGATGCACACTCCTCTCTGTGGGCAAAGATAGCCTCTCCCCGCTTGCCCCCTCACCTGACCCACATCCCGCCCCCCCTCAACTACATTGCCTGGGGAGCCCCAGGCCCCGTCCATCTCGAGCTCCTCACCTGCTCTTCTATCGACCTGGCCTCTTCTCAGCTGTACTTCCACGGTCCCTGGGGGCCTCTGAGCCCAGTGGCCCTTCCCATACCAGTAAATCCGGGGCAAGACTGGCTGAAGCCAGGAGCCAGCAGCTGGCACCGGGGGACAGTGAGCAGCCAGGCTGCCACCCGCTCTCCTGGTCTGGCCCTCGGGAGCCCAGCCAGGCTTTGTGTCCTGGCCTGAAATCTGCAATTTAGGAACCGCTTTTCCTACACCTTCCCTTAACTCGAGCACAGGCGGCCGTCACTGCAGCCGCCACAGCTGGCCTGCCCTGGACGCCCTGCCCTTGCACACGAGGTGAAGTCACCTCTCCGAGCTTACAGCAGAGGAGGGGCAAGAACGCAGAGACGGTGCCGCGGCCCTGAGGACCCACAGGAGGCCCAGCACGGGAGGTGGTTGTGGTCAGGTGGGTGCCCAGGCTGTGTGCTGTCCTCACACATCACCCTGAGGTCGCCCTGGGCGTGTGTTCCTCCCCCCCGCCCCCAGAAGGGTGAGTGCAGGGCCTTCGTATGTAGAGGAGTGAGTGCAAGAGGGTGGGCAGTGTGGTGCTGCCCTCTGCACCCTGCCCAGGAAGCCCCAGTGGGCACTGAGCGCTCCCCTTGGGGGTAGCAGCACCAGAAGCCCAGACCCCAGGGTCAGGTGGGCCAAGACCCCTCGGGCCACTCTCGGACCCCCATGCTGGAGGGATGGCTCTGCTGTGCTGGGCAAACGCACATGCCGGGACCTTCCTGAGTGAAGCATGCAAGCGCTCAGCACCTCTTGGCCACTTGCTGAGTTCCTGGTGGGGCAGCGCAGAGCGGGGCCTGCCTCTCTGGGAGGTGCCCAACCTAGCCCTCCTGGCTCCGCCCAGGAACTCCGAGGTTACACATATGCTGGTGGGTGTGGGTAGCTGGTGAGGGCCTCCGGGTCCCGCTGCCCCCAGCTCTGGGCAGGCATGGGGCCGGCCACGCAAGACCCCTTGCTGGAGGAGGGCAAGTCTGGGCTCACAGGCGGGGCCCCAAGGCCCTTCCATCCCTGGCCCCTGGATGTGGGACAGGAGCCTCCCGCAGGACCAGGCCCACAGCGGGGCTGGGGCAAAGGGGGTGTGGGGTATCACTGACTCCAGAGAAACCCAAGCAGGCACCTGAGAACAGGGTTCTAACGTAAGTTTAGTGATGGGGAAACTTGTGGACCACACACAGACACACACACACACACTTGTGCGCACACACATGCATTCCCCCTCCACCCCCCGCACACCCCTCAGCCACACACAGCACGCAGAGCTGACGGCACCAGGCTGGCTCTGGCTGCTTGGTCTCCATACAGCTCAGCGTCCCCTCTGGCCCAGGAGGGCAGGGGAGAGGAGATCTGGGTTTGGGGGTAAGTGTGCTGGGCTGTGGCCACAGAGGCTGCTATCAGACAAACGCCTGCTCCCCTCGGGCTCCCACAGCCGGAACATCATCCCCACGCTGTTTAGTCTCCACTGAAAAGCAAAGCTCCTGGAAAGAATGACTTTTAAGGAATTATTGGTCACACCTGCGAATGAATGAGTGAGTTTATCAGCTCTTTCCTGAGTGTGGGGAGGGGCACAGGATGGGTTAGCCAGGGCAGCAGGTGGGGTGTGAAGGGGAGCAAGGCAAGGCCTGGGAGGGGTCAGCATGGCTCCTCCAGCCTGGCAGGTGGCACAAGGATGGTGGGGGCCAGCTTGGGAGAGGTGCACAGAGACACTGGTGCGACCTGACAGACCCGGAGGAGGAGGAAGAGCAGGAGTCCACATGGACAGGGTGGCGAGGCTCTGTGCAGACGCCCAGTGCCCGCAGCTGGACAGGCACGGGGCACATCTGCCCCAGAGGGGTGGGGAGGAAGCTGGCCAGCATCCTCCTGGGTCCAGTGTGGAAAGTGGGTGGGAGAGGTGACCAGTGCGGCTGCTGGCCTGAGACTGGCTCCTCTCACCTGCGGGACCAAGGGCAGTTAGGACAAGGGGGTTTGCGGGATGGGGCAGGGACACCCCCTTTTCCCCAGTCCCCCCACAATGGGCAGGACCCAGGCCTGCTGGCCCATATTCTCCAGGGATAGCCGCCCCAGCCCCTGCGCCCCAACTCATCTCGGCACCCAGTGGGGGCTCTGGCTTCTTCCTACACTGGGGACTCTTGCCAGCTTCCGACTCTAACTGCGTCTCCTGGTTCTGGGCATCGGGACAGAGACCAGGCTCAGGCTGCTGCACAGCCCCCAGGCCCGTCCCTTCCTTGGGGAGGATCCCAGGCCCTCCTTCCACCCTCTGACCCACAGGCTTCCCCACGGCCGTCCCGCATGCAGAGCATATCCACTGCGCTTGGGGGCTGTGCCTTCCCTGACAGGTCATCGCACTCTGAGAGGCCTGCAGGGAGATGCGCTGTACCTGTGGGCCCTGCTGTGCTGACTCCTGGGTCCTGCTGATTCACAGGTTGAGCCGTGACTTCTCCACCCGTGAGAGCTGCAAGTTCTCTGGAGGAGAGAGCTCCCACCTTGGGGCCAGGCTGGCATCTCCAGAGGGCCCCACAACCGCATCTACACGGTCAGGCCATGGGATCCTCCCCTGGAGCTGTGTGCACAGCTAGGCCTGGAGCTGCAAGTTCTCCTGAGGAGAGAGCTCCCACCTTGGGGCCAGGCTGGCATCTCTAGAGGGCCCCCTCACCACATCTACATGGCCAGACCATGGAACCCTCCCCTGGAGCTGTGCACACAGCTGGGCTGGGGGCTCAGCAACAGGCATGACCGGGCCCTCGAGTCCACCAGACGGACACAGGAAAGCACAGAGCTGTCCCGCAGTGCCCAGGCTCCAGTTCTGCAGACCCCAGGCTCAGTGGTCTGCAGACGCCTGGCGGGCCAGAGCCACTCACCTTGCGGCTGAAGGCTGGGCCTTCGGCTCTGGCCCATCAGCGAGGGGGACTTGGCCTCTGCCTCCGTGCTGGGGGTCCTCACCTGGATGGAGCAGGTGGCGAGTCATGCGGGAGGACGGGCAGCCTGGAGCCCCTGCAGGCCTGGTTCACCCCAGCAGCCATGGAGCAGTGGCAGCAGGCCGGTCCTCTGCCCCTGTCTGCTGCCTCGGCTGTGGAGGTGCAGCCACAGGCCCAGGGCCAGGCCCGTGGACAGGGCTTCCAGGGGCAGGGGAGCTTCTAGAAGCATCTGAGGCTTCCCTGGAGTCTGGGCCTGGGATGAGGGTGTGGTGTGGATGCCAGGTGAGACCCAGCCCACTCCCCTGTGCTGCGGGCAGTGGAGCAGGCAGGGAGGGGAGACACAGATGGGGCTGGCCTGGAGGGCAGAGGACAGGAGACAGGGAGGAAGCCAGAGACGCTGGGAGGACAGCAGATGGGAGGACAGGAGACAGGGAGGCCGCCAGAGGTGCTGGGAGGACAGGGAGGTGGGGGGCACCGTGCACCTGCAGAGTGATGGGAGGGAGGTCGCCAGCCCAGGACAGAGGCCCTGCCGAAGACTCGGGCTCCTTCTCAGGCCCAGTGCCCCACAGGCTCCTGGGGCTGGACAGGCACTCTGCTGAGGTTGAGAGCTCCCAGTCCTGGGGCCACACTGGGGCCATGGCACTGCTGGGGGCCGGGTGCATCTCGGGGACTGGGGTCTTCTCGAAGACAGTAGCTTTCTCAGACACTGGTCTCTTCTCTGAGTCGCTGGCTTTGTCTGGAACTGCCCTCTTTCCTGAGACAGCTCTCTCCTCCAGCACAGAGATCTCCTGGGACACGGAGCATTTACTGGGGCTGGGAGTCTCAGGGTCGAGCCTTGCTTCTGGCTCAAGTGTCTTCCCTGCAGCAGCTGGTTTCTAGGAGCCCACGTGTGCCCTGATCGCCAGGACCCCCGCCAGGCCTGCAGTGGAGGAGTGGGTGCCTGCTGGCCCACGTTCTCCAGGGAGAGCTGCCCCAACCGCTGGGCCCCTACTCACCTCGGCACCCAGTGGGGCCTCTGGCTTCTTCCTCCACTGGGGCTTCCTGCCAGCTGACAAATCCCTCTGTGTCTCCTGGTTCTGGACATCGGGACAGAGACTGGGCTCAGGCTGCTACAGAGCCCCCTGGCCTGCCCCTTCCCAGCGGAGGACCCCACGCCCTCCTCCTTCCACCCTCTGACCCGCAGGCTTCCACACGGCCATCCCGCATGCAGAGCATCTCCACTGCGCTCAGGGCTGTCCCTCCCCTGATGGGTCATCCCACTATGAGAGGCCTGCAGGGAGACCAGGGCCAGAGGGTCACATGCGGTACCTGTGGGCCCTGCTGTGCTGACTCCTGGGTCCTGCTGATCCACAGCTTGAGCCGTGACTTCACTACCCCTGAGAGCTCCAAGTTCTCCTGAGGAGAGAGCTCCCACCCTGGGGCCAGGCTGGCATCTCTAGAGGGCCCCCTCACCACATCTACACGGCCAGGCCATGGGATCCTCCCCCAGAGCTGTGTGGACAGCTGGGCGGGGGGCTCAGCAACAGGCAGGGCCGGGCCCTTGATTCTGCCAGACAGACGCAGGAAAGCATGGAGCTGTCCCGCAGTGCCCAGGCTCCAGCTCTGCAGACCCCAGGCTCAGTGGTCTGCAGACGCCTGGCGGGCCAGAGCCACTCACCTTGCGGCTGGAGGCTGGGTCCTCTCGGCTCTGGCCCACCAGCTCCTTCTCAAAGAGGTGGCGCTTGCTGGTGACATCCACGGGAGCCATGGGAAACTCAGTATGGAATGGGTTTGCATACCTGACGGACTCTGATGTCTGGGAGCAGAGAGCACAGGCCGCTGATACTGGAGGCCCCTCGCGTGCCCAGAACACTCCAGGGACCGGCCCGCTCACCTGTATGGCCGAGAGGTATTGTTCCAGCTTTAGGCCTAATTTGACCGAGCTGGCTGGGAGCCTCATGCTAGTGCTGCAGGGCAGGAAGACAGGGCGAGACAAAGCAGGTGAGGCCCTGCCCACCCACAGGACACCGGGCCTGCCCCTGTGTTCCACCTCATTCTGGCAAAGATAATGTGGCCTCCGTATACAGACTGTGGGGGCTCCCTGTCCTCCCGAGACACGGTCCATTCAGCAGAAACCCCCAGGCCAGAAACAGCTGATGTCACTGCCCCATGGAATTAGTCCTGCCTCAGATACTGCTCCCCTCTCTCCACCTTTCACCCCCTCGGACCCCAGGAACCCCATCCTGCCTTCAGGCACAGGCAGCGTGAAAGGCTCATGACCTGGGTCTGATGTCCTCCTGAACCTGCTGCTCCCCATGCTGCTGCACCGGCTGGCTGGCCTCCATGTGGACTCCGCTCCAAGCCCCTCCGCTTGCTGACCTTCCGTCCAGAGCTGCCTGCATAGCTCTCCCCACTTCACGCCTGTAAGGTGCAACCACTCCATTTTCAACAAACACCTCTCCTGTGTCAGGCCCTGCCGGTTACAGATGAGGAGCAAAGACGGGCAGGGAGCTGGCCCGAGTCACATGCCAATGGGCACGTGAGCCAGGAGTGGTGCCCAGGCCTCCACGCCTCCATGGCCACATGGGTGCAGTGCAGGCCAAATGCCCTGTGGTCCCCTCTCCAGGAGCCGGGGAGCCGCACACGAGGCTGCCCAAACCTGGGCTGCTGCAGAGGGGCCCCTCCTGTGCCTCCACCTGCCCGCCGCAGCTTGGATGAGTTCACTCGCTAGCTTAGCCTCCTGCCAGATCTGTGAACTGAGCTTATTCAGAAGTAAGAGGAGATGCATCCCCCGAGTGGACCCTGTCCCCGTGGAGAGGCGTGTTGGGGTGCTCAGCCTCGGGGCTGGTGGTCAGACCAGCAGCACCTCCTTCCCATCAGAGCCCACAGGGGTCCACTAGCAGAAGGGGGCCGGGCTGAAGGGGCATGGTTGGCCCAGGGCCCAACAACCCCCAGGTCATGCCCCTGGTGCACGAGCTGTGCACCCACCCGAGAGGAGCGTGGAAGGGAGCATAGCACCCTTTCAGGAGCATGGAAGGATGAGCTATGCTTATAAAATGCCCAGCAAGAGCGGCCCAGCTCACCCACACTGGTCCTGACTGCTGTCCTGACCAGGGTGGGGCCTGCAGAAGGTCAGCCCACTCCCCAGGCAGGGGCAACTGGTCCATCCTCACTGGGGTCCCGCACCTCTCGGGGGCCGGCAGGTCCTCGTCGTCTGTGGTGAATCTCAGGTTCCAGAGTCGCCGCTGGCATTCTCGCTCCTGTTCCTCCTTGTCCTCCAGGGCCCACTGCTGGGTCCGGCTAGGGGGAACAGAGGGTCAGCGTAGCCTCAGGGTGATGTCCAGAGCGTCCCCACTGCCGACATTGTGGGTGAGGGGAGCAGCGTGCCGGACTTCACCCTGCACCCCCACTGGAATGGGGGTCCACCCTGCCTGGGCGCCCAGGGCCACGGCTCAGCCTGAAGGAGGCAGGTGAACCTGGCAGAGCCTGGCTTTGATCTGAGGCTCTTAGATGACCAGTGACTGAGAAACATCCCAGCCCCGCAGACAGAGATCCTAGATGAACCAGCCATCCCCAAAGGGGAACCGAGCATTGCTTCCCTCACTGCCTAGGGGCTCCAGCCTCCTTCACCTCCGAAAACCAGCCTTCCCGTGGGCGGGAGTGAGGGTGCACAGCCTGCCTCTGGCCCCTGGTCACTTAGTCACTCACAGTCACTCACACCAGTCACTCTTCCAGCCATAGTCACTCACAGTCATTCATAGTCACTCTCAGAGACATAGTCACTCTCATACTGGTCCCCCTCATAGCCACCCCCAAGACCCTGCCTTCCACCATCCCGCCTCCAGCCCCGTGTCCCTACAGCACTCTGCCCCAGCTTCCCACCAGTCATCCTCACCCACCTGCCCGCGCACCTACCTCCCCCCAGCGCCCCACCCCCATTCTAGACAAAGAGCAAAGAATCTCTGAGGAACCGAGCTGGGCTAGCCTCCCACTGGGAACTGTGCAGTCACAGATCCACCAGCCAAATACTGAGAAAGGGAAGTGAGCCCCGCTCTGCACCAGGAGGGAAAGGGCTGGACTTCAGATGGGGGACAGGACGGTCTGGAGGCCATAGGCTGGGCCCACTGGGAGGGAGGCAGGGCCTGCAGGGAGGGAGGCTGAGCTTCCTCAGGGGCCGCAGGGGAAGCTCCAGGCTGTGTGGGCTGGGGCTCCCATCCAGCACTGTCTGGGCCCCGATCAGAAGGGTCGGGGGAAGGCCACCGTCTCGCCTCCCAGCATCACTGCAGGGTAGCAAGGCTCCCACCTGGTCAGCGCCCAAACCAGTTCCCCAGCCTCTCCACTGCCCTGTTCTTACTGTGGCCTCTCCTGCCTCTACAGAGCCTCACATGCAACCACAGAAGAAGTATCACAGGAGGAGCAGACACGTTACCTGGAGGAAACCCACAAGTTTTACCAACTGAATGACATATAAAACCTATCTAAGAAGCTTCCTAGAGGAAAGAGCCCCTGGACCCTGGGGAGACTTCTGCAGGGCCAGGTCAGACAGCCTGCTTGATCCTCCCACCTAAGGGGGGTCACTTCCCTGCACCTCCCCAATCCTCCTCCCTGAAAGGGACAGGAGCCACACCACCACCCCGACCTCTTCATTCAGGTCCAGCGTCGTGTTCGCTGACCTGGTGTTTAGTAAACTCACGTTTTTTGAGCAGGGCTCCCCGGCTCGTGAACAAAAGGACAGGCGGGACCAAAGACAAGGGGCGGCAGCGCTGGAGGGGACAGGGTGCTGAGGAGCCGGGATGCGCAGCAGTGGAGGCGGGGGATGCTGAACTCAGCAAAAGGGGCACCAGAGCAGGTGCTTGGGGACCAAGGGAGACACGGGTTCACTCCGTGTGTGGGGAGCCACTAGGAGACTTAAGTGATGGATTTGGGACACAATTTGAAGGCAGAGGCTACTGGATTTGCTGGGGGGCTGGATGGGGATGGGGGGCCAGCGAGGCAATGAGAAAAATGAAGGAAAGCGGGCTTGAGCAGCTCCTGGTGGTGCTTTGAGAAGGCTGGGGGCCATCAGGGAGGGAGGGTTTCAGTGAGATGTCTGCAGCAGTGGTGGTGGGGGAGCGGGAGGACATGAAGGGTGAGGAGACACTCACTCGATGGAGGAGGGAGGAGCCAGCCTGGTGGACCACAGGAAGGGGATGTGCGGAGACAGCAGGAAGGGGCCCACCGGGGCAGTGCTGGGCAAAGAGGCTCCCAGACCCTTAGAAAGAGCCCGATTGGAGAAGAGACAACCAGGGGGCTCCAGAAGGAGGAGCTTGTAATGCCCAGCATCTGAGAAGGGTTAACAAGAAGCAGTATCAGAGATTCGCAAACAAAGTGTGGAGAGCTTGTCCCATGGGGAGAGAAAAGGCCATGGGACAGGGCGCATCCACCACGGTGCCCAGAACATGCATGCCACCAAACGTGGCGCCAGGTACAGGGGGCAGGGCGCTCCTCCTCGTGGGGTCACCAGATCTCTGCCTGACATGTGGGAGCACAAAGGGGCATCAAACCCTAGGCCCCACACTGGTACCTGCCCACACCTGGCTGTCAGCCTCGCTGGCGGTGCAGACCTCAGCACCCCTGCCTGTCAGGGCTCGACATCCCCCGAGTGGGTGGGAAGGGCTCCAGCCCAGGCACCACGGCCTTGATCATGGGATGGAAACTGGACCACTCCAGGCCTCTGCCGTCACTCACTCTTCGGGAATCCACGGCCCCTCCAACCAGGCCCTGATGTCCTTGTCCAGGTGAGAAAGGCCCCCTGCACGTGGCTTCCCTGGGTCCACACGGTCAGCCCTCCCCCTGTGGACCCTCCCTCGAGTCCACAGTTTGGGGTCAGCCATGCGCTGCAGAGATGAGAGTCCACCCCCCACAGGGAGACTGGCCCACAGAGCCGGGACTCCCCTGCACACCTGTGGCCAGGTAGGGATGGAACGCCCAGGATTCCTTGGGCCTGAGCAAGCCTGTTCCCACGCAGGCCACTCAGCCCTCAGGGGAGCTGCTGGTTTGTAGGTGGAACCTGGGTCAGACAGCGTGTGATCTGTCGGAGCCTAGTCTCAGGGACGTGACTCACCCCAGACAGCTTCTTGCCCAGAGGGTGTCAGCCCAGGCGTCCTGGAGTGACCCTCGGCTGTACACCAAGACCCCACTGCTCACCTCGGTGATGTGGTCACCCCCAGCCCAACAGAAATGTTATCTCCACCAAACAAAGAGCTACCGCTCTTAAGAGAAGGAAAGGGAGAGGACAGGACGGGTGGAGGTCAGGCTCCCAGGGGGGCGGGTGAAGCCCCAGGAATGAATATAAGGTACCTAAAGGCCCAGGGCAGTGCCAAAGAAAGTTCAAACTTCTGGACAATTGTATTCATTCCACATGCTGCTAAGGTTATGCTCAAAATCCTTCAAGTTAGGCTTCAACAGGACGTGAACTGTGAGCTTCCAGACTGCGAAACTGGGTTTAGAAAAGTCAGAGGAACCAGAGATCAAATTGCCAACATCTGCTGGATCATAGAGAAAGAAAGGGAATTCCAGAAAAACACCTACTTCTGCTTCATTGACAATGCTAAAGCCTTTGACTGTGTGGATCACAGCAAACTGTGGAAAATTCTTTAAGAGATGGGAATACCAGGCGATGTTACCTGCCTCCTGAGAAATCTGGATGCAGGTCAGGAAGCAACAGTTAGAACTGGACATTGAACAATGGACTGGTTCAAAAATGGGAAAGGAGTACAACAAGGCTGTATATTATCACCCTTATAACTTATATGCAGACTCTAATAACATATCTATAACTTATATGCAGACGACATCATGCAAAATGCAGCTGGATGAATCCCATGCTGGAATCAAGATTGCCAGGAGAAATATCAACAACCTCAGATATGCAGATGATACCATCCTTATGACAGAAAGTGAAGAGGAACTAAAGAGCCTCTTGAGGATGAAAGAGTAGAGTGAAAAACTGGCTTAAAACTCAACACTCAAAAAACGAAACTCATGGCATACCGTCCCATCATTTCATGGCAAATAGATGAAGAAAAGTTGGAAGGAGCAACAGATTTTATTTTCTTGGGCTCCAAAATCACTGTGGACGGTGACTGCAGCCAAGAAATTAAAAGATGCTTGCTCCTTAGAAGGAAGGCTGTAACAGACCTAGATAGTGCATTGAAAAACAAAGACACTACTTTGGCAACGAAGGTCCATATAGTCAAAGTTATGATTTTTCCAGTAGTCATGTATGGATGTGAGACTTGGACCATAAAGAAGGCTGAGCACCAAAAATTGGTGCCTTTGAAATATGGTGCTGGAGAAGACACTTGAGAGTCTCTTGGACAGCAAGGAAATCAAACCAGTCCATCCTGAAGGGAACCAACCCTGAATATTGGAAGGACCGATGTTGAAGCTGAAGCTCCAATACTTTGTCCACCTGTTGGGAAGAGCCAACTTATTGAAAAATATTCTGATGCTGGGAAAGATTGAAGGCAGGAGGAGAAGGGAACGACAGAGGATGAGATGGTTGGATGGCATCACCGACTCAACGGACATGAGTTTGAGTAAGCTCTGGGAGTGGGTGATGGACAGGGAAGCCTGGCCTGCTGTGGTCCATGGGGTTGCGAAGACATGACTGAGGGACTGAACAACAGCAAAGGGCCCAGAGCAGTGCTCAGCACTCAGAAGCACACGTGTTTGGTGAATACAGTGACCAGTAAACCAATAAACAAAGGAAGCAGTGAGGGCTCTGACATGTGCCTAGACAGCACCGGGTGCTCACAAGCACCACTGACAAGAGGCCCCCACAACCTTGAGGAATGCAGGGGGGGTCACCTCCATTCTGCAGATGAGGCTTCCAAGGCTCACAGGATCAACAAGGTACTCACGGCAGGATGGTCGGTAAAAGAAGGAGCCGAGGTTCCCAGCCAGGGCAGCCTGTTAACCAGAGGCCCAGTGCCAGGAAGGATGCCCAGGGAGGCTCCACCTTCTCAGGAGCCCAGGAGCTGAGCAGTCAGAGGCAGTGGGGTGCCTGGGATTCCCCAGGTCAGCTTGAGCTCCGGTGCAGACTGCGGAAGCAGGTTTGGGGATACCCAGTGGCCAACAGCTTGTCCTTTAGAGCACCAGGGTCAGTGCACGCCAACACCCAGGGGTTTCAAGCCATGGCCACCAGCTGAAGCCCCAGCAGCTGCCCCTGCCACCCTCACCACCTAGCTGGCACTTGGACACGCAGCCCTCTCCGCTCCAGGCAGGCCTGCCAGCACCCATGCTCCATCCTTACTTAGAGAAAGGGATCTCCTGTTCCCTTCTGTGGTTCGGGAAACTCCCTGCCCACTGTGCAGGGGAGAGCCAGCTCGGCTCCCTCCCCCGGGCCCTTCTTCCTGAGTCTGCCCTGCCCATGGTCAGCATCTGAGGGCAGGGGTGTCCCTGCGGGCAGGTTGACCAGCAGAACCTTTCCTTCCTAAGGGAATTGGCACACAGAAATCTGCTGTGTGACAGGTCAGGGCTCAGCTGCCTGGGAAGGGTTAGCAGGGGAGGGCACAGAGGCTGCCCCAGGGCATTCCATGGAGGCCCAGGTTCAAAGGGCAGGACATGCAGCCCTTGGGAGGGGAAGAGCGGGTGCAGGCCTGACACTAGGCCCTCTGACCCGGGGCCAGTGTGCTGCCCGAGGGGAGCCGGCCGCCCCATGCAAGGGGCCACTGTTGATGGTCAGTGAGGTCCCCTCCAGCCCTGATGGTCTAGGGAGAGGTGCCAGAGAGAACCAGGCGTCTTGGGAGGTGGCAGGGCTGCAGGAGGCCAGGCGGGGAAATGACTAACCCCTCGTTCTGTCCTGGGCACCCGACCCACCAACCAGGGCTGGGCGTCTGCATTTTGATCTGGCGCCAAGGATGGGGGGCCCACTGGCCCTCTGCTGCCCACCTGGGCCCTGCCTGGAGCCACGCTTCTCACCCCCTCCTCAAGACCCCATGGTCTCCTCGGAACCTCGGTTGACAGTGACTCACAGCCCTTCCCTCTGTCAGCTGGGGCTTGTTCCTGGGAGCGGGGTGGAGGGTCCTGGCTCCAGCTGCCTCCTGGGCGAGCATTGGCAACAGCTGCGGCAGCCCAGGGCCCTGGGGAGGCAGGGCAGCTTCCCCAGGGCACTCGAGCCCACCCCTGCCGCCACAGGAGCCCAGGGCCTCTGAGCAGAGGGCCAGCGAAGACCAGCCCGGCACCGTCATCCTCAGTGTAGGTCTGAGAGGACGCAAACGCCCAAGGCCCAAATGGCGACGTCAGAACCTCCCACCCACCCAGACTTCTCTGCACTACGCAAGACCCACACACACGCGAACACAGACAGGCCCCGCTTGGACACACAGACACTCCCGTATCAGACCCACACACAGAGTCCAAGACCTTGACTACCAGCCCCACCCTCTGCACAGACCCTCCCTGGGTGTGACTGGGCTCTGAGATGCTGGGCCAGCTCCAGAGCACCAAGCACCTCCTTTCTTGGGGCATATCCTCCCCTCTCCAGACCCCACAGGTCTCTGTTGCAGAGAAGTGAGGACAGAGTTCAGGGGGAACCCAGCCCTGGTGGGGTGGGGCTGCCATGGGGGGTCCTTGGAGGGTCAGGGGGAGGGGAGGGTCAAGGTCCGGATGGGAGGGTCTGCCCACACCTGAGGTCAGAGGCAGCCTGGCCTCACCACCCAAACGCCCACCTGGGGCCAATTTCTACCAGCGAGAGCCTTCGGGTTAAGGAGTAGGGGCCCACACAGCTGCTGCCCATCCACTACATGGGCCTCAGTCTTCTGGGGGTGGTGTGAGGGGGTCAGGAGATGCTCTTGGGGGGACCCCAAGTGGAGTTCAGGAGTCACCAATCACATGAGGGTGCTGCCTCCTGGACACCCACCCCCCAGGCTTCTCTGACCCTGACTAGATGTCCAGCAGACAAAGAGGAGACACCCAATCCCTGGACCCTTTGAAGGCCCCACTCGTGAGTGAAGACAAAGTGCCGAGAGGGAGAGCGCCAAGCGTGAAGTTCCCCAGTGCTGACAGCACCCCGAAACGCTGCGCCCAGAGCCTGAGCCTCATCCCTGGGAGGACACCTGCCGGCTCGGCCTACTCACTGACCCTGCGAGGCAGTGTGGCCGCCTCTTTCCAGGAGGGTGCTCTCAGACTCTTCAGAGAAAGACAAGCAGTCAGGGGCGGCTCAGAAGCTGAGAACTGGCCGTTTACCTCCTGAACACCCCCCTCCCTCAGCCCCCAGAGTGGCCTCTCTTGGATAGACAGCCCTCTGCAGGCAGCCTGCTCGGGCCAGCGTCCACAAGGAGTAAGGAGAGCCGGACCCCCGGGGGCTGCACGGTGTGGCCCCGAGCCTGTGGCCCCCAGAGCAGTCAGGACCCTGGCTCACCTGGACAGAGGGGCCCAGCTCTTCCTTCTATCTGACATGCCTCCAGATGGCCGCGCGTCCCGCCCGCGGCGCAGGTAGGCTCACCTGCCTCTTATCTTGGGCCGCGCGGGTGCGCAGCCACGCTGCCTGCTGCCTCAGATTGGCCTGCGGGTGGGGGCGTCGTGGACGGAGCTTCCCCGGTCCCCACCCTGGCCTCCCGGGGTCGCCGCAACGAGGGACAGACGGACGGATGGACGGGCGGACAGGTGCCCAGGCCGCGCGGGGTGGGTCGGCCGCCCAGGGTGGGGACCTAGTGCAGACTGCGGAAGCGGGTTTGGGGAGACCCAGTGGCCAACAGCTTGTCCTTTAGAGTGCCAGGGTCAGTGCATGCCAACACCCAGGGGTTTCAAGCCATGGCCACCAGCTGAAGCCCCAGCAGCCGCCCCCGCCGCCCTCACCACCTAGCTGTCACTTGGACATGCAGCCCTCTCCGCTCCAGGCAGGCCTGCCAGCACCCATGCTCCATCCTTAGAGAAAGGGATCTCCTGTTCCCTTCTGTGGTTCGGGAAACTCCCTGCCCACTGTGCAGGGGAGAGCCAGTTTGGCTCCCTCCCCCGGCCCTTCTTCCTGAGTCTGCCCTGCTCATGATCAGCATCTGAGGGCAGGGGTGTCCCTGCAGGCAGGTTGACCAGCAGAACCTTTCCTTCCTAAGGGAATTGGCACACAGAAATCTGCTGTGTGACAGGTCAGGGCTCAGCTGCCTGGGAAGGGTTAGCAGGGGAGGGCACAGAGGCTGCTCCAGGGCATTCCATGGAGGCCCAGGTTCAAAGGGCAGGACATGCAGCCCTTGGGAGGGGAAGAGGGGGTGCAGGCCTGACACTAGGTCCTCTGACCCAGGGCCAGTGTGCTGCCCGAGGGGAGCCGGCTACCCCATGCAAGGGGCCACTGTTGATGGTCAGTGAGGTCCCCTCCAGCCCTGATGGTCTAGGGAGAGGTGCCAGAGAGAGCCAGGCGTCTTGGGAGGTGGCAGGGCTGCAGGAGGCCAGGCAGGGAAATGATTAACCCCTCGCTCTGTCCTGGGCACCCGACCCACCAACCAGGGCTGGGCGTCTGCATTTTGATCTGGCGCCAGGATGGGGGGCCCGCTGGCCCTCTGCTGCCCACCTGGGCCCTGCCTGGAGCCACGCTTCTCACCCCCTCCTCAACGACCCCATCGTCTCCTGGGAACCTCGGTTGACAGTGACTCACAGCCCTTCCCTCTGTCAGCTGGGGCTTGTTCCCGGGAGCGGGGCAGAGGGTCCTGGCTCCAGCTGCCTCCTGGGCGAGCACTGGCCACAGCTGCAGCAGCCCAGGGCCCTGGGGAGGCAGGGCAGCTTCCCCAGGGCACTCGAGCCCACCCCTGCCGCCACAGGAGCCCAGGGCCTCTGAGCAGAGGGCCAGCGAAGACCAGCCCGGCACCACCATCCTCAGTGTGGGTCTGAGAGGACGCAAACGCCCAAGGCCCAAATGGCGACGCCAGAACCTCCCACCCACCCAGACTTCTCTGCACTACGCAAGACCCATACACAAGCGAACACAGACAGGCCCCGCTTGGACACACAGACACTCCCGCATCAGACCCACACACAGAGACCAAGACCTTGACTACCAGCCCCACCCTCTGCACAGACCCTCCCTGGGTGTGACTGGGCTCTGAGATGCTGGGCCAGCTCCAGAGCACCAAGCACCTCCTTTCTTGGGGCATATCCTCCCCTCTCCAGACCCCACAGGCCTCTGTTGCAGAGAAATGAGGACAGAGTCCAGGGGGACCCCAGCCCTGGTGGGGGTGGTGCTGCCATGGGGGGGTCCCTGGAGCTTGGGGTCCTTGGAGGGTCGGGGGGAGGGGAGGGTCAAGGTCTGGATGGGAGGGTCTGCCCACACCTGCAGAGGCAGCCTGGCTTCACCACCCAAACGCCCACCTGGGCCAATTTCTACCAGCGAGAGTCTTCGGGTCAAGGAGTAGGGGCCCACGCAGCTGCTGCCCATCCACTACATGGGCCTCAGTCTTCTGGGGGTGGTGTGAGGGGGTCAGGAGATGCTCTTGGGGGGACCCCAAGCGGAGTTCAGGAGTCACCAATCACATGAGGGTGCTGCCTCCTGGACACCCACCCCCCAGGCTTCTCTGACCCTGACTAGATGTCCAGCAGACAAAGAGGAGACACCCAATCCCTGGACCCTTTGAAGGACCCACTCGTGAGTGAAGACGAAAGCGCAGAGAGGGAGAGCGCCAAGCGTGAAGTTCCCCAGCGCTGACAGCACCCCAAAACGCTGCGCCCAGAGCCTGAGCCTCATCCCTGGGAGGACACCTGCTGGCTCGGCCTACTCACTGACCCTGCGAGGCAGTGTGGCCGCCTCTTCCCGGGAGGGGCCTCTCAGACTCCTCAGAGAAAGACAAGCAGTCAGGGGGGGCTCAGAAGCTGAGAACTGGCCATTGACCTCCTGAACGCCCCCCCCACCAGCCCCCAGAGCGGCCTCTCCGNCAGAGCCTGAGCCTCATCCCTGGGAGGACACCTGCTGGCTCGGCCTACTCACTGACCCTGCGAGGCAGTGTGGCCGCCTCTTCCCGGGAGGGGCCTCTCAGACTCCTCAGAGAAAGACAAGCAGTCAGGGGGGGCTCAGAAGCTGAGAACTGGCCATTGACCTCCTGAACGCCCCCCCCACCAGCCCCCAGAGCGGCCTCTCCGGGCTAGACAGCCCTCCGCAGGCAGCCTGCTCGGGCCAGCGTCCACAAGGAGTAAGGAGAGCCGGACCCGCGGGGGCTGCACGGTGTGGCCCCGAGCCTGTGCCCCCCGGAGCAGTCAGGACCCTGGCTCACCTGGACAGAGGGGCCCAGCTCTTCCTTCTATCTGATGCCGCCAGACGGCCGCGCGTCCCGTCCGCTCCGCGCCGCCCCGCGCCGCCCCGCGTCCTGCCCGCGGCGCAGGTAGGCTCACCTGCCTCTTATCTTGGGCCGCGCGGGCGCGCAGCCGCGCCGCCTGCCGCCTCAGATTGGCCTGCGGGTGGGGGCGTCGCGGACGGAGCCTCCCCGGTCCCCACCCTGTCCTCCCGGGGTCGCCGCACCAAGGGACAGACGGACGCATGGACGGGCGGACAGGTGCCCAGGCCGCGTGGGGTGGGTCGGCCGCCCAGGGTGGGGACCAAGACTTCCTGCTTGGATCCTGTCTAATCAGCCCGTTGGGGCGCCCCCTCCGCGTGTGCCCGACCGGGCGTGGGGTGCCCGGGGTCAAGCCCGCTCTCTGCCCGCCGACAGGCTGAACCACGGGAAACCCAGCTGGGAAGCGGACGGGCAGGCGCGCATCTTGGGTCTGGAGCCTAAGCACTCCGCAGGAGCTTGCGGGGCGCGGAAAACTGCGGGCATGCCCCGTGCAAAGCCCGCCCCTCCAGAAAGAAGAGCCGGGATCTCTTCTGCACACGCAGCGCTCAGGGCTCCGAAGAAGTGGGCGCGCAGCCGCGCCGCCTGCCGCCTCAGATTGGCCTGCGGGTGGGGGCGTCGCGGACGGAGCTTCCCCGGTCCCCATCCTGGCCTCCCGGGGTCGCCGCACCGAGGGAAAGACGGACGGGTGGACAGGCGGACAGGTGCCCAGGCCACGTGGGGTGGGTCGGCCGCCCATGGTGGGGACCAAGACTTCCTGCGTCGATCCTGTCTAACCAGCCCGTCGGGCCGCCCCCTCCCGCGTGTGCCCGACCGGGCATGGGGTGCCCGGGGTCAAGCCCGCTCTCTGCCCACGGGGAAACCCAGCTGGGAAGCGGACGGGCAGGCGCGCATCTTGGGTCCGGAGCCTAAGCTCTCCGCAGGAGCTTGCGGGGCGCGGAAAACTGCGGGCACGCCCCGTGCAAAGCCCGCCCCTCCAGAAAGAAGAGCCGGGATCTCTTCTGCACACGCAGCGCTCAGGGCTCCGAAGAAGCAAGCCAAGGCTTCAGTGGCCCGATCGGACTTTGGGCTGGCGGGGCAGGGGGCTGAACCCGACCGGCTTCCCTCAGGGGAACAGAAAACAGGGGAGTAGAGCGGGAGCTCTGGATCGAGTGAGGTACCACCTGGTTCCCTTTAGGTGCACATCACACTGCGCGTGCCTCCCATCCAGCAGGACCTCAGGGCACCAGGGAGGGTCAGTGCCTAGCAGAGGAATCTTGTCTTCCCTGCGCATCAGAACTGTTGCTGCTCCCAGAGGAAGGAGGTGCAACCCCCGACACCAGTAGGAGAAGACAGGTGCAGGAGGGCTGGAAATGACACGGCCTGCTGGGTCTCGCTGGCCAGCCTGGCCCCCTTGGGGCGCTGATCCGGAGCTAGTGGTCTCTACAGTGCCTCCCAGCTCTGAGATCCCCAGTGAAGGGCTAGCCTGCTGCTGAGCAAAATGCCTGGGCACACAAGGCAGCCCCTTCCCCAAATACCCCCTCCTCCAGGGAGTCCTCCTTCTTGGCTAGAGGAGCTGGACAACTTTCAAGGAATGAGAGCTGGAGACCAGGCTTTGGGCGCTGGCATGGATGGGCCATGTGACCTGGGGCCAGTCACCTGTTTCCTCTTCTGGGTAGTAGAAATGACACTTTACCCAGCTTCCTTCCAGGCTGTGGGGTCAAATGAATCTGCTGCTGAATGCGGGTGAACCTGGGGTGAGCAGTGAGAGCTACCCAAGGCCATGCAGAGGCCAAGGCAGGCCGGGCCACTCGCTCCCCCAGGGAGAGAGGAGGAGGGGGTGGCAGCAACCCGGCCCCTGCGTGCTGGGACTCGGCGCCACCCCTCCTGGGGTGCCTGCTGTCCCCAGGGACCCAGAAAATGTCTTTCCCTTGGTTTGTCAACTGAGAAAGAAAAGTATCCCTTGTCACTGGAAGCCCAGCCCTTCCAGGGACACTCCATGAAGCCAGCAGTTGGGAGTGTCTCTAAAAGTTCAAACTCCAACACTGGCATTATGGACACAAAACCAAAAGACACGGAAGGCTGGTGTGCAGACCCCTCCCGAGGTGCAGGAAAGTGAGCTTTGTGCGTGTGTGTACAGGTCTATTCCAAATTCCCTGACTATCCCTTCCCCTGACACATCCCCTGTGATAACCTTAAGTTCATTCTCTAAGGTTGTGAGTCTGTTTTTGTTTCGTGAATAAGTTCATTTGTTTCAATTCTTTTTAAATTTAGCATATAAGTGATATTTCTTTCTTTGTCTGACTTATTTCACACAGAATGATAATCTCTAGCTCCATCTATGTTGCTGCAAATGGGATTAGTATCTTAATGTGAGGACTCAGGCAGAAGGCACCAACCAATACTCAGGAAGAAGGGGGTTCTCATCAGATAAGGAGCCCATGCTGGCACCTTGATCTTGGACTTTTAGTCTCCAGAACTGAAAAAAAGTCTTTGTTTCTAAGACATATTTTGTAAGAACACCAAGACTTACTGATTGCTAAGTCACTTCAGTCGTGTCCAACTCTGTGCGACCCCATAGATGGCAGCCCACCAGGCTCCCCCGTCCCTGAGATTCTCCAGGCAAGAACAATGGAGTGGGTTGCCATTTCCTTCTCCAATGCAGGAAAGTGAAAAGTGAAAGTGAAGTTGCTCAGTCATGTCCAACTCTTAGCGACCCCATGGGCTGCAGCCTACTTGGCTCTCCGTCCATGGGATTTTCCAGGCAAGAGTACTGGAGTGGGGTGCCATTGCCTTCTCCGAACTACTGATTACCTCTTCTAATTTATTAATTTTTTATTGAGATATAATTGATATATAATATTTTATTGATTCCAAGTGTAAAACATAGTGGTGTACAGTTTTTAAAGGTTATATTCCATTTATATTTATTATAAAGTATTGGCTATATGCCTTGTGTTGAACAGTATATCCTTGTAGCTTATTTATTTTATCCATGGATCCTCTTCATTTAGGTCAGGGTCTTGATATGTAACTAGGACTTCCATTTGTTTTTTCAGCTTCTCCTTTTTCTCTTACCCCATCTCTAGTTACCAGGGACACACAGATTAAAAGAAAGCCTCTATTCTCAACTGACTTGAACTGACTTAAGTAAAACATAGAAACAAATTATTAGAGCTTAGTGGTTGAAGTGGCTGCTAATCAGACTGCCCTAGAGTTAAGCCCTGAATTTTCCACTTAACTATGTAGACTTTGCTGTGTAAATGGCTCAGTTTCTGACAGTTTGTTCCTTCTGTAAAATGAGGAGTAATATAGTATTTGGAGTAAGAAGAAAGCATGAAAACAAGTAAAATATTTTGCACAATATGTAAATATTCGATATATGCCATTGTTGTATATGGAATCCCCATGGAGGCATGCACAGTAGGGGGAGCAAGAGGGAGAGCTGACGGAGTCTCCTTGTAGCTCAGGAGATAGTACTCGGGTCAGGACCTGAGGGTCCCCAAGGAGTTGACCACAGGGACTGTCTGTAAAAGGAGAAGTGTGTGGATGCTCTGCATGGAGATGCAGGTTGACCATGCATCCAGAACAGGTGGTTCTGGACTGTAGCTGGGGGACTGATGGGTGGAAAGGAGTCCAGATGTGTAAACAAGGACATTTGTGTAATCCTACTGATGCTTTTAAATAATTTTGAGTAGTTAAGCCATAAACAGATTGGCATTTATTTAAAAAAATATTCTGATGGCAGAATGGAGAATGGATTGAAGAAATTTAAAATCAGTGCCTGTCCAGGTTCAAAGCATGATACAGGATGCTTGGGGCTGGTGCACTGGGATGACCCAGAGGGATGGTATGAGGAGGGAGGTGGGACAGGGGTTCAGGATGGGAAACATGTGTACATCCATGGCGGATCCATGTTAATGTATTGCAAAACCAAAACAGTATTGTAAAGAAAATAAATCCTAAATATAAATAGATAATTCAAAAAAATAAATAAATAAAATCATTGCCTGGGTGGTGAGTAACAGTCCTGAACTGAAACAGGGGCCGGGGGGAACAAAAAGATAGATGTGGGGAATTTTCAGGATTCACAGTTCTCAGAACTTGAAGTTTGGTTGGATGATTTCCTTGGCTTCTGACTCACATCTGTGGTGGGTGGTGATTCTCTATGAAGTGTCAGAATAAGAAAGAAAGAACAGGTTTCAGGCAGGATGAATTTTTTTTTTTTTTGACCCCTAGCGTTTGTGATTCTTTGGGACATGGTAGAATTGGGCAGTTCCTGGAGGACAGAAGCACTGGGGTTACTAGATTAGGCGATTGGTTATATGCTGAAAAGTTGGGTATATCCATCTCAATCCTAAAGGAAATCAACCCTGAATATTCATTGGAAGGACTGATGCTGAAGCTGAAGCTCCAATACTTTGGTCACCTGATGCGAAGAGCTGACTCTTTGGAAAAGACCCTGATGCTGGGAAGGATCGAGGGCAGGAGGAGAAGCAGGGGGACAGAGGATGAGATGGTTGGATAGGCTCAATGGACATGAGTTTGAGCAAACTCCAGAGGGTAGTAAAGGACAGGGAAGCCTGGCATGCAGCAGTCCATGGGATTGAAAATTGTCAGACACAACTGAGCAGCTGAACAACAACAATCCATCTCATAAGTTAAGACAAAGTGGAAAGTATAGTGAGGAGCAGGTGTAGAGGGAGTTGAGGGAATGGTTCCTTGGAGGCTTGCCTGGAAGATATTGTTTAAGATCTGAGGGGTAGAGCTGGCCTCTTGATTCTGAAGTCCTGTCCATGCAGTGATTAGAATTGAGGGGCTCAGGTGTCAGCTGAGGTTGAATGCCCCTAGGATGGAGAAGTATGTACTGAGAAGCAGACACAGGGCTGGGGGGCTGAGAGTGGAAGGCTCTACTGAGGAAGTCAGCAGGGGCCCACGATGAGGTGGGTCAGTGATGACACTGGCGGGTGATACGGGTTTGAGAGGTGGAGAGGAATTTGCAGAAGATGCGCTTGGAGCATTCCGTGTGGAACTGGATGCCTAGGTTGTGCAGCCACATTACATGAGAGGAATCAGGAAAAATCATCTTTCAGCTCAGCTGGCACTCGCTTACTTATCACCTCCACCTTGTCGATTATAGTCGTGGTTCCTCAGCCCTGGCTCTTGAGCTGTGGTTCTCAGTTCAGTGTATGACTGGCAGTGTCTGAGGACATTTGGTCACCACAGTGTGGGGAGGGGTGCAGCTGGCATCTAGTGAGTGGAGACAGTCGAGCACTTCACGGGGCCCCTCCCCCAACAGAGTATCCAGT
>SJYT01040631.1:29982-58366 GCA_006410635.1 Cephalophus harveyi | reverse complement strand
TCAACCACTTGTAGAAGAATGAAACTAGATCACTCTCTAACACCACACACAAAAATAAACTCAAAATGGATTAAAGATCTAAACGTAAGACCAGAAACTATAAAACTCCTAGAGGAGAACATAGGCAAAACACTTTCTGACATAAATCACAGCAAGATCCTCTATGATCCACCTCCCAGAATACAGGAAATAAAAGCAAAAATAAACAAATGGGATTTAATTAAAATTAAAAGCTTCTGCACAACAAAGGAAACTATAAGCAAGGTAAAAAGACAGCCTTCTGAATGGGAGAAAACAATAGCAAATGAAGCAACTGACAAACAACTAATCTCAAAAATATACAAGCAACTTATGCAGCTCAACTCCAGAAAAATAAACGACCCAATCAAAAAATGGGTCAAAGAACTAAACAGACATTTCTCCAAAGAAGACATACGGATGGCTAACAAACACATGAAAAGATGCTCAACATCACTCATTATCAGAGAAATGCAAATCAAAACCACAATGAGGTACCATTTCACACCAGTCAGAATGGCTGTGATCCAAAAGTCTACAAGCAATAAATGCTGGAGAGGGTATGGAGAAAAGGGAACCCTCTTACACTGTTGGTGGGAATGCAAACTAGCATAGCCACTATGGAGAACAGTGTGGAGATTCCTTAAAAAACTGCAAATAGAACACAAATATTTTTGAATTGTTCTCTTAGGGTAATGTTGCTCAGTAAAATGGAAGCCAGGTAAAAATGGAGCACTTTCTGCTTTGTACTACATATTTTCAGTATATTTGTCTGTGCTGTGCTGTGCTCAGTTCCTTCAGTCATATCTGACTCTTTGTGATCTTATGGACTACAGCCCATCAGGCTCTGTCCTTGGAATTCTCCAGGCAAGAATACTGGAGTAGGTTGCCATGTCCTCCTCCAGGGGATCTTCCTGACCCAAAGATCAAAGATCAAACCTGAGTCTCTGGCATTGCAGGCAGATTCTTTAGCACTGAGCCAACAGGGAAGTCCCATATTTGTATATCTTATATAGTAATTTTGAAGTCAGGGTCCAAGTCCAATTCTTCTTCATGTTTACAAAATATCTAGCCCAATCTTTTTACACAAAGTAATCACTCAAGATAAATAAGTGATTAAATGAATCAACACGTTATCAGTCTAACAATCCAGGCAGATCACATCTTGTTTCACTGACTTCTAGTATCAATAAAAGCATCACAGAAAGAAAAGTTTTGGTAGCTCTTATCACCCTAGACATGGAATAACAGACTGGTTCCAAATAGGAAAAGGAGTACGTCAGGGTTGTATATTGTGACCCTGCTTATTTAACTTATATTAATGGATAAGAAAGCTGTGGTACATATACACAATGGAGTATTACTCAGCCATTAAAAAGAATACATTTGAATCAGTTATAATGAGGTGGATGAAACTGGAGCCGACTATACAGAGTGAAGTAAGCCAGAAAGAAAAACACCAATATAGTATACTAACACGTATATATGGAATTTAGAAAGATGGTAATGATAACCCTCTATGCGAGACATCAAAAGAGACACAGATGTATAGAATGGACTTTTAGACTCTGTGGGAGAGGGAGAGGGTGGGATGATTTGGGAGAATGGCCTTGAAACATGCATACTATCAGGTAAGAAATGAATCGCCAGTCTATGTTCGATAGAGGATACAGGATGCTTGGGGCTGGTGCACAGGGATGATCCAGAGAGATGATATGGGGTGGGAGGTGGGAGGGGGGTTCAGGATTGGGAACTCATGTACACCCATGACTGATTCATGTCAATGTATGGCAAAACTAATACAGTACTGTAAAGCAAAATAAATTAAAAATAAAAATTAAAAATAAATAAATAAATGGATACTTAATTTTGTGGAGAACTTCTCTACATCTGTTGCGATGATCATATGTTTTTTGTTTTTAATTTGTTAACATTTTGTATCACATTGATTGATTTACATATGTTGAAGAATCCTTACATCCCAGAAAATCGACACAGAAGGAAACTTTTGTTGTTGTTTAGTTATTAAGTTGTGTCCAACTCTTTTGTGACCACACCAACTGTAGCCTGCCAGCCCCCTCTATCCATGGGATTTCCCAGACAATAATACTGGAGTGGATTGCCATTTCCTTCTCCAAGGTATCTTCCTGACCCAGGTATCGAATCCACGTCTCCTGCATTGGTAGGTGTATTTTTTACCACTGAGCCACCTACCTCAACATGATAAAGGTCATATATGACAAACCCAGAGCAAACATTATTCTCAATGGTGAGAAACTGAAAGCATTTCCTCTAAGATCAGGAACAAAACAAGGGTACCCATTCTCACCACTGTTATTCAATGCAGTTTTAGACGACCTAGACATGGTAATCAATAAGAAAAGAAATAGAAGGAATGCAGGTTGGAAAAGTGGAGAAGGAAATGGCAACCCATTCCAGTATTCTGGCCTGGAAAATTCCAGGGACAGAGGAGCCTGGTGGGCTGCTGTCCATAGGGTAGCACACAGTCAGACACGACTGAAGTGACTTAGCAACAGCAGCTGCAGCAGCAGATTGAAAAAGAAGATGTGAAACTCTATTTGCAGATGACATGATACTACACATATAAAACCCTAAAATTCTCTAGATTTCAAGGACATTACAAGATGCAAATAGTTGAAATATTGATATTTAACCCTAGCCTAAATTTATAATTGATTCAATTTTTACCTATGTAAACTTCCAAATAGAGAAATAGCATATCAACAGTACTTCAGGAGGCTAGCTCATATCCTCCTCTCAGTCAAAAACCCTAAAACCCTTTTTATGATTTTTAATCACTCTTAATTGATTTAGCCTTCTTGAACGTCAATAAGGGGAACTGTATGATAATGATATGTACGTTTGATTACTTTGATTTTATACTATCTGTGAAATTTCTCCAAGCAATTATGCTAATTAGTGTTTATTTTTTGTTACCAGTGAACTGTAGTATTTCTTCAATTGTATGAACATACTGTAATTTACTTACACATTACACTGTTGTTGGACATTTGTCAGGTACAAGTAAAGCTGCTATGAACATTTCTGCTCATGTTTTTTAATGGACATAACACTAATTTCTGTTGAATGTGTGTGTATATCAACTAGAACTTTTCAATCGTAGAATAAATGCGTGTTTAATTAAAAAAAAAAAAAACACCCTAAAGATGCCACCAGAATATAATCAATGAATTTAGCAAAGTTACAGGATACAAAATTAATACACAGAAATCTCCTGCATTCCAATACACTAACGATGAATAATCAGAAAGAGAAATTTAGGAAACAATGACATTTATCACTGAAACAAAAAGAATAAAATACCTAGGAATAAAACTACCTAAAGCGACAAAAGAACTGTAGGCAGAAAACTGCAAGACACTGATGAAAGAAATAAAAAACGACACAAACATATGGACAGATAACCCATGTTCTTGGATTAGAAGAAGCAATATTGTGAAAATGACTATACTACCCAAAGCAATCTACAGATTCAATGTAAACCCTATCAAATGACAAATGACATTTTTCTCAAAACTAGAGCAAAATATTTTACAATTTGTATGGAAACGCAAAAGACCCTGAATAGCCAAAGCATTCTTGAGAAAGAAAAATGAAGCCAGAGGAATCCATTCAGACTATACTGCAAAGCTACAGTCATCAAGAGAGCATGGTACTGGCATAAAAACAGAAATACAGGCCAATGGAATAGGATTGAAAGCCCATAAATAAGCTCATACATCTATGGGCACCTTATCCTTGATGAAGGAGGCAAGAATATACAGTGGAGAAAAAACAGCCTCTTCAACAAGTGGCTCCCTGGTGGCTCCTACAATGCAGGAGCCCCAGGTGTTCAATTCCCGGGTCAGGAAGATCTCCTGGAGAAGGAAATGGCACCCCACTCCAGTTTTCTCGCCTGGACAGTCCCATGGATGGAGGAGCCTGGTAGACTGCAGTCCACGGGGTCACAAAGAGTCAGACATGACTGAGCGACTTCACTTTCAATAAGTGGTGCTGGCAAAACTAGACAGCTACATGTAATATAAAAGAATGAAACTGCAACACTTCCTAACACCATACACAGAAATAAACTAAAAATGGATTAAAGACTTAAATGTAAAGTCAGAAACTATAAAACTCTTAGAGGAAAACATAGGCAGAATGCTCATTGACATAAATCACAGTAAGATCCTCTCTGACCCATCTCCTAGGATAATATTAATAAAAAGAAAAGTCAACACATGGGACCTAAATAAAAGTTTTTGCATAACAAAGGAAACTGTAAATAAGATGAAAAGACAACCCTCAGGATTGGAGAAAACAATTGCAAATGAAGCAACTGGCAAAGGATTAGTCTCTGATACATATAAGCAGTTCAAAATCAGAAAACCAAACAACCCAATCAAAATAGGCAGAGAACCTAAACAGACATTTCTCCAAAGATAACATACAGATGGCCAATAAACACATGAAAAGATGCTCAACATCACTCATTACTAGAGAAATGCAAATCAAAACTGCAATGAAGTATCACCTCACACCAGGTACTTCCCAGCTGGGACTACTTCCCAGGTACTACTCAGATGGTAAAGAATCCACCTGCAATGCAGGAGACCTGGGTTTGAACTCTGGGTTGGGAAGTTTCCCTGAAGAAGGGAATGGCAGCTCATTCTAATATTCTTGCCTGGAGAATTCCATAGAGAGAGGAGCCTGGTGGCTACAGTCTATGGGGTCACAGAGAGTTGGACATGACTGAGTGACTAACACCAGTACAAGTATAAGTCAGAATGACCACCATCAAAAAATAAATGCTTGGAGAATATGTGGAGAAGGGGACCCTGTTGCCTTGTTGGCGGGAACATAACCTGATACAGCCACTATGGAGGACACGATGGAGACTCCTTAAAAACTAGGAATAAAACGACCATATGATCTAGCAACCCCCTCACTAGACAAATAAACTGAGAAAACCACAATTCTGAAATATACATATACCGCAACGTACACTGCAGCACTATTTACAACAGCAAGGACATGGAAGCAACGCAGGTGTCCACTGAGAGATGAATGGATAAAGAAGTTGTGGTACATATATACAATGGAATATTACTCAGCCATAAAAAGGAACAAATGTGTGTCAGTTGCAGTGAGGTGGATGAACCTAGAGCCTGTTATATGGAGTGAAGTAAGTCAGAAAGAGAAAAACAAATATATATTAATGAATATATATGGAATCTAGAAAAATGGTGCTGATAAACCTATCTGCATGGAAGGAATGAAGACACTAGATGATCTAGGGGTAAGATGCAGGGGTTATGGAAGGGAGGCTCAAGAGGGAGGAGATAGGTATAGAGTTATAAGTAATTCATGTTGTATGGCAGAAACCAACATAACATTGTAAAGCAATTACCCTCCAATTAAATTAAAAAAAAAATAAGTCACTAGAAAAGAGAAAATGAACTCCAAATGATAAATTCTGTTCTTTCACTGTTTCTAAAGATTTCAAAGGGCTTCTCAAGTAGCAAATTATATTTTTGTTTCTAAGCCTTAGTTTTCCTATTTTCTTGTCTTTAGCATAAATTATTGCTCAGATGATTAACAGCTATGTCTGTTCAACCTTTACTCACATGCAGACACTCAAATTCCATCTTCCTGGTCAGAACATTTTGCTTTAACTTTTTGGGTGACAGGGCCCCATACACCTTTTCTATGTTTCATGAGGCTTTTCACCACAAAAGTGGATTTCTCTTACCATCCCAGGCTCAAAGTGCCTGCTGACCCTGTCCTGCTCTAATTCTGATATTAGAAGTGTCTTTGTTTTTCTTTTGTTTTTTTAAAAGCCCTTGGCAAGTTTATGGCCTCTGTTTCAGAGATGCAAGCCTGCTAGCACCACCTCCCACATCCAGCATGGAGCAAGACATCCCCAGCATGTCTTTGAAACCACAGCATGAGCAACATGGATGAATCAAATAGAAGCTCCCATGCAGACACTTCAGTCTTTTCAGCAAGTAATCAATGAATCTGAAGTATCCTAAAATAAAATTCCATAGGCAGACTGGAATGGAATTTAAATGAATGGTTTTGATTTGCCTGAAACCAAGCTGAAAGATTCTCTTTGCAAGGGCCTTCCCAAGTCCCAGCCACAATTTTAAAAAGGCATCTAATTAGGTTTGCTGTTTGCTGTTAAATGATGTAACTAAGGAGTCCTTTCATTGACAAAATGAGAATTGTTCAGAAATTTTGAGAGTATGAATTATTTAAAATTACTTTAAAATTACATATTCCATCCAATCTCCCAATTAGGAGGTAAACGGCCAGTTCTCAGCTTCTGAGCCGCCCCTGACTGCTTGTCTTTCTCTGAAGAGTCTGAGAGGCCCCTCTCGGGAAGAGGCGGCCACACTGCCTCGTAGGGTCAGTGAGCAGGCCGAGCCGGCAGGTGTCCTCCCAGGGATGAGGCTCAGGCTCTGGGCGCAGAGTTTCGGGGTGCTGTCAGCGCTGGGGAACTTCACGCTTGGCGCTCTCCCTCTCGGCGCTTTCGTCTTCACTCCCGAGTGGGGCCTTCAATGGGTCCAGGGATTGGGTGTCTCCTCTTTGTCTGCTGGACATCTAGTCAGGGTCAGAGAAGCCTGGGGGGTGGGTGTCCAGGAGGCAGCACCCTCATGTGATTGGTGACTCCTGAACTCCACTTGGGGTCCCCCCAAGAGCATCTCCTGACCCCCTCACACCACCCCCAGAAGACTGAGGCCCATGTAGTGGATGGGCAGCAGCTGCGTGGGCCCCTACTCCTTGACCCGAAGGCTCTCGCTGGTAGAAATTGGCCCCAGGTGGGCGTTTGGGTGGTGAGGCCAGGCTGCCTCTGCAGGTGTGGGCAGTCGAGTGGGGCCTTCAAAGGGTCCAGGGATTGGGTGTCTCCTCTTTGTCTGCTGGACATCTAGTCAGGGTCAGAGAAGCCTGGGGGGTGGGTGTCCAGGAGGCAGCACCCTCATGTGATTGGTGACTCCTGAACTCCACTTGGGGTCCCCCCAAGAGCATCTCCTGACCCCCTCACACCATCCCCAGAAGACTGAGGCCCATGTAGTGGATGGGCAGCAGCTGCGTGGGCCTCTACTCCTTGACCCGAAGGCTCTCGCTGGTAGAAATTTGCCCCAGGTGGGCGTTTGGGTGGTGAGGCCAGGGTGCCTCTGCAGGTGTGGGCAGACCCTCCCGTCCGGACCTTGACCCTCCCCTACCCCCAACCCTCCAAGGACCGCAGGCTCCAGGGACCCCCCATGGCTGCAACACCCCCACCAGGGCTGGGGTCCCCTGGACTCTGTCCTCACTTCTCTGCAGCAGAGGCCTGTGGGGTCTGGAGAGGGGAGGATATGCCCCAAGAAAGGCGGTGCTTGGTGCTCTGGAGCTGGCCCAGCATCTCAGAGCCCAGTCACACCCAGGGAGGGTCTGTGCAGAGGGTGGGGCTGGTAGTCAAGGTCTTGGACTCTGTGTGTGGGTCTGATACGGGAGTGTCTGTATGTCCAAGCGGAGCCTGTCTGTGTTTGCGTGTGTGTGGGTCTTGCGTAGTGCAGAGAAGTCTGGGTGGGTGGGAGGTTGTGATGTCGCCATTTGGGCCTTGGGCATTTGCGTCCTCTCAGACCTACATTGAGGATGACGGTGCCGGGCTGGTCTTCGCTGGCCCTCTGCTCAGAGGCCCTGGGCTCCTGTGGCGGCAGGGGTGGGCTCGAGTGCCCTGGGGAAGCTGCCCTGCCTCCCCAGGGCCCTGGGCTGCCGCAGCTGTTGCCAATGCTCGCCCAGGAGGCAGCTGGAGCCGGGACCCTCCACCCCGCTCCCAGGAACAAGCCCCAGCTGACAGAGGGAAGGGCTGTGAGTCACTGTCAACCGAGGTTCCGAGGAGACCATGGGGTCTTGAGGAGGGGGTGAGAAGCGTGGCTCCAGGCAGGGCCCAGGTGGGCAGCAGAGGGTCAGTGGGCCCCCCATCCTTGGCGCCAGATCAAAATGCAGACGCCCAGCCCTGGTTGGTGGGTCGGGTGCCCAGGACAGAGCGAGGGGTTAGTCATTTCCCCGCCTGGCCTCCTGCAGCCCTGCCACCTCCCAAGACGCCTGGTTCTCTCTGGCACCTCTCCCTAGACCATCAGGGCTGGAGGGGACCTCACTGACCATCAACAGTGGCCCCTTGCATGGGGCGGCCGGCTCCCCTCGGGCAGCACACTGGCCCCGGGTCAGAGGGCCTAGTGTCAGGCCTGGACCCGCTCTTCCCCTCCCAAGGGCTGCATGTCCTGCCCTTTGAACCTGGGCCTCCATGGAATGCCCTGGGGCAGCCTCTGTGCCCTCCCCTGCTAACCCTTCCCAGGCAGCTGAGCCCTGACCTGTCACACAGCAGATTTCTGTGTGCCAATTCCCTTAGGAAGGAAAGGTTCTGCTGGTCAACCTGCCCGCAGGGACACCCCTGCCCTCAGATGCTGACCATGGGCAGGGCAGACTCAGGAAGAAGGGCCCAGGGGAGGGAGCCGAGCTGGCTCTCCCCTGCACAGTGGGCAGGGAGTTTCCCGAACCACAGAAGGGAACAGGAGATCCCTTTCTCTAAGTAAGGATGGAGCATGGGTGCTGGCAGGCCTGCCTGGAGCGGAGAGGGCTGCGTGTCCAAGTGCCAGCTAGGTGGTGAGGGCGGCAGGGGCAGCTGCTGGGGCTTCAGCTGGTGGCCATGGCTTGAAACCCCCGGGTGTTGGCGTGCACTGACCCTGGTGCTCTAAAGGACAAGCTGTTGGCCACTGGGTCTCCCCAAACCCGCTTCCCCAGTCTGCACCGGAGCTCAAGCTGACCTGGGGAATCCCAGGCACCCCACTGCCTCTGACTGCTCAGCTCCTGGGCTCCTGAGAAGGTGGAGCCTCCCTGGGCATCCTTCCTGGCACTGGGCCTCTGGTTAACAGGCTGCCCTGGCTGGGAACCTCGGCTCCTTCTTTTACCGACCATCCTGCCGTGAGTACCTTGTTGATCCTGTGAGCCTTGGAAGCCTCATCTGCTGAATGGAGGTGACCCCCCCTGCATTCCTCAAGGTTGTGGGGGCCTCTTGTCAGTGGTGCTTGTGAGCACCCGGTGCTGTCTAGGCACATGTCAGAGCCCTCACTGCTTCCTTTGTTTATTGGTTTACTGGTCACTGTATTCACCAAACACGTGTGCTTCTGAGTGCTGAGCACTGCTCTGGGCCCTTTGCTGTTGTTCAGTCCCTCAGTCATGTCTTCACAACCCCATGGACCACAGCAGGCCAGGCTTCCCTGTCCATCACCCACTCCCAGAGCTTACTCAAACTCATGTCCGTTGAGTCGGTGATGCCATCCAACCATCTCATCCTCTGTCGTTCCCTTCTCCTCCTGCCTTCAATCTTTCCCAGCATCAGAATATTTTTCAATAAGTTGGCTCTTCCCAACAGGTGGACAAAGTATTGGAGCTTCAGCTTCAACATCGGTCCTTCCAATATTCAGGGTTGGTTCCCTTCAGGATGGACTGGTTTGATTTCCTTGCTGTCCAAGAGACTCTCAAGTGTCTTCTCCAGCACCATATTTCAAAGGCATCAATTTTTGGTGCTCAGCCTTCTTTATGGTCCAAGTCTCACATCCATACATGACTACTGGAAAAATCATAACTTTGACTATATGGACCTTCGTTGCCAAAGTAGTGTCTTTGTTTTTCAATGCACTATCTAGGTCTGTTACAGCCTTCCTTCTAAGCGGCAAGCATCTTTTAATTTCTTGGCTGCAGTCACCGTCCACAGTGATTTTGGAGCCCAAGAAAATAAAATCTGTTGCTCCTTCCAACTTTTCTTCATCTATTTGCCATGAAATGATGGGACGGTATGCCATGAGTTTCGTTTTTTGAGTGTTGAGTTTTAAGCCAGTTTTTCACTCTACTCTTTCATCCTCAAGAGGCTCTTTAGTTCCTCTTCACTTTCTGTCATAGGGATGGTATCATCTGCATATCTGAGGTTGTTGATATTTCTCCTGGCAATCTTGATTCCAGCATGGGATTCATCCAGCTGCATTTTGCATGATGTCGTCTGCATATAAGTTATAGATATGTTATTAGAGTCTGCATATAAGTTATAAGGGTGATAATATACAGCCTTGTTGTACTCCTTTCCCATTTTTGCACCAGTCCATTGTTCAATGTCCAGTTCTAACTGTTGCTTCCTGACCTGCATCCAGATTTCTCAGGAGGCAGGTAACATCGCCTGGTATTCCCATCTCTTAAAGAATTTTCCACAGTTTGCTGTGATCCACACAGTCAAAGGCTTTAGCATTGTCAATGAAGCAGAAGTAGGTGTTTTTCTGGAATTCCCTTTCTTTGTCTATGATCCAGCAGATGTTGGCAATTTGATCTCTGGTTCCCCTGACTTTTCTAAACACAGTTTCGCAGTCTGACAGCTCACGTCCTGTTGAAGCCTAACTTGAAGGATTTTGAGCATAACCTTAGCAGCATGTGGAATGAATACAATTGTCCAGAAGTTTGAACTTTCTTTGGCACTGCCCTGGGCCTTTAGGTACCTTATATTCATTCCTGGGGCTTCACCCGCCCCCCTGGGAGCCTGACCTCCACCCGTCCTGTCCTCTCCCTTTCCTTCTCTTAAGAGCGGTAGCTCTTTGTTTGGTGGAGATAACATTTCTGTTGGGCTGGGGGTGACCACATCACCGAGGTGAGCAGTGGGGTCTTGGTGTACAGCCGAGGGTCACTCCAGGACGCCTGGGCTGACACCCTCTGGGCAAGAAGCTGTCTGGGGTGAGTCACGTCCCTGAGACTAGGCTCCGACAGATCACACGCTGTCTGACCCAGGTTCCACCTACAAACCAGCAGCTCCCCTGAGGGCTGAGTGGCCTGCGTGGGAACTGGCTTGCTCAGGCCCAAGGAATCCTGGGCGTTCCGTCCCTACCTGGCCACAGGTGTGCAGGGGAGTCCCGGCTCTGTGGGCCAGTCTCCCTGTGGGGGGGTGGACTCTCATCTCTGCAGCGCATGGATGACCCCAAACTGTGGACTCGAGGGAGGGTCCAGAGGGGGAGGGCTGACTGTGTGGACCTAGGGAAGCCACGTACAGGGGGCCTTTGTCACCTGGACAAGGACATCAGGGCCTTGTTGGAGGGGCCGTGGATTCTTGTAGAGTGAGTGACGACAGAAGCCTGGAGTGGTCCAGTTTCCATCTCATGATCAAGGCCGTGGTGCCTGGGCTGGAGCCCTTCCCACCCACTCGGGGGATGTCGAGCCCTGACAGGCAGGGGTGCTGAGGTCTGCACCGCCAGCGAGGCTGACAGCCAGGTGTGGGCAGGTACCAGTGTGGGGCCTAGGGTTTGCTGCCCCTTTGTGCTCCCACATGTCAAGCAGAGATCTGGTGACCCCACGAGGAGGAGCGCCCTGGCCCCTGTACCTGGCGCCACGTTTGGTGGCATGCATGTTCTGGGCACCAAACAGGATGCGCCCTGTCCCATGGCCTTTTCTCTCCCCATGGGACAAGCTCTCCACACTTTGTTTGCGAATCTCTGATACTGCTTCTTGTTAACCCTTCTCAGATGCTGGGCATTACAAGCTCCTCCTTCTGGAGCCCCCTGGTTGTCTCTTCTCCAATCGGGCTCTTTCTAAGGGTCTGGGAGCCTCTTTGCCCAGCACTGCCCCGGTGGGCCCCTTCCTGCTGTCTCCGCACATCCCCTTCCTGTGGTCCACCAGGCTGGCTCCTCCCTCCTCCATCGAGTGAGTGTCTCCTCACCCTTCATGTCCTCCCGCTCCCCCACCACCACTGCTGCAGACATCTCACTGAAACCCTCCCTCCCTGATGGCCCCCAGCCTTCTCAAAGCACCACCAGGAGCTGCTCAAGCCCGCTTTCCTTCATTTTTCTCATTGCCTTGCTGGCCCCCCATCCCCATCCAGCCCCCCCGCAAACCCAGTAGCCTCTGCCTTCAAATTGTGTCCCAAATCCATCACTTAAGTCTCCTAGTGGCTCCCCACACACGGAGTGAACCCGCGTCTCCCTTGGTCCCCAAGCACCTGCCCTGGTGCCCCTTCTGCTGAGTTCAGCATCCCCCGCCTCCACTGCTGCGCATCCCGGCTCCTCAGTGCCCTGTCCCCTCCAGCACTGCCGCCCCTTGTCTTTGGTCCCTCCTGTCCTTTTGTTCACGAGCCGGGGAGCCCTGCTCAAAAAACGTGAGTTTACTAAACACCAGGTCAGCGAACACGACGCTGGGCCTGAATGAAGAGGTCAGGTTGGTGGTGTGGCTCCTGACCCTTTCAGGGAGGAGGACTGGGGAGGTGCAGGGAAGTGACCCCCCTTAGGTGGGAGGATCAAGCAGGCTGTCTGACCTGGCCCTGCAGAAGTCTCCCCAGGGTCTGGGGGCTCTTTCCTTTAGGAAGCTTCATAGATAGGTTTTATATGTCATTCAGTTGGTAAAACTTGTGGGTTTCCTCCAGGTAACGTGTCTGCTCCTCCTATGATACTTCTTCCGTGGTTGCATGTGAGGCTCTGTAGAGGCAGGAGAGGCCACAGTAGGAACAGGGCAGCGGAGAGGCTGGGGAACTGGTTTGGGCGCTGACCAGGTGGGAGCCTTGCTACCCTGCAGTGATGCTGGGAGGCGAGAGGGTGGCCTTCCCCGGACCCTTCTGATCAGGGCCCAGACAATGGTAGACGGGAGCCCCGGCCCACACGGCCTGGAGCTTCCCCTGCGGCCCCTGGGGAAGCTCGGCCACTCACCCGAGGGCCCCACCCCCGGCCTCCCTCCCTGCGGGCCCTTCCCCTGGCCTCCAGGCTGTCCTGTCCCCCATCTGAAGTCCAGCCCTTTCCCTCCCAGTGCAGAGCGGGGATCACTTCCCTTTCTCGGTATTTGGCTGGTGGATCTGTGACCGCACAGTTCCCAGTGGGAGGCTAGCCCAGCTCGGTTCCTCAGAGTTGGCCTCCAGGCTGTCCTGTCCCCCATCTGAAGTCCAGCCCTTTCCCTCCCGGTGCAGAGCGGGGATCACTTCCCTTTCTCGGTATTTGGCTGGTGGATCTGTGACCGCACAGTTCCCAGTGGGAGGCTAGCCCAGCTCGGTTCCTCAGAGATTCTTTGCTCTTTGTCTAGAATGGGGGTGGGGCGCTGGGGGGAGGTAGGTGCGTGGGCAGGTGGGTGAGGATGACTGTTGGGAGGCTGGGGCAGAGTGCTGTAGGGACACGGGGCTGGAGGCGGGATGGTGGAAAGCAGGGTCTTGGGGGTGGCTATGAGGGGGACCGGTATGAGACTGACTATGTCTCTGAGAGTGACTATGAATGACTGTGGGTGACTATGGCTGGGAGAGTGACCGGTGTGAGTGACTTTGAGTGACTAAGTGACCAGGGGCCAGAGGCAGGCTGTGCACCCTCACTCCCGCCCACGGGAAGGCTGGTTTTCGGAGGAGAAGGAGGCTAGAGCCCCTAGGCAGTGAGGGAAGCAATGCTCGGTTCCCCTTTGGGGATGGCTGGTTCATCTAGGATCTCTGTCTGCAGGGCTGGGATGTTTCTCAGTCACTGTTCATCTAAGAGCCTCAGATCAAAGCTGGGCTCTGCCAGGTTCACCTGCCTCCTTCAGGCTGAGCCGTGACCACCCTGCCACGTCCCTGGGCACCCAGGCAGGGTGGACCCCCATTCCAGTGGGGGTGCAGGGTGAAGTCCGGCACGCCGGTCCCCTCACCCATGATGTCGGCAGTGGGGACGCTCTGGACATCACCCTGAGGCTACGCTGACCCTCTGTTCCCTCCAGCCGGACCCAGCAGTGGGCCCTGGAAGACAAGGAGGAACAGGAGCGAGAATGCCGGCGGCAACTCTGTAACCTGAGATTTACCACGGACGACGAGGACCTGCCGGCCCCCGAGAGGTGCGGGTGGGAGGCGGGACCCCAGTGAGGATGGACCAGTTGCCCCTGCCTGGGAGTGGGGTGACCTTCTGTGGTCCCCAGGCTGGTCAGGACAGCAGTCAGGACCAGTGTGGGTGAGCTGGGCCTCTCTTGCTGGGCATTTTATAAGCATAGCTCATCCTTCCATGCTCCTGAAAGGGTGCTATGCTCCCTTCCACGCTCCTCTCAGGTGGGTGCACAGCTCGTGCACCAGGGGCACGACCTGGGGGTTGTCGGGCCCTGGGGCAACCATGCCCCTTCAGCCCGGCCTCCTTCTGCTAGTAGACCCCCGTGGACTCTGATGGGAAGGAGGTGCTTCTGGTCTGACCACCAGCCCCGAGGCTGGGTGCCCCAACATGCCTCTCCGCGGGGACAGGGCCCACTCGGGGTATGAATCTCTTCTCACTTCTGAATAAGCTCAGTGCGCAGATCTGGCAGGAGGCTAAGCCAGCGAGTGAACTCTCCCGAGCTGTGGCGGGCAGGTGGAGGCACAGGAGGGGCCCCTCTGCAGCAGCCCAGGTTTGGGGCAGCCTCGTGTGTGGCTCCCCAGCTCCTGGAGAGGGGGCCGCAGGGCATTTGGCCTGTGCTGCACCCACGTGGCCATGGAGGCGTGGAGGCCTGGGCACCACTCCCGGCTCCCGTGCCCATTGCCGTGTGACTCGGGCCAGCTCCCTGCCTGTCTTTGCTCCTCATCTGTAACCGGCAGGGCCTGACACAGGAGAGGTGTTTGTTGAAAATGGAGTGGTTGCACCTTACAGGCATGAGGTGGGGAGAGCTATGCAGGCAGCTCTGGACGGAGGGTCGGCAAGCAGAGGGGCTTGGAGCGGAGTCCACATGGAGGCCAGCCAGCCGGTGCAGCAGCACGGGGAGCAGCAGGTTCAGGAGGACATCAGACCCAGGTCATGAGCCTTTCACGCTGCCTGTGCCTGAAGGCAGGACAGGGTTCCTGGGGGCCAGGGGTGAAAGGTGGAGAGAGGGGAGCAGTATCTGAGGCGGGACTGATTCCATGGGGCAGGGACAGCAGCTGTTTCTGGCCTGGGGGGTTCTGCTGAATGGACCGTGTCTCGGGAGGACAGGGAGCCCCCACAGTCTGTATACGGAGGCCACATTATCTTTGCCAGAGTGAGGTGGGGCACAGGGGCAGGCCCGGTGTCCTGTGGGTGGGCAGGGCCTCACCTGCTTTGTCTCGCCCTGTCTTCCTGCCCTGCAGCACTAGCATGAGGCTCCCGGCCAGCTCAGTCAAATTAGGCCTAAAGCTGGAGCAATACCTCTCGGCCATACAGGTGAGCGGGCCGGTCCCTGGAGTGTGCTGGGCATGCCATGGGCCTCAGCCTCCAGGATCAACAGCCTGTGCTCTCTGCTCCCAGACATCAGAGTCCGTCAGGTATGCAAACCCATTCCACACTGAGTTCCCCATGGCTCCCGTGGATGTCACCAGCAAGCGTCACCTTTTCGAGAAGGAGCTGGCGGGCCAGAGCCAAGAGGACCCAGCCTCCAGCCACAAGGTGAGTGGCTCTGGCCTGCCAGGCATCTGTAGATCGCTGAGACTGGGGTCTGCAGAGCTGGAGCCTGGGCACTGCGGGACAGCTCCATGTTTTCCTGCGTCCGTCTGGCGGACTCAAGGGCCCGGCCATGCCTCTTGCTGAGCCCACAGTCCAGCTGTCCACACAGCTCTGGGGGAGGATCCCATGGCCTAGCCGTGTAGATGTAGTGGGGGGGCCCTCTGGAGATGCCAGCCTGGCCCCAATGTGGGAGCTCTCTCCTCAGGAGAACTTGGAGCTCTCAGGGGTAGTGAAGTCACGGCTCAAGCTGTGGACCAGCAGGACCCAAGAGTCAGCACAGCAGGGCCCACAGGTACCGCATGTGACCCTCTGGCCCTGGTCTCCCTGCAGGCCTCTCATAGTGGGATGACCCATCAGGGGAGGGACAGCCCTGAGTGCAGTGGAGATGCTCTGCATGCAGGACGGCCGTGTGGAAGCCTGCGGGTCAGAGGGTGGAAGGAGGAGGGCCTGGGGTCCTCTGCTGGGAAGGGGCAGGCCAGGGGGCTCTGTAGCAGCCTGAGCCCGGTCTCTGTCCCGATGCCCAGAACCAGGAGACACAGAGGGATTTGTCAGCTGGCAGGAAGCCCCAGTGGAGGAAGAAGCCAGAGGCCCTGCTGGGTGCTGAGGTGAGTAGGGGCCCAGCGGTTGGGGCAGCTCTCCCTGGAGAACGTGGGACAGCAGGCACCCACTCCTCCACTGCAGGCCTGGCAGGGGGTCCTGGCGGGCAGGGCACATGCAGGCTTCTAGAAGCCATCTGTTGCACGGAAGACACTTGAGCCAGAAGCAAGGCTCGACCCTGAGACTCCCAATCCCAGTAAATGCTCCATGTCCCAGTAGATCTCTGTGCTGGAGGAGAGAGCTGTCTCAGGAAAGAGGGCAGTTCCAAGCAAAGCCAGCGACTCAGAGAAGAGACCAGTGTCTGAGAAAGCTACCATCTTCGAGAAGACCCCAGTCCCCGAGATGCAGCTGGCCCCAGGCAGTGCCATGGCCCCAGTGCAGCCTCAGGACTGGGAGCACTCAGCCTCAGCAGAGTGCCCGTCCAGCCCCAGGAGCCTGTGGGGCACTGGGCCTGAGAAGGAGCCCGAGTCTTCGGCAGGGCCTCTGCCCCGGGCTGGTGGTCTCCCGCCCGTCACTCTGCAGGTGCACGGTGCCCCCCACCTCCCTGTCCTCCCCGCACCTCTGGCAGCCTCCCCGTCTCCTGTCCTCCTCCCTCCAGGCCAGCCCCATCTGTGTCTCCCCTCCCTGCCTGCTCCACTGCCCGCAGGACAGGGGAGTGGGCTGGGGTCTCACCTGGCATCCACACCACACCCTCATCCCAGGCCCAGACTCCAGGGAAGCCTCAGATGCTTCTAGAAGCTCCCCTGCCCCTGGAAGCCCTGTCCACGGGCCTGGCCCTGGGCCTGTGGCTGCACCTCCACAGCCGAGGCAGCAGACAGGGGCAGAGGACCGGCCTGCTGCCACTGCTCCATGGCTGCTGGGGTGAGCCAGGCCTACGGGGGCTCCAGGCTGCCCGTCCTCCCTCATGACTTGCCTCCTGCTCCATCCAGGTGAGGACCCCCAGCACGGAGGCAGAGGCCAAGTCCCCCTCGCTGATGGGCCAGAGCCGAGGGCCCAGGCTCCAGCCACAAGGTGAGTGGCTCTGGCCCGCCAGGCGTCTGCAGAACTGGAGCCTGGGCACTGCGAGACAGCTCCATGCTTTCCTGTGTCCGTCTGGCGGACTTGAGGGCCCGGCCATGCCTGTTGCTGAGCCCCCAGCCCAGCTGTGTGCACAGCTCCAGGGGAGGATCCCATGGCCTGGCCATGTAGATGTGGTGAGGGGGCCTTCTGGAGATGCCAGTCTGGCCCCAAGGTGGGAGCTCTCTCCTCAGGAGAACTTGCAGCTCTCACGGGTGGAGAAGTCACGGCTCAAGCTGTGGATCAGCAGGACCCAGGAGTCAGCACAGCAGGGCCCACAGGTACAGCGCATCTCCCTGCAGGCCTCTCAGAGTGGGATGACCTGTCAGGGAAGGCACAGCCCCAAGCGCAGTGGATATGTTCTGCATGTGGGACAGCCGTGGGGAAGCCTGTGGGTCAGAGGGTGGAAAGAGGGCCTGGGATCCTCCCCAAGGAAGGGACGGGCCCGGGGGCTCTGCAGCAGCCAGAGCCCGGTCTCTGTCCTGATGCCCAGAACCAGGAGACACAGTTGGAGTCGGAAGCTGGCAAGTGTCCCCAATGTAGGAAGAAGCCAGAGCCCCCACTGGGTGCCGAGATGAGTGGGGGCCCAGGGGCTGGGATGGCTATCCCTGGAGAATATGGGCCAGCAGGCCTGGGCCCTGCCCATTGTGGGGGGACTGGGGAAAAGGGGGTGTCCCTGCCCCATCCCACAAACCCCCTTGTCTTAACTGCCCTTGGTTCCGCAGGTGAGAGGAGCCAGTCTCAGGCCAGCAGCCGCGCTGTTCGCCTCTCCCACCTACTTTCCACACTGGACCCGGGAGGATGCTGGCCAGCTTCCTCCCCGCCCCTCTGGGGCAGGTGTGCCCCATGCCTGTCCAGCTGCGGGCACTGGGCGTCTGCAAAGAGCCTCGCCACCCTGTCCATGTGGACTCCTGCTCTTCCTCCTCCTCCGGGTCCGTCAGGTCGCACCAGTGTCTCCATGCACCTCTCCCAAGCTGGCCCCCACCATCCTTGTGCCGCCTGCCAGGCTGGAGGAGCCATGCTGACTCCTCCCAGGCCCTGCCTTGCTCCCCTTCACACCCCACCTGCTGCCCTGGCTAACCCATCCTGTGCCCCTCCCCACACTCAGGAAAGAGCTGATAAACTCACTCATTCACTCTCAGGTGTGACCAATAATTCCTTAAAAATCATTCTTTCCAGAAGCTTTGCTTTTCAGTGGAGACTAAACAACGTGGGGATGATGCCTGCCAGGCTGGAGGAGCCATGCTGACTCCTCCCAGGCCCTGCCTTGCTCCCCTTCACACCCCACCTGCTGCCCTGGCTAACCCATCCTGTGCCCCTCCCCACACTCAGGAAAGAGCTGATAAACTCACTCATTCACTCTCAGGTGTGACCAATAATTCCTTAAAAATCATTCTTTCCAGAAGCTTTGCTTTTCAGTGGAGACTAAACAACGTGGGGATGATGTTCTGGCTGTGGGAGCCCAAGGGGAGCAGGCATTTGTCTGACAGCAGCCTCTGTGGCCACAGCCCAGCACACTTACCCTCAAACCCAGATCTCCTCTCCCCTGCCTTCCTGGGCCAGAGGGGACGCTGAGCTGTGTGGAGACCAAGCAGCCAGAGCCAGCCTGGTGCCGTCAGCTCTGCATGCTGTGTGTGGCTGAGGGGTGTGTGTGTGGGGGGGGGTGAGATTCTTTGCTCTTTGTCTAGAATGGGGGTGGGGCGCTGGGGGGAGGTAGGTGCGCGGGCAGGTGGGTGAGGATGACTGGTGGGAGGCTGGGGCAGAGTGCTGTAGGGACACGGGGCTGGAGGCGGGATGGTGGAAGGCAGGGTCTTGGGGGTGGCTATGAGGGGGACCGGTATGAGAGTGACTATGTCTCTGAGAGTGACTATGAATGACTGTGGGTGACTATGGCTGGGAGAGTGACCGGTGTGAGTGACTTTGAGTGACCAAGTGACCAGGGGCCAGAGGCAGGCTGTGCCCCCTCACTCCCGCCCATGGAAAGGCTGGTTTTCGGAGATGAAGGAGGCTGGAGCCCCTAGGCAGTGATGGAAGCAATGCTCGGTTCCCCTTTGGGGATGGCTGGTTCATCTGGGATCTCTGTCTGCGGGGCTGGGATGTTTCTCAGTCACTGTTCATCTAAGAGCCTCAGATCAAAGCCGGGCTCTGCCAGGTTCACCTGCCTCCTTCAGGCTGAGCAGTGACCACCCTGCCACGTCCCTGGGCACCCAGGCAGGGTGGACCCCCATTCCAGTGGGGGTGCAGGGTGAAGTCCGGCACGCCGCTCCCCTCACCCACAATGTCGGCAGCGGGGACGCTCTGGACATCACTCTGAGGCTACGCTGACCCTCTGTTCCCCCCAGCCGGACCCAGCAGTGGGCTCTGGAGGACAAGGAGGAACAGGAGCCAGAATGCCGGCGGCGACTCTGGAAACTGCGATTCACCACGGACGACGAGGACCTGCCGGCCCCCGAGAGGTGCGGGTGGGAGGCGGGACCCCAGTGAGGATGGACCAGTTGCCCCTGCCTGGGGAGTGGGCTGACCTTCTGCAGGCGCCACCCTGGTCAGGACAGCAGTCAGGACCAGTGTGGGTGAGCTGGGCCGCTCTTGCTGGGCATTTTATAAGCATAGCTCATCCTTCCATGCTCCTGAAAGGGTGCTATGCTCCCTTCCATGCTCCTCTCGGGTGGGTGCACAACTCGTGCACCAGGAGCACGACCTGGGGGTTGTCGGGCCCTGGGGCAACCCTGCCCCTTCAGCCTGGCCTCCTTCTGCTAGTGGACCCTGGTGGACTCTGATGGGAAGGAGGTGCTGCTGGTCTGACCACCAGCCCCGAGACTGAGCGCCCCAACACGCCTCTCCGCGGGGACAGGGCCCACTCGGAGGATGCATCTCCTCTCACTTCTGAATAAGCTCAGTTCGCAGATCTGGCAGGAGGCTCAGCCAGCGAGTGAACTCACCAGAGCCAAGGCAGGCAGGTGGAGGCACAGGAGGGGCCCCTCTGCAGCAGCCCAGGTTTGGGGCAGCCTCGTGTGTGGCTTCCCAGCTCCTGGAGAAGGGGCCGCAGGGCATTTGGCCTGTGCTGCACCCACGTGGCCATGGAGGCGTGGAGGCCTGGGCACCACTCCCGGCTCCCGTGCCCATTGCCGTGTGACTCGGGCCAGCTCCCTGCCTGTCTTTGCTCCTCATCTGTAACCGGCAGGGCCTGACACAGGAGAGGTGTTTGTTGAAAATGGAGTGGTTGCACCTTACAGGCATGAGGTGGGGAGAGCTATGCAGGCAGCTCTGGACGGAGGATCGGCAAGCGGAGGGGCTTGGAGCGGAGTCCACATGGAGGCCAGCCAGCCGGTGCAGCAGCACGGGGAGCAGCAGGTTCAGGAGGGCAGCAGACCCAGGTCATGAGCCTTTCACGCTGCCTGTGCCTGAAGGCAGGACAGGGTTCCTGGGAGCCAGGGGTGAAAGGTGGAGAGAGGGGAGCAGTATCTGAGGCGGGACTGATTCCATGGGGCAGGGACAGCAGCTGTTTCTGGCCTGGGGGATTCTGCTGAATGGACCGTGTCTCGGGAGGACAGGGAGCCACCACAGTCTGTATACGGAGGCCACATTATCTTTGCCAGAGTGAGGTGGGGCACAGGGGCAGGCCCGGTGTCCTGTGGGTGGGCAGGGCCTAACCTGCTTTGTCTCACCCTGTCTTCCTGCCCTGCAGCACTAGCATGAGGCTCCCAGCCAGCTTAGTCAAATTAGGCCTAAAGCTGGAGCAATACCTCTCGGCCATACAGGTGAGCGGGCTGGTCCCTGGAGTGTGCTGGGCATGCCAGGGGCCTCAGCCTCCAGGATCAACGGCCTGTGCTCTCTGCTCCCAGACATCAGAGTCCATCAGGTATCCAAACCCATTCCACACTGAGTTCCCTGTGGCTCCCGTGGATGTCACCAGCAAGCGCCACCTCTTCAAGAAGGAGTTGGTGGGCCAGGGCCGAGAGGACCCAGCCTCCAGCCGCAAGGTGAGTGCTCTGGCCTGCCAGGCATCTGCAGATCGCTGAGCCTGGGGTCTGCAGAGCTGGAGCCTGGGCACTGCGGTTCAGCTCCATGTTTTCCTGCGTCCGTCTGGCGGACTCAAGGGCCTGGCCATGCCTGTTGCTGAGCCCCCAGCCCAGCTGTCCACACAGCTCCGGGGGAGGGTCCACAGCCTGGCCGTGTTGATGTGGTGAGGGGGGCCCTCTGGAGATGCCAGCCTGGCCCCAGGGTGGGAGCTCTCAGGGGTAATGAAGTCACGGCTCAAGCTGTGGATCAGCAGGACCCAGGAGTCAGCACAGCAGGGCCCACAGGTACCGCATGCGACCCTCTGGCCCTGGTCTCCCTGCAGGCCTCTCATAGTGGGATGACCCATCAGGGGAGGGACAGCCCTGAGTGCAGGGGAGATGCTCTGCATACGGGACGGCGTGTGGAAGCCTGCGGGTCAGAGGGTGGAAGGAGGAGGGCCTGGGGTCCTCCGCTGGGAAGGTGCAGGCCAGGGGGCTCTGCAGCAGCCTGAGCCCGGTCTCTGTCCCGATGCCCAGAACCAGGAGACACAGAGGGATTTGGCAGCTGGCAGGAAGCCCCAGTGGAGGAAGAAGCCAGAGGCCCCGCTGGGTGCCGAGGTGAGTAGGGGCCCAGTGGTTGGGGCAGCTCTCCCTGGAGAACTTGGGCCAGCAGGCGCCCACTCCTCCACTGCAGGCCTGGCGGGGGTCCTGGCGACCAGGGCACATGCGGGCTCCTAGAAGCTATCTGCTGCAGGGAAGACACTTGAGCCGGAAGCAAGCCTGGACCCAGAGACCCCCAGCCCCAGTAAATGCTCCATGTCCCAGGAGATCTCTGTGCTGGAGGAGAGAGCTGTCTCAGGAAAGAGGGCAGTTCCAGGCAAAGCCAGCGACTCAGAGAAGAGACCAGTGTCTGAGAAAGCTACCGTCTTCGAGAAGACCCTAGTCCCCGAGATGCACCCGTCCCCTGGCAGTGCCATGGCCCCAGTGTGGCCCCAGGACTGGGAGCTCTCAACCTCAGCAGAGTGCCCGTCCAGCCCCAGGAGCCTGTGGGGCACTGGGCCTGAGAAGGAGCCCGAGTCTTCGGCAGGGCCTCTGCCCCGGGCTGGCGGCCTCCCGCCCATCACTCTGCAGGTGTGCGGTGCCCCCCACCTCCCTGTCCTCCCGGCACCTCTAGCGGCCTCCCTGTCTCCTGTCCTCCTCCCTCCAGGCCAGCCCCATCTGTGTCTCCCCTCCCTACCTGCTCCACTGCCCGCAGGACAGGGGAGTGGGCTGGGGTCTCACCTGGCATCCACACCACACCCTCATCCCAGGCCCAGATTCCAGGGAAGCCTCAGATGCTTCTAGAAGCTCCCCTGCCCCTGGAAGCCCTGTCCACTGGCCTAGCCCTGGGCCTATGGCTGCACCTCCACAGCTGAGGCAGCAGGTGGGGGCAGAGGACCGGCCTGCTGCCACTGCTCCATAGCTGCTGGGGTGAGCCAGGCCTGCGGGGGCTCCAGGCTGCCCGTCCTCCCGCATGAGTCGCCACCTGCTCCATCCAGGTGAGGACCCCCAGCACGGAGGCAGAAGCCAAGTCCCCCTCGCTGATGGGCCAGAGCCGAGGGCCCAGGCTCCAGCCGCAAGGTGAGTGGCTCTGGCCCGCCAGGCGTCTGCAGAACTGGAGCCTGGGCACTGCAGGACAGCTCCATGCTTTCCTGTGTCCGTCTGGCGGACTCGAGGGCCTGGCCATGCCTGTTGCTGAGCCCCCAGCCCAGCTGTGTGCACAGCTCCAGGGGAGGGTCCCATGGCCTGGCCATGTAGATGTGGTGAGGGGCCCCTCTAGAGATGCCAGCCTGGCCCCAAGGTGGGAGCTCTCTCCTCAGGAGAACTTGCAGCTCCAGGCCCAGCTGTGCACACAGCTCCAGGGGAGGATCCCATGGCCTGACCGTGTAGATGCGGTGAGGGGGCCCTCTGGAGATGCCAGCCTGGCCCCAAGGTGGGAGCTCTCTCCTCAGGAGAACTTGCAGCTCTCATGGGTGGAGAAGTCACGGCTCAACCTGTGGATCAGCAGTACCCAGGAGTCAGCACAGCAGAGCCCACAGGTACAGCGCATCTCCCTGCAGGCCTCTCAGTGGGATGACCTGTCAGGGAAGGCACAGCCCCAAGTGCAGTGGATATGTTCTGCATGCGGGATGGCCGTGGGGAAGCCTGTGGGTCAGAGGGTGGAAGGAGGGCCTGGGATCCTCCCCAAGGAAGGGACGGGCCCAGGGGCTCTGCAGCAGCCAGAGCCCAGTCTCTGTCCTGATGCCCAGAACCAGGAGACAGAGTTGGAGTCGGAAGCTGGCAAGAGTCCCCAATGTAGGAAGAAGCCAGAGCCCCCACTGGGTGCCGAGGTGAGTGGGGGCCCAGGGGCTGGGGCGGCTATCCCTGGAGAATATGGGCCAGCAGGCCTGGGCCTTGCCCATTGTGGGGGGACTGGGGAAAAGGGGGTGTCCCTGCCCCATCCCACAAACCCCCTTGTCCTAACCGCCCTTGGTCCCGCAGGTGAGAGGAGCCAGTCTCAGGCCAGCAGCCGCGCTGGTCGCCTCTCCCACCCACTTTCCACACTGGACCCAGGAGGATGCTGGCCAGCTTCCTCCCCGCCCCTCTGGGGCAGGTGTGCCCCGTGCCTGTCTGGCTGCGGGCACTGGGCGTCTGCACAGAGCCTCACCACCCTGTCCATGTGGACTCCTGCTCTTCCTCCTCCTCTGGGTCCATCAGGTCGCACCAGTGTCTCCGTGCACCTCTCCCAAGCTGGCCCCCACCATCCTTGTGCCGCCTGCCAGGCTGGAGGAGCCATGCTGACCCCTCCCAGGCCCTGCCTTGCTCCCCTTCACACCCCACCTGCTGCCCTGGCTAACCCATCCTGGGCCCCTCCCCACACTCAGGAAAGAGCTGATAAACTCACTCATTCACTCGCAGGTGTGACCAATAATTCCTTAAAAATCATTCTTTCCAGAAGCTTTGCTTTTCAGTGGAGACTAAACAGCGTGGGGATGACGTTCTGGCTGTGGGAGCCCGAGGGGAGCAGGCATTTGTCTGACAGCAGCCTCTGTGGCCACAGCCCAGCACACTTACCCCCAAACCCAGATCTCCTCTCCCCTGCCCTCCTGGGCCAGAGGGGACGCTGAGCTGTGTGGAGACCAAGCAGCCAGAGCCAGCCTGGTGCCGTCAGCTCTGCGTGCTGTGTGTGGCTGAGGGGTGTGTGTGTGTGGGGGGGGAATGCATGTGTGCGCGCACAAGTGTGTGTGTGTGTGTGTCTGTGTGTGGTCCACAAGTTTCCCCATCACTAGACTTACGTTAGAACCCTGCTCTCAGGTGCCTGCTTGGGTTTCTCTCGAGTCAGTGATACCCCACACCCCCTTTGCCCCAGCCCTGCTGTGGGCCTGGTCCTGCGGGAGGCTCCTGTCCCACATCCAGGGCCCAGGGATGGAAGGGCCTTGGGGCCCCGCCTGTGAGCCCAGACTTGCCCTCCTCCAGCAAGGGGTCTTGCGTGGCCGGCCCCATGCCTGCCCAGAGCTGAGGTCAGCGGGACCCGGAGGCCCTCACCAGCTACCCACACCCACCAGCATATGTGTAACCTCGGAGTTCCTGGGCGGAGCCAGGAGGGCTAGGTTGGGCACCTCCCAGAGAGGCAGGCCCCGCTCTGCGCTGCCCCACCAGGAACTCAGCAAGTGGCCAAGAGGTGCTGAGCGCTTGCATGCTTCACTCAGGAAGGTCCCGGCATGTGCGTTTGCCCAGCACAGCAGAGCCATCCCTCCAGCATGGGGGTCCGAGAGTGGCCCGAGGGGTCTTGGCCCGCCTGACCCTGGGGTCTGGGCTTCTGGTGCTGCTACCCCCAAGGGGAGCGCTCAGTGCCCACTGGGGCTTCCTGGGCAGGGTGCAGAGGGCAGCACCACACTGCCCACCCTCTTGCACTCACTCCTCTACACACGAAGGCCCTGCACTCACCCTTCTGGGGGCGGGGGGGAGGAACACACGCCCAGGGCGACCTCAGGGTGATGTGTGAGGACAGCACACAGCCTGGGCACCCACCTGACCACAACCGCCTCCCGTGCCGGGCCTCCTGTGGGTCCTCAGGGCCGCGGCACCGTCTCTGCGTTCTTGCCCCTCCTCTGCTGTAAGCTCGGAGAGGTGACTTCACCTCGTGTGCAAGGGCAGGGCGTCCAGGGCAGGCCAGCTGTGGCGGCTGCAGTGACGGCCGCCTGTGCTCGAGTTAAGGGAAGGTGTAGGAAAAGCGGTTCCTAAATTGCAGATTTTGGGCCAGGACACAAAGCCTGGCTGGGCTCCCGAGGGCCAGACCAGGAGAGTGGGTGGCAGCCTGGCTGCTCACTGTCCCCCGGTGCCGGCTGCTGGCCCCTGGCTTCAGCCGGTCTTGCCCCGGATCTACTGGTACGGGAAGGGCCACTGGGCTCAGAGGCCCCCGGGGACCGTGGAAGTACAGCTGAGAAGAGGCCAGGTCGATAGAAGAGCAGGTGACGAGCTCGAGACAGACGGGGCCTGGGGCTCCCCAGGCAATGTAGTTGGGGGGGCGGGACGTGGGTCAGGTGAGGGGGGAAGCCGGGAGAGGCTATCCTTGCCCACAGAGAGGAGTGTGCATCACCACAGGCAGCCCTTGGCAGGGCCGGGGCTCAGAGCCCAGGAGGAGTTGGACAGGACAGGGGCCCTGCGAATTCAGAGAGCAAGCCTATCCCAGGTTTGCTTCCTCTTCTTTGTCCTGTCCCGAGCCCTTCCATGACCCAGGCGCTGTGCTGGAGGCCACAGACACAGGCGTGCAAGCAAATGCAAGGCCCGTGTGCTGGCCACGTGGACATTGTAATCTAGTGGGTTTAGCAGATCGTAATTTTGAAGTCGTCGTGTCATGAATTTCAACCATCTTCCCTGCCCCTCTACTCAACCAGCTGCCTCTTTGAAGGGAACCCTTGCTCTTGGCTGGAAGTTCGGCCTTGAATCTGACACCCTGCAGTGGGTCTACTCCCTGCCCAGTGGGGAGGGTATCTCTTCACGGCTGCTTCAGCAAAGCACAGCCGCTGTTCCTTACCTTGGACGAGGGGTGTCTCCTTACCGCCGCAGTTCCTGACCTTCAACATGGGATAGATGCTCTAGGCCCTCCTGCAATTTTGAAGCCATCGTGTTGTGAATTTCAACCATCTTCCCTGCCCCTCTACTCAACCAGCTGCCTCTTTGAAGAGAACCCTTGCTCTTAGCTGGAAGTTCAACCTTGAATCTGACACCCTGCAGTGGGTCTACTCCCTGCCCAGTGGAGAGGGCTTGCCACGTGGCTGGGGGGCAAGCAGACCCCTCTGTAGGTGTGCTCACTGAGGCTGCCAGAGCCTGTCTCTCCACTAAGGGTGTTCACCTGCTAGAGGAGCCAGTAGCCTGGAAGCACCCTTGTCCACACATCACCACAGCTTAGCTTCTGCTCCAGCCTGCCTTCCTGACTGCTGGCATCCACTTTATTGGGGTTTTCAGGACAGACAACTGGCTTGTGTTATTTGCCTGCTCCCTCCTGTCCCCTGTCTGTCTATCCTGGTTTTAAATAGTTTATCTGAGCAGCTGGATGACCACATGTGCTTATATGGCCTGGGGTACATGTTCCCTTAGCCCTGTCCCTGACACCTGCCAAAATAGCAGCCAACATCCCCTCTCCTCCTGCCCCCACCACCTCCAGCGTGACTCCTGCACACATTTCCCCCACTGCCAGGCCGCAGAACTGTTTAAAGCATGTCCAGCCCCTACCCTCGCCCAGACACCATGAGGCAGGGCAGACACCACAAGACCCACTGGCAGCTCCTGTTCTGGGTAAGACTGGGGCAGGCTTTAAGAGCAGAGGGTGCCCTGTAGTCTGGGCCCTCTATCCCAAGTCGCAGTGTCCACTCTGACTGGGTGTCAGAGCTGGGAGAGGCCCCCTTCCCTGGAGGGCTTTAGAGGGCGGAGTCTCAGAGATAAATCCCTGAGCCTAGTTTAACTGATCCTCAGCCTGAGGCTGGAGGCTTGGCTGTGAATCACAGAGCTCCCATTGAAGGCCTGGGGTGGGTGGAAGGTCTTGGGTGAATAGCTGTCCCTCCCTGGGTCTGTTTCCTCCTTTGTAGGATGGAGAGGCCAGGCCTCTAAATGAAATGATGTTTCCTAGTTTAACCGACCCTCAGCCTGAGGCTGGAGGCTTGGCTGTGAATCACAGAGCTCCCATTGAAGGCCTGGGGTGGGTGGAAGGTCTTGGGTGAATAGCTGTCCCTCCCTGGGTCTGTTTCCTCCTTTGTAGGATGGAGAGGCCAGGCCTCTAAATGAAATGATGTTACGACCCTCGGGGACCCTCCCCCCCGTCCCCAGGGAGCAGAGATGGTCCGTGGGTGCCCACACCAGTCAGAACAGTCCTTGTGGCCACATTCTCCTCCATGGGGTTCAGAAGCTGTCAGAACTGCTGAGAAAGGCCATCCACCAGAAGCAGCCAGGGGACCAGGGACCACAGAGGCCCTTCCAGGCAGATGCAGGGCTGGGCCACACCCCGGATGAAGAAGGAATTCATAGGGCCTGGACTCCATCTTAGGCCTGTTCATGCTGATCATGCTCAATAATTTTGAAGTCGTGTCATGAATTTCAACCTTCTTCCCTGCCCCTCTACTCAACCAGCTGCCTCTTTGAAGAGAACCCTTGCTCTTGGCTGGAAGTTCGGCCTTGAATCTGACACCCTGCACTGGGTCTACTCCCTGTCCAGTGGGGAGGGCTTGCCACGTGGCTTGGGGGGCAAGCAGACCCCTCTGTAGGTGTGTTCACTGAGGCCACCAGAGCCTGCCTCCCCAAGGGTGTTCACCCGCTAGAGGAGCCAGTAGCCTGGAAGCACCCTTGTCCACACATCACCACAGCTTAGCTTCTGCTCCAGCCTGCCTTCCTGACTGCTGGCATCCACTTTATTGGGGTTTTCAGGACAGACAGCTGGCTTGTGTTATGTGCCTGCTCCCTCCTGTCCCCTGCCTGTCTGTCCTGGTTTTAAATAGCTTATCTGAGCAGCTGGATGACCACATGTGCTTATATGGCCTGGGGTACATGTTCCCTTAGCCCTGTCCCTGGCACCTGCCAAAATAGCAGCCAACATCCCCTCTCCTCCTGCCCCCACCACCTCCAGCGTGACTCCTGCACACATTTCTCCCACTGCCGGGCCTGTTGAAAGCCTGTCCAGCCCCTACCCTCGCCCAGACCCCATGAGGCAGGGCAGACACCACAAGACCCACTGGCAGCTCCTGTTCT
>SJYT01040631.1:10010-28624 GCA_006410635.1 Cephalophus harveyi | reverse complement strand
TTGATTCCAGATTGTATTTCTTCCAGTCCAGCGTTTCTCATGATGTACTCTGCATAGAAGTTAAATAAGCAGGGTGACAATATACAGCCTTGATGTACTCCTTTTCCTATTTGGAACCAGTCTGTTGTTTAGTGCCTATGAAAACAACAGAAGGATAAGACACCCTCTAGACTGGGGAACCTTGAAGATCTATCTAGGTTACTCATTGCCTAAGAGAAAACATACACTAATCACCCCTTCCTCCAGACAGGCCATAAAATTTTCTGTATCTATCAGAGTGTAACCTCAGGTTTATTAATTATTGGCTAATTGTTTGACTGTTTGAGCACATGAGCACATAGCACATGAATCATCGGGCTATTGGGATTGTATTTTCCTTGGTTTATGTAACTCTCAAGGAATTTGGAGTGGTGGGTTCAGACACATACATATGGGGTATAAAAGATTTTCACAAATGCTGGTCAGGGTCCTTGGCTAAGAGGAGACTCTGCCTTGGGCCCGCCGGTGTAACAAACTGCACTCCACTATCTGCATTGTCCTTCTGTGTGAGTTTGTTTCCTGGAATGCGTGGCTACAACATGGACAGGGTGTGGGCTGAGCAGCGTGGAAACCCATTTCCTGAGGGGGAGCCCAGCTCTCTGGGTCAGGGTGTTAACCCTGAGTCCAGTGCCCCCACTCCAGGCTCCCTGCCCCCCACGCTGCTGGGGAGAGCGCCTGCTGGAGTTCTGCAGGGAGAAACGCTCCCTCCTGAAGGAACATGGGGCGGGGGGGTCTCATTTGAGGCTCATTCTTGTCGTGGTGCAGCTGGGAGGCCTGACCTCCCGAATTCCTCCTCTTTACCCTGGGTCTTCGGGCAGGAACCTGGAAGGATCACATTGCCCTGGTCCAGCTCTGCGGGTGGGCCAACAGCTGCGGTCAGGACGAGTCCAGCTGCCTGCTGGGCACAGAGCTGAGGGTGGGGTCTCCGCTCTTCTGTTTCATGGATAGGTTAACAGAGGTGCAGAGAGGTTAAGTGACTCAGCTAAGGTCACACAGCAAAGCTGGGTATTAAACCTGGTCTTTGACAGCATGGCCAGTGTTTCTGCTTTATTCCCCAAGAAAGGTGACCCTGGCCTTTTGGCTGTGATGGCGACCTGCTAGAAAGGACGGGTCAGGGCTCGGTGTGGGCCTTCTGGCCCCTCTCCCAAGTGGAGGTCCCCCTGGCCCTCCTTCCTGCCACCAGCGCCTGGACGCGATCTCAGATGCCTCCTCTGGGCTGGAAGCCCTCCCCCACCCCGACCTGCCTCTTGAGCGGCTCTATTTTTAGGAGCTGTGCTTACAGTAGTAGGGGGCTCACAGGGCCACAGAGGCGAGAGTGAGAGAGCCGCACCCCAGGCTGGCCAACCCCCTCCCTGGAGGCCTCCCTGCATCCCAGGGTGACAGACTTCTCCCGGGGCTCAGGCCCCTGGCCTGACTGCTCCCTCGGGGCTCTGAGCAGAGCTGACCTGCCAGTCCTCACCCACCCCAGGCTGGGGGCTGTCCCCTGCCGCTCTTCCCCCAGGCCCCATTTGGAGACTCTTTGGGATGAGTACCCCCACCCAGGGGAGCCAGCTTCAGTCCAAAGCACCCTGTTGCCAGCCCCACCCTGCCTGCCCCACGGTAGGTCTCTTTGCCCTGACCCAGCAGGGCTGGATGACTGGGAGCAGGCTCAGAAGAGTCACCAGCCTGAGGCTGCCACCTGAGGCAGTCTCCCCTGGGGGCTACGGGCAGGGCTCCTTCAGCACCTCTTAGCCACAAAGGGGCTGCCTTGTGGCAGACACCATGCCGTCTGCCAGAGCTGGGGCTCGCGGCATGTCTGCAGACGGGTGCCTGGGTGGGTCTCAACCATGAGGGCGGGGTCTGGGGGACAGGTGAGTGGGCATCAGCACCCCATCCAGGGTGCCGTCACTGCAGCCTGAGTCACAGGTTGGTGGCCACAGCACTGGGCACAGCCTCCCTTCACCCCAGCCTTGCTCCCCTTGGAGAAGAGGAAACTGAGGCACAGGGGGCCAACGGCCTTCCCACGGTCACACACACGGGGCGTGGAGCCCGTGTCCCAAGCCATGCCCACCTCCCAGCCACCCCTCTGGCCTCTCCCTGTGCTCACAGCGACTGGGACAGCAAGACGCTTCCCCATGTGGGATCCTGGGCTGCCTCAGGCCTTGGGAGGGGGGCTTGGGCCCCAGCTTCTGTTCCCAGTGCCGCATGGGGGACACCCTGGAGAAGCTCCACCCACCTGGGCTTTTCGTAGAGACGGTGGCTGTGAGAGATGAACAGAGCCCACACCCGCCCAGGGTCCCCAGGGAACCACCACACAGGTGGGGACATGGGCGTTCCCTCATCTGTGATCCATCCGCCTCGGGTTTCCTGCTCAGCTCACACTCCCCATGTGTGGTATGTGTCTGGGGTCTGGTGTGTCTGCAGACACATGTGTATGCCCCCGTACCTTCCGTGGCTGCTTCTGCTCCGGGAGGAGGCGTGAGCACAAGAGAGGAAAGAAGAGATAGTCAGTTTCCAGCAAGGCTGTTCTTGCACCCAGTGAGAGTCGGGGTGTGCTTGCCTTCCTGCTCCCTGCGGCGAGGGGAGACGCTGTAACCAGTGTCTGCTGTGTGCTGTGTGTGTATGCCCATTTGTGAGGGTGAGCTCCCTTCCATTTAGCCTCTGTGGATCTGGTATCTGGTGTGTGTCTGATATTGTGTGTGTTGGTGTGTGCCTGCTGTGTGCAGTGGGTGTGTGACCGTATGTGAGGGTGAGCCCCCGGCCGTATACCTGTGTGTGTCTGTGCAGTCACCAATACAGTGGCCCTGGGCGGCTCTGGAGCCACATGTCCCTCGGNTTTAGCCTCTGTGGATCTGGTATCTGGTGTGTGTCTGATATTGTGTGTGTTGGTGTGTGTCTGCTGTGTGCAGTGGGTGTGTGACCGTATGTGAGGGTGAGCCCCCGGCCGTATACCTGTGTGTGTCTGTGCAGTCACCAATACAGTGGCCCTGGGCGGCTCTGGAGCCACATGTCCCTCGGGTTTCCCTCCGGCCTCCACAGCCCCCGAAGCCCTTCTCCGTCCTCCAGGTTTGCCCCGTGGTGGCTCTGAGAGCTTTACAGACAGAACCTCATGCTGCGGCCCCTCCCAGTGACCGTGGGCCCTGAGTTTGGCTCCAGGCATTGGCTGACCCTGCGGGTTCCTCCCTGTCGCTGAGCTGCCGGTGTAATAAACTGCACTCCACTATCTGCATTGTCCTTCTGAGTGAGTTTGTTTCCCGGAATGCATGGCTACAACATGGACAGGGTGTGGGCTGAGCGGCGTGGAAACCCGTTTCCTGAGGGGGAGCCCGGCTCTCTGGGTCAGGGTGTTAACCCTGAGTCCAGTGCCCCCACTCCAGGCTCCCTGGCCCCCACGCTGCTGGGGAGAGCGCCTGCTGGATTTCTGCAGGGAGAACCGCTCCCTCCTGAAGGAACATGGGGTGGGGGGGGTCTCGTTTGAGGCTCATTCTTGTCCTGGCGCAGCTGGGAGGCCTGACCTCCCGAATTCCTCCTCTTTACCCTGGGTCTTCGGGCAGGAACCTAGAAGGATCGCGTGAAGGAACATGGGGTGGGGGGGGTCTCGTTTGAGGCTCATTCTTGTCCTGGCGCAGCTGGGAGGCCTGACCTCCCGAATTCCTCCTCTTTACCCTGGGTCTTCGGGCAGGAACCTAGAAGGATCGCGTTGCCCTGGTCCAGCTCTGCGGGTGGGCCAACAGCTGCGGTCAGGACGAGTCCAGCTGCCTGCTGGGCACAGGGCTGAGGGTGGGGCCTCCGCTCTTCTGTTTCATGGATAGGTTAACAGAGGCGCAGAGAGGTTAAGTGACTCAGCTAAGGTCACACAGCAAAGCTGGGTATTAAACCTGGTCTTTGACAGCATGGCCAGTGTTTCTGCTTTATTCCCCAAGAAAAGTGACCCTGCCCTTTTGGCTGTGATGACGACCTGCTAGAAAGGACGGGTCAGGGCTCAGTGTGGGCCTTCTGGCCCCTCTCCCAACTGGAGGTCCCCCTGGCCCTCCTTCCTGCCACCAGCGCCTGGATGCGATCTCAGATGCCTCCTCTGGGCTAGAAGCCCTCCCCCGCCCCGACCTGCCTCTTGAGCGGCTCTATTTTTAGGGGCTGTGCTTACAGGAGTAGGGGGCTCACAGGGCCACAGAGGCGAGAGTGAGAGAGTCGCACCCCAGGCTGGCCAACCCCCTGCCTGGAGGCCTCCCTGCACCCCAGGGTGACAGACTTCTCCCGGGGCTCAGGCCCCTGGCCTGACTGCTCCCTTGGGGCTCCGAGCAGTGCTGACCTGCCAGTCCTCACCCACCCCGGGCTGGGGGCTGTCCCCCTGCCGCTCTTCCCCCAGGCCCCATTTGGAGACTCTTTGGGATGAGTACCCCCACCCAGGGGAGCCAGCTTCAGTCCAAAGCACCCTGATGCCAGCCCCACCCTGCCTGCCCCTCTGTAGGTCTCTTTGCCCTGACCCAGCAGGGCTGGATGACTGGGAGCAGGCTCAGAAGAGTCACCAGCCTGAGGCTGCCGCCTGAGGCAGTCTCCCCCGGGGGCTACGGGCAGGGCTCCGTCAGCACCTCTTAGCCACAAAGGGGCTGCCTTGTGGCGGACACCATGCCGCCTGCCAGAGCTGGGGCTCACGGCATGTCTGCAGACGGGTGCCTGGGTGGGTCTCAACCATGAGGGTGGGGTCTGGGGGACAGGTGAGTGGGCATCAGCACCCCGTCCAGGGTGCCGTCACTGCAGCCTGAGTCACAGGTTGGTGGCCACAGCACTGGGCACAGCCTCCCTTCACCCCAGCCTTGCTCCCCTTGGAGAAGAGGAAACCGAGGCACAGGGGGCCAACGGCCTTCCCACGGTCACACCCACGGGGCGTGGAGCCCGTGTCCCAAGCCATGCCCACCTCCCAGCCACCCCTCTGCCTCTCCCTGTGCTCACAGTGACTGGAACAGCAAGACGCTTCCCCATGTGGGACCCTGGGCTGCCTCAGGCCTTGGGAGGGGGGCTTGGGCCCCAGCTTCTGTTCCCAGTGCCGCATGGGGGACACCCTGGAGAAGCTCCACCCAGCTGGGCTTTTCGTAGAGACGGCGGCTGTGAGAGATGAACAGACCCCACACCCGCCCAGGGTCCCCAGGGAACCACCACACAGGCGGGGACGTGGGCGTTCCCTCATCTGTGATCCGCCTCGGGTTCCCTGCTCAGCTCGCACTCCCCGTGTGTGGTATGTGTCTGGGGTCTGGTGTGTCTGGTGTAACCAGTGTCTGCTGTGTGCTGTGTGTGTATGCCCATGTGTGAGGGTGAGCTCCCTTCCATTTGGCCTCTGTGGATCTGGTATCTGGTGTGTATCTGATATTGTGTGTGTTGGTGTGTGCCTGCTGTGTGCGGTGGGTGTGTGACCGTATGTGAGGGTGAGCCCCCGGCCGTGTACCTGTGTGTGTCTGTGCAGTCACCAACACAGCGGCCCTGGGCAGCTCTGGAGCCACATGTCCCTTGGGTTTCCCTCCGGCCTCCACAGCCCCCGAAGCCCTGCTCCGTCCTCCAGGTTTGCCCCGTGGTGGCTCTGAGAGCTTTACAGACAGAACCTCATGCTGCGGCCCCTCCTCGTGACCGTGGGCCCTGAGTTTGGCCCCAGGCGTTGGCTGACCCTGCGGGTTCCTCCCTGTCGCTGAGCTGCTCCTTTGGAAGAGGCCTGGCTGCAGGAGACCTCGGAGCCTGCAGCCTGGCACTGCTGAAACGGCGTCCAGGGCTGGAAAAATGGCAGGCTCGGCGCTTCCTGCAGAGACGGGCGGCTGGCCCTCTGCCCACCTGGACTGTCTCTCTCTCTCTCTCTGTAGAGGGAAGAGGAGGCCATGTCGGACGTGGAAGAGACGGTGGACTAGTATGAGTGAGTGCTGGGGCGCTGGGCAGGGGCTGCGTCCGTTGGGGGCGTGGGGAGAGCCACACCCTTGCTTCCATGGCCGGGGGCTGGGAGCTGGGCCTCCTGAGAAAAGACCAGAGTTTCCCTGAGGACCCAGAGGCCACAGAGCCACCGTGCCCAGAAACCCGCCCCAGACCTGGCATCATGACCCTGGGGGCTGCTGGCCCTGCCCTCTGCCTTGTCCCGGGGGCCAGGGAGGGAGGCACACTGCAAACCATCAGTCAGTCATCTCTGGGGGAGGCAGTGCCTGGGGCAGACAGGACCGCAGGCGTAGCTTGGACCCCGAAGACCCCGTCCTGGGCACCGAGGGTGCAGAACTGGGGGCTGGGTGGAGGGCTTGTGCCTGTGGACTTGGGCTGGGTGGACGGGGAGCGGGGCTTGCAGAGTCCAGGGACCAGCACTCGCCAGGTTTCCTACGGGGGGAGGCAGATGAATGGAGCCGGGTTGGGCTGGGCGGTGGGTGGGGGGCAGGCGGACTCCAGGACCCAGCACGGGGATAAATGCCTCCGGGAAAAGGCCGTGGGGTGTGTGCACGCGTGCGTACACATGCGTGCTGTGTTCCTGACAGCGTCTCCCCTCACGCCGCAGGGAGCAGGAAGGCAAGCACACCCGACTCTCACTGGGTGCAAGAACAGCCTTGCTGGAAACCATCTCTTCTCTCCTCTCTTGTGCTCACGCCTCCTCCCTGAGCAGAAGCAGCCGTGGAAGGTACGGGGGTGGGGGTTTGCCCAGTAAGCATCTCGCCTGTCCCAACCCCCTGCTCCCAGCTGAGCAAACCCCCCCGGCCACCCCTGCCACCAGCCTGGGCTTCCTGTGGGCAGAGTCCTGTGCCGGGCCATGCCATGTGTCTGCTCCACTGCCTGACTGGGCTGGGGGCCACACCCTGCCAGCAAGTGATGAACCCCCCTGCCCCCAGCCCCGGCCCTGGCCTTCTCGGATGCTCGGCGGCCCCTCACCCACACGGGTCCTTTCTGGTCCCAGACACTGAGGAAGGGGCTCCAGGGCCTGAGTCTAGGATAGGACCCTGACCCTGTGCCATGATGTCAGAGAACAACCTCGGGAGGGAGGCTGAGTCAGACACAGGGCCCAGAGGCAGCGCTTCTGGGTGCAGAGGGGACTCCAGCCCCAGAGAGGCAAGTTTCAAACGACAGGACCCTGAGCAGACTTCCCCTGAAGGAGCGGACACGGAGCGTTCCAAGCTTTGTGGCCCCCAGTCCTGCTGAAGCTGCCACTCCAGGAACATTCTAGAAACAGTCTGTGGGTCATTGGGTCCCAGTTTGTGTCTCTTGGTTTAAACCAAGAACAGAGCGGCCCCTGTCAGCCACACAGGTCCCCCAACATTCACTGAGACCTTGGATGTCACTGGGCCCCACACCTCCCTGCGCCAGGCCTGCTCACTGTGTGGTTCGCCTCTCCAGAGCACGAGGAGGCGGTGGAAGAGGAGGCTAGGGGCAGTAAGGGCCCCAGCGCCGCTCCTGTGGCAGCGGGAAGGCCCCCTAGACTGTGCTCTGCAGCCTGGGCAGCCCCCAGTCCAGGTAGGGCTCAGCCTCGTCAGTACACGCTGCACCTGCTTCCTTCGGCCAGGCGGTCCTGGGCCCCAGGCAGGTGTGCACAGGTGGATCCTGGACCTGGAGCCCTGCAGGGCCTCATTGGCTGAGGACGTGTCGGGGGGACAGGGGGCTACTGGCAGGGCCTTGAGCTCAGAACCAGGACCATGACTCCTTTCTCATGTTCTGTTCAGAAGAAGAAGAGGAAGTTAGTGGTCAAGTTCAGCCTTTCCAGGGTCGTGGTTGCATCAGTAGCTCTTCAACCAGTCTCTCAACAGTGAACTCACTCCTCCCAAGACAAGTCCTTGCCAGGCTGGACCCTCTGTGAGGGATGTCTCTCTGATGCTGAGTGAGCCACACAAAGTATTAGCAAACCCAGCTCCTCCATCCTGAACACATTCGATCTTCTCCTTCAATACCAACTGTCCCTGTCAATGGAGAGCCACAAAATACTTCTGAGAAGAGCATTAAGCACTCTGCTGGAAAGGAGGCAGTGAGGTTTGCTTTAATTTTAGAGGCATGTTTTAATGGGAGACAGTGACTGGTGGGCCTGAGGAGAGGATGTGAGGAACTTGCTAACTTGCACACCTCCCAGACTTCTGGCTTCAGAAACTGTGTAAAGCGCTGTGCACATGCTATTACCACCCACCAGGCAGGCAATGAACAAGGGAGCAGAGTGGATTTAGAGAAGAGAGAACGTCACCTTGGATCTCCTCCCACAGTCACGTAGAGATTTTTTTAAGACAAGAGGAAATTTGCATTTGGACTTCATAGAGAGATCTGAGACAGAAATTGGAATATGGAGTTATCCACATGTTGGGAAAGGACTGCCCAGGATGGGTGTTAGGGTGGACTAAGCTTGAGGCCGGGGGAAGCAACATGTAGTAAGAAGGGTTCAGGGGAAGAATGGGACCAGGAGAAGGGAGCAAAAGCCAGCCCAAAATGTAGGAGGCAAACCAGGGAGAAGCATGCAGCAGAAATCAAAGAAGGCAGGGTTTTCTGTTTGGATAAAATATACAGTTGTTGAAATGATGCTTTTGAAGTATTTTTGAATAATAAGAGATGGCATTAATGTTGGCTGTAAAACACAACATACTAAATTAAAATATTAATGTTTCTGAAGTTTGGGATTATAGCTTCCCCCAAAGAGCATAGATCCAAGAAAATTGATGATATTTGATGATAAGGTCAAAGAGAAAGTCATAACAATTTCAAAAGAATCTAAACAATGTATACTATGTTCTATGACTGTTTCAATTATTTTGCTGTAAAAAAAAAAAAATTAAAGGGCTGCCTTTAAAACCCATATGACTATTGTGTTATTGTGATTTATAATAAGAAATATGCATTTGGTCTTTGTGCAATTTCTGGCACAGACCTCATAAAACCCTTGGAACTTCCTAAGTGACTGGAGTGGTAAAAAAGATGTCTTGATATTCACAACAAGCTTTTTCAACTACACCTAACTTTATGTTAATGCAGTGACTTTTGAAAGAACCTCAGGATGGGGGCTGGTTGTCAGGAGAACCCACTGTGTCATTAGAGTTGGGACCTTCAGTCTCACTCCTGACCTCCAGGGAGGAAAGGGGAACAGAACTGGAGACTGATTGAATCACCAGTGGCCCACGATTTAATCAGTTGAGCCCAAAAGGACAGGGTTCAGAGAGCTTCTGGATCAGTGAACACATGGAGATTTGGGGAGAGCGGTACCCAGGTGCTCCCTGCCCTTTCCCTGCACCCTGCCCTGTGCATCTCCCATCTAACTGGTCCTGAGTTATATCCTCTTATAATACACTGGTAATCTGCTGAGTGAAATGCTTCTGAGTTCTAGGAGCTGCACTAAAGATGAATTAAACCCAAGAAGGGGGCTGGTGGAGCCTATAACCTGCTCAGTCAGAAGCCCAAGTGGACCTGTGACTAGCATCTGAAGAGTGAGCACCCTTGCAGGACTGAGTCTTTAATCTGCAAGACCCGACACCATCTGCAGGTAAACAGTGTTGTCAGAATTCTGTTAACTGCAGAACTGCTTCATGGTGTGGAAGAAAAAAACCACACATCTGAGTTAGTGTTAGAATCATAGCTATAAACCATAGATATTACTGACTAACCCTTAGGTTTAAAAAATATTCACAAAAGAGATCCCATAAAACTTAAAATAGAAAGACAATGAAAATGTTTTTTACCCCAACAATAACTAGAAATAATACAAAAGTAAAATACCATTCCTATAAGAAATGAAATATAGGAAGCACCCAGAAACTAGCTCAGCAAAGAAAACACAAACCAGCTACAAAATGGTCTAAAACTCCATTAAAAGGACATAAAAGATTATCTGAATAAATACAGAGGTCTTCCACTGTCTTGGAGGACATTATTAAAATGACAATAGTCCTCAATGTAAAAATACATATGAAAGGAAAAGAACAGACCCTCAGACATGGACTTATCCACATACAGGAAAGATATAAAGTTGGCATTAAAAACCAATGAGTAAAAACTCTTTAGCAGATGATGTTGAGAACACTGTCTTGCTAGGTGTGTCATACCACACACTCAAGAGGTCTCTGGACAGAGCAGATGTTTGGATGCAGATGATGAAACAATAACACTGTGGAAGGCTGTGGATGAGAGAATGCTAGTGACCTTGGCCTAAGAAACGGTTTCTTAGAAGAAAATATTGCAAACTATATATGAAGAACAGATCTGATGATATCAAAATTAAGTACTTCTGTTCAACAAAGGGCACAACAAATTCAAAAAAGGGATAAAACACTAGGGGAAAAGATGTATAACATCTAAAATTGATTATATCCTTAAGATTTTAATTGAATCCCCTCCAAATAGTTTAAATAGCAAGAACCCTCCTGTAGGGCATTCTTTGTCCTACAGAGTCTTGGAGGGGCTAAAGACAAAGTAAAGACCATTCACCAAGCCATGACTGAAAACCAGACCACAAAAGCAGTGGCCGCTTCTTCTCTGATCTCAATCACTTTGCTGTACACCTGAAACTAACACAATATCATAAATCAACTATACTTCAATTTTAAAATGGTTAAATAAATTGCTTGTAAAGTATATATGGTATATGGGACTCCCAGATGGCTCAGTAAGAATCTCCCAGCCAATGCAAGACGATGTGGGTTCAATCCCTGGGTTGGAAAGATCCTCTGGAGAAGGGGGTACCCACTCCAGTATTTTTGCCTGAAAATCCCATGGACAGAGGAGTCTGGCAGGCTACAGGTCATGAGGTCACAAAAGAGTTGGCCATGCCTTAGTGACTAAACAAGCAAACAAGCATATATAGTATATAATTATTTATATATAATATGTTGTATTTATATATGTGTCAGTTTATGAACTTTAGTATCAGGGCAATAGGGGACAACTGAAATGTTTCTAGTATGGGAGTAACCAGTTCATCTTTCTATTTTAAATAGTTTACTCTCAGACTTCCCTAGTGGTACAGCGGATAGGACTCTCCCTTGCAATGTGGGGACACTGGTTCGATTCCTGGTCCGGGAAGTCTCCACGTACCCTAGGCAACTAAAGAACAAGTGCCACAACTACTGAGCCCTTGTGCTGCAACTCCTGACGCCCGTGTGCCCTAGAGCCTGTGCTCTGGAACAGGAGAGGCCACCACAATGAGAAGTCTGTGCACGGCAACTAGAGAGCAGCCCCCACCCTCTGCCCCTAGAGAAAGCCTGCACACAGCAACAAAGACCCAGCACAACCATAAATACATTTTTAAAATTAATTTACTCTCTTGCCTTGTAGAGAATTACTGAAAAATACCCAGACTGAGGGCAGGGAAAATATTCAGGATCTCAAAGTTGGATGATCTGTTCTAGCAAAAGTAGAGGCAATGGGAACAGAAATTATAAGCCTTATCAAAGAGAAAATTTTAGAGTGAGAAAATGGAAGGAGTGATTGATGTCAAGCTCAAGTATGGGGAGGTAGAAGAACCAAAGAGTATGGTAAGGCTGGATGCCATGCCTTGGTTGTGAAACTAGGAGGCAGGTGTTTAGAGGGTGAAGAGAGTGAGTATAGTTTTAGACTCGGTGACCCTCCAAGACCTGTGACAGCTCAGCAGGATGTGCCTAACGCAGGAGACAGGGGCCAGAGATGCAGACAGCTGTCCACTGGATCCAGATGGTGATGAAGCCAGAGGCGGTGGGCTCAGCTATTATCCTGAAGCAGATGGTACTGAAAATGATCTGTGAATTTAGAATCAAATGAGGCTCCTTAGAGACACCATCCAAGCCAGAGATAAAACGCTTCCAGTATCAGTTCTTCACTTACATCATATTTTCAGCCCAGAGACAAATATCTCTCCACCTCAATCATTACAGTTTTTATTCAATCTCATTTGCCCACCAATAATGCATCAGATCCAATGGAGTCAATACATTTTTTTAATTTTTCCAAAAATGAAATAAAGACACATCAAACCCTATATCCTGAAGAAACTGCCAGGATACTATCCAAACATTTTACACCCTGAAAGCCATTTAACCAACACAGCACTGCAAGCACACTGAGATATGACTGCTGACCACCCTGGACAGCTGCAGAGTGGAACAGCTCCCATGGAGAGATCACACTTCTCACGGCTCCCAGGAGGCAAGCACTGGTCTGCAGCTTTGAATGGTATTGGGTAGGGAATAATATGTACAATATATACATATTGTACAATAGGAAAAATATGAAAGTATGTACAAGTACATATCTCTAAAAGTCTATCTCTAATGTAACCTCATTGTTTATATTACTCTTTTCAAAGATAACACTTGTATGTTAATAATGAAGAGACTCGTGGCTAACAAAACTTTCCTCAGAGTATTCAATGCATTTATTTGGAATCCTGAAATAGTTCTTTTCTAGTCCATTTGCTTCTTAATGAGCTTAAACAAGCTACACTTCTTGAAGGTCAATAAAACTTTCTTTTTTTTAAGTAAAATACAGAGAAGCTCGCAATACCTTTTATCTCTTAAGAAATTTTTCATGTCAATGCAAACTTTTAAATGAAATAACATGGACTCATAAAAGTTATCTGAGTAAGCACTTCCCTCATAGCTCAGTCAGTAAAGAATCTGCCTGCAATGCAGGAGACCCGGGTTTGATTCCTGGGTTGGGAAGATCCGCTGGAGAAGGAAATGGTAACCCACTCCTGTATTCTTGCCTGGATAATCCCATGGACAGCGGAGCCTGGCAGGCTACAGCCCATGGGGTCGAAAGAGTCAGACATGACTTAGCGACTTAACTACTACTACTACTATATAATACTAGGGAAAACTGAAAACAAAAACCTATATACTAGAGTATATTGAAATAAAAGAATTAGTAGTGAGAGGGTAACAGGCAGGAAGGCCAGGGGTCTCCAAATGGAAGAAATAGGCTGCAAGTGTCAGACATTTGTATCTGTCTTAAGCTGCAGGAGGAAACCAACTAGCAATATTTTTTCCTTCTCTATACAAACTTAAAAGGAGGTTTCTCTTAAAATACTGTGTTGCCATAATGACACCTGGTTTCACCTGAAGTTAACTATTCTCAAACGTTGAGTTAACCAATGCTTTTTTTCTTATGGAAATGTTTGTCTTCAGTTATGCTAATGTACTATGCATTTATCCCAAGCTCTGTCTTCTAGTGGGTTCAGCCTCTTGGCTCAGAACCTACTTGACAAACCAGTATGTTATACTCAGATATTGTTCCTCTAATCTATGTAAATGAAACTATTTGTATGGTGATCTGCCCTTCTTCAAGATTCAAGTTAATCATTTTATGTCCCAGGATGAACCATTTGGTGCCAAGATTATCCCAAAATGCATCTTATGGGTGAGGGGCCTGGTGCCAGAGTTTTAAGACATTCCTTTCTTTCATTAACAGACTGCTAGTGACTATATAACATCCAGCTGAAGACTAGCAGGGGGGTACTCTTTCTGCCCCCTTCTGATGCCTATGTCAGAAGCTTCTCAGTTTCCTTTACACTTTAATAAAACTTTATTACACAAAAGCTCTGAGTGATCGAGCCTCGTCTCTGGCCCCGGATTGAATTATTTTCCTCCAGGGGCCAAAAATCCCGGTGTCTTTGCGTGATTCAACAACAACCTTTCAGTAGTAGTACTTTTATTGAGAGGTTAAAACTAAAAAACTGCAAAGCCTATAAAGCATTCAAGAATCAAAGACTTATTGTAGACAATTATCTAAAAGGATTTACAAAATGTATTTGCACCAATATTAGAAAGACTCCATACACTGTAAATCCCTCGGTCATAATATTGTACAACACAGCCTTCTCTCCTGGAGATTTCCATGAAACAGGTCCACCACTCACCACATCCACATTTACCACGTTGGTGTTCAAAACACAAGATCCTGAGTACACATCAGATAGCAGCATTCCTACTCAAATCCCCTTTAGTAACATTTAACATTTGATCAAAACCATCAAGGTTTTATCACCAGCCAATGCCAAAAGCATCTTTACTCCATGGTATAGGGATCCTCCAGCATAGGGATTTTCTTCCACTCTAAAGTTAGTGAAGTTCTAAATATACAAAGAATCATTACTAGAAAAAAAAAAGTTAACTCTTAAAACCACAACTCATATATGAATGGAAGGATTGGATGAGACTTGGAAGAAGAAGCTTCCCAGCAGAATTACATTCACTTTTGCAACCTGGGAAACCTAAGAGGGAGGAAATTATCACTGGGGACTTCTCTGGTGGTTCAGTGGGTAAGAATCTGCCTGCCAAGGGAGGGAACACGGGTTCAATCCCTGGTCTGGGAAGATTCCACATGACATGGAGCAGCCATGCCTGTGTGCCACAACTACTGAGCCCCAATTCTAGAGTCCGAGAGCTGCAACTACTGAAGCCTGTTAGATCGCCGCGGGAAGAAAGAGCCACCTCTAAGGACCATTGGTAGAAGCCTTTATTGGGCGATCGCTCTCGGGCAGAGCTCCCCAAAGTGGGCAAGCGGGGAAGGAAGTCTGCAAAGAGTGAGGGGTAGGGCTGGGGTTTTATATCCAGAGTTCACGCGTTAACCAGTTTTCTCTTCTATTGGGTAGTTTGTACGGGCTGCGACGGGGATTGGTGTTTGAGGGCCCCGTGTCGGTTCCTGATTGGGCCAGGTCATGACGCCAGTCTTCAGAAGGTTGATCTGCCCCCAGTTCCTGATTGGGCCTCAGCCGGGCTCCGGGGACTTTCCGTTGGGACACGCCTGACTTTCTGTTGGGACACGCCCGACCTCTCAAAGCCCACATGTGTAAAGCCTATGCTTTGCAATGAGAAAGCCACCACAATGAGAAGTCTGAGCATCACAGCGAAGAGCAGCCCCCGCTCACCACCACTAGAGAAAGACCACACAAAGTGATGAAGAACCAGCACAGCCATAAATAAGTAAATAAATAAACTAGTTTAAATTAAAAAATAAACCTTTGCCCCATCTTACAGGAAATAGGTGGGACACTTAAAAAGGGATGCCAATGGAAAGACTTCTCAGCCTGCACCCTTGCTGCAGGGCTGCTACTGTGTGTAAAGAAACAATTTAAGTGTCACAGAATTCTCCATACATGCACTAGATCCCAGAGAACTACCATCAAGGACCATTCTGCCTGAAGTATAAAAGAGACTGAAAGGAGTAAGGTTAAACATTTTTAAGCATAATTTTAAAACACAACAAAAGCTTAACTTTCTCAAGAAATTACTCTATTCACCGTGAAAATTTAAAAGGACAATTGTTGACCCATTGCAGCTCTGGCGTAACAGATAATAAACCTACCAATAGGTCCAGGGTATGCCGGACACTGACTCAGTCACAGAATAATGGCAGTCATTTCTCATGCAATCAATGCCTCGAGAGACATCCTTGGAGGGAAGACACAAAAGCTTCCCTCTCTCTCACCCACAGTGAAGCAGGTGTCTAAGAACAACACTCCCTGGCATCCTCTGCTAGCATCCAATAACTGTTATCTCTTGTTCTTATCTTTCTGATGTTACCCTGCATTACTACCATTTCAAATTGACTAGAAGTTTTATTATCTGTGTATTTATACATTTGACATTCAAAAAATCTCAGAAAGGTTTCAGTCACTGATATTATATCCAATAACTTTATATTGGATATAAATTATATCCCACAAGTCAGTTGGGAGTGAATGAAGATGGCAGAGGAACAAGACATGGAGCTCACCATCTCCCCAGAGATACATCAAAAATGCATCTACATGTGGAATGATTCTCACAGAACATCTACTAAATGCTGACAATGGACCTCAGACCTCCAAAAGGGCAAGAAAATCTCCATGCAACTGGGTAAGGCAAAAGAAAAACAGAGAGAAAGGAATCAGGACAGGACCTGTGGCCATGGGAGGGAGTTGTGAAAGAGGAAAGGTCTCCTTGCTGGCGGGGAGATCAGCTGGGTCAGAGGGGGAGCTTCAGAGCCTCAGAGGAGAGCATGGTGGCAGGTGTGCAGAGGGCAAAGCAGAGAGAGTCCTGCATGGTCGATCGGTGCTGAGCGGCACACCCTAGCCTCAAACGCTCGTAGTAAGGGGGCTGGGTACTGAGGCTCAAGCCTAAGGCCAGGCTTGGGGAGAGGACTACAGTTGGCTGCACGAAGACAGCAAGCCAGCCCCAGGGCACTAGGGTGTGATGCGCTACAGCCAAGGGAGCTCAAGAAGAAGTCTGGGACCACCAAAGAGGCAGGGAGCCACTGCTGGGGGGCATGTGAAGAGAGGGTCAGGCCCACGATAGGAGCCTCTATCTCTGCACATGCTCTCAGGCATCAGGGGGCCACCTACATGAGTTACAGGGGCAGGCTTGAGCCACCGCTGCCATGGAGGGTTCCAGAGGCATGGACCACGGCCACTGCAGAGGGTCCTGAGAGCAGATATGGGTTGCTGCCCCCACATTCCTGGGAGCACGAGCAGCCCGCCAACAACAAAGTCCCATGATACAGCACTGATAACTGTCCTCATCCCCCTAGTGCAGCCAGCCGCCTGCACCAAGGGACCGCCAACTGGGAGCCAGCTGCTGCCCCAACCTTCCCAGGGGCATGTGCATGGGCCATGCACCTGTGCACCCCTTATCAAAGGGATAACAGCCAGCACATGCTGAAAAAAGAGACAGCAAGCATCCATACCAAAATCAACCCTCACCCCTCCAAAAAATTAAACCCACACACGCTACGAAGGGATGCTCCCACATATACATAGTCCTCCAAGACTACAGTAGATTGGTTTCTCCTAAACTCACAGAGTAAGAGAAATATAAAAATGAAGAAGCAGAGGAACCACTCGATCAAGAGAATTTCCCTGAAAGAACAATGAAACAGACTTCTTCAGTCTAATAATGGAAGTAATGAAATACTGAAAGAATTAAGAAAGGCTATCAACAGAAATACAGATAACTGTAAAAAGGAACTAGAAACCATAAGGAGGAGCCAAGAAAAATTAGACAATTTATTTGCTGAGATGAAAACTGAGCTCATGAGAATGAATAGCAGGATGACAAATACAGAAGAAAGAATAAGTGATCTGGAAGATAGAAAAATGGAAATTACCCAATCAAATAGCAGACAATTACCCAATCAAAATAGCAGACAGAAATTCAAATGAAAAGAAAAAATATATATAAGAAACTATGGGATGATATGGGCTTCCCTCTGCCACTGCAGAGGGTCCTGAGAGCAGATACAAGTTGCTGCCCCCACATTCCTGGGAGCACGAGCAGCCCAACAACAAGGGTTCCGTGACACAGCCCAGATCACTGTCCTCATCTCCCTGATGCAGCCAGCCACCTTCACCAAGGGACTGTCTACTGGGAGCCAACCACTGCCCCCACCTTCCCTGCTGGCTCAGACAGTAAAGAATCCATCTGCAATGCAGAAGATCCGGGTTTGATCCCTGGATTCAAAGACCCCTGGAGAAGGGCATGGCAACACACTCCAGTATTCTTGCCTGGAGAATCCCCATGGACAGAGGAGCCTGGTGGGCTACAGTCCATGGGGTCACAAAGAGTTGGATTTGATTGAGTGACTAAATACAGCACAGCACATGGGATAATATAAAACAGGTTAATCTATTCCTAACAGGCATTCCAAAAGGAGAAGAAAGAGAAAAGGAGATTGAAAACATATTTGAAGAAATTCTGGCTGAAAATATCCCAAACCTAAAGAAGGAAACATATATCCAGAACAGGAAGCACAGAGGGTCCCAAACAGACATCAAGACATAATAAAAATGGCAAAAGTTAAAGAGAGGATTCCAAACCCAGCAAGAGAAAAGCAAACAGCTAATTACAAGGGAACCTCCATAAGACTATCAGCTAATTTCTCTATGGAAACACTGAGAAAGTTTTCTGGAGAAAAGGGAGCAGCAAAATATATTCAAAGCATTCAAAGAGAAAAATCTGCAACCTAGAATATTCTAACCAGCAAGATTATCATTTAGAACAGGAAGACAAATAATTTCTCAGACAAGCAAAAACTAAAAGAATACTAAGCCTATTCTAAAAGAAATATGGAAAGGTCAACTCTACAGAAAAAAGAAGCAAGATGATATTTGAAACAGTAAATCACAGTTGGGAAGGAAATCATTTAAATCAGCCAGTATACAGATCAAAAGGGCTTCCCAGCTGGTGCTAGTGGTAAAAAACCTGCCTGCCAGTGCAAGAGATATGAGACCTGGGGTCAAACCCTGGTTGGAAAGTTCCCTTGGAGGGCATGACAACCCACTCCAGAATTCATGCCTGGAGAGTCCCATGGACAGAGAAGACTGGCAGGCTGCAGTCTATAGGGTCATATAGTTGAACATGATTGAAGCAACTTAGCGCACGCACACACACACACACACACACATAAAGATTAAAAAAAAAAAAAAAACTATTTGTGAAAGCAATGATAATACAAGGAACAGCAAAAGGATAAACATGAAGATGTAAAAAAGGGACATCAAAATCATAAAATGGGAGTAAGGAGAATAAGAATATGCATATTCTTTTTCTTTTTTTAGAACATGTTTGAGCCTGTATGACTATCAGTCTAAAGCAAGTGGATATAGGAAGGGGACCACCTGACCTGTCTCTTGAGAAACCTATATGCAGGTCAGGAAGCAACAGTTAGAA
>SJYT01040622.1:62536-78097 GCA_006410635.1 Cephalophus harveyi | reverse complement strand
CTTCCATCCATGGGATTTTCCAGGCAAGAGTACTGGAGTGGGGTGCCATTGCCTTCTCCATCTGCTTCTGTTAGGTCCATAGAATTTCTGTCCTTTATTGAGGCCATCTTTTCATGAAATATTCCCTTGGTATCTCTAATTTTCTTGGAGAACTCTCTAGTCTTTCCTACTCTATTGTTTTCCTCTATTTCTTTGCACTGGTTGTTGAGGAAGGCTTTCTTATCTCTCCTTGCTATTCTTTGGAACTTTGCATTCAAATGGGTACAACTTTCCTTTTCTCCTTTGCTTTTTGCTTCTCTTCTGTTCACAGCTATTTGTAAAGCCTCCTCAGACAGCCACTTAGCTTTTTTGCATTTCTTTATCTTGGGGATGGTCTTGATTCCTGTCTGCTGTACAATGTCACAAACCTCCATCCATAGTTCATCAGGCACTCTGTCTATCAGATCTAGTCTTTTAAATCTATTTCTCACTTCCACTGTATAAGGAAGTGAGGGATTTGATTTTGGTCATACCTGAATGGTCGAGTGGTTTGCCCTACTTTCTTCAATTTAAGTCTGAATTTGGCAATAAGGAGTTCATGACCTGAGCCACAGTCAGCTCCTGGTCTTGTTTTGCTGACTCTATAGAGCTTCTCCATCTTTGGCTGCAAAGAATATAATCAGTCTGATTTTGGTGTTGACCACCTGGTGATGTCCATATGTAGAGTCTTCTCTTGTGTTGTTGAAAGAGGGTGTTTGCTATGACCAGTGTGATCTCTTGGCAAGACTCTATTAACTTTTGCCCTGCTTCGTTCTACACTCCAAAGCCAAATTTGCCTGTTACTCCAGGTGTTTCTTGACTTCCTACTTTTGCATTCCAGTCCCCTATAATGAAAAGGACATCTTTTTGGGGTGTTAGTTCTAGAAGGTCTTGTAGGTCTTCACAGACCCACTCAACTTCAGCTTATTCAGTGTTATTGGTTGGGGCATAGGCTTGGATTACCGTAATATTGAATGTTTTGCCTTGGAAATGAACAGAGATCATTCTGTCACTTTTGACATTGCATCCAAGTATTGCGTTTAGGACTCTTTTGTTGACCATGGTGGCTACTCCACTTCTTCTAAGGGATTCCTGCCCACAGTAAAGGATATAACTGTCATCTGATTTAAATTCACCCATTTCAGTCCATCTTAGTTCGCTGATTCCTTGATTCATCAGTGTGGTGGCTGCGACAGCACAGGAGCAGAAGAGTTACCCCACATTCAAGGCCAGGGGTGGCAGCCAAGAGGAGCTACTGCATTCAGATGGGTATATCTTTTCTTTTCTCCTTTGCCTTTATCTTCTCTTCTTTTCTCAGCTATTTGTAAAGCCTCCTCAGAAAACCATTTTGACTTGTTGCCTTTCTTTTTCTCAGGGAAAAATGCCTAGGGAACAATATTGTGAATGTCCATCCATAGTTCTTTAGGCACTCTGTCTATCCTACCTATTTCTTTAAAACTATTTGTTCATTCCACTGTATAATCATAAGGAATTTTATTTAGGTCATAACTTAATGGCATCGTGGTTTTCCCTACTTTCTTCAATTTAAGTCTGAATTTTGCAATAAAGAGCTCATGATCTGAGCCACAGTCAGCTCTAGGTCTTGTTTTTGCTGACTGTATAGAGGTTTTCCATCTTTGGTTGTGAAGAATATAATCAATCTGATTTTGGTACTGACCATCTGGTGATGTTCATGTTTAGAATTGTCTCTTGTGTTGTTGTAAAAGGGTGTTAGCTATGACCAATGTGTTCTCTTGGCAAATTTCTGTTATCATTTTCCTTGTTTCATTTTGTACTCCAAGGCCTAACTTGTCTCATTCCAGGTATCACTTGGCTTCCTACTTTTGCATTTCAGTCTCCTGTAATGAAAAGGACATCTTTTTTTAGTGTTAGTTCTCGAAGGTCTTGTTGGTCTTCCTAGAACTGCTCAACTTCAGCTTCTTCAGCATTTGTGGCTGTGGCATAGACTTGGTTTACAGTGATGCTGAATGGTTTGCCTTGGAAATGAACTGAGATCATTCTGTCATTTTTGAGATTGTGCTCGAGTACTGAATTTTGGACTCTTGTTGACTATGAGAGCCTCTCCCATTAGGAAGCTTGCACAAGCCTCTCATCATCATCCATCAGAGGACAGAGAGAATGGAAACCACAGAAATCTAATCAAAATGATCACAAAGGTCACAGCCTTATATAACTCAATGAAATTATGAGCCATGTTGTGTAGGGTCACCCAAGGCAGATGGGTCATGGTGGAGAGTTCTGGCAAAATACCATCCACTGATGAAGGGAATGGCGTTCTTGCCTTGAAAATCCTATGAAAGTATGAAATGGCAGTAAGATACGAAACTGAAAGATGAACTCCCAATGTTGGTAGGTGTCCAGTATGCCACTGGAGTAGAGTGGAGAAATGGCCCCAGAAAGAATAAAGAGGCTGAGCCAAGCAGAAATGAAGCCCCATTGTGGATGTGTTTGGTGGTGAAAGTAAAATCCTATACTGTATAAATAATAAACTTCTTAAATTATTTTCATATCCATGCTTTCTCAAAGTTATGACTCTTTCCTTTGTTCTTTGTCTGGAAAATTGCCATATCTTTCTGCATTTGTCTACTATGAACATGACTATTCTTATTTATTTATCAGCAATGGAGATTATAGTATGTGCCCATTAAAAGTCCCTATCAGACAGTAATTTTTCATAAAGAAAAATACAGTGTTTATCTTGTTAACTATTACATCCCCTAAAAGAGCACACTGAGTCTCCAAAATATTTCCATATTTTCTCTAAAAATATTTGCTGAATAAATGAGTGAATGAAATAAATATCAGATTTCAAACTTATTTCTAGTAGTTGCTCATTAGCATATATGTGCTGTTTTTAGTTGCTCAGTCATGTTCAACTCTTTGCAACTCCATGAACTGTAACCCGCCAGGCTCCTCTGTCCATGGGGATTCTCCAGGCAAGAAACTGGAGTGGGTTACCATATCCTACTCCAGGGGATCTTCCTGACCCAGGAATTGAACCAGGGTCTCCTGCATTACAGGTGGATTCTTTGCCAGCTGAGCTATGGAGAAGCCCTGTATTAGCATGCATAATTTTCAGTAAATATCAAACAAACATGTAACTAAATATGCATGGTTATATATAAACATCCTCTTTTTCACTTACTGTTTTAAATTAATATATTTCCACAAAGTTATATTAAATGCATATAACTTTCTTGCTCATTCTAATAAAGTGAACATGTCTGTATGAGAAGGTTGTAAGTACTAGAGAAATGTACAAAAATCACCAAACAAAACAGCTGAAGAAAATATATTCAACAATTTTAATACTCATAAAATTTTTCGGAGCTGTTCATTTTTTTGAGCTGTTATTACTTTTCATGATTATTCAATTAATAACTTTTAAAATTTTAAGTAAATGATTGTATCTGTAAAATTGAATGCATTGGTCTCTTTCTTAATAATTCATGTTTACTTTGAAATTAATGTATTTTAACAAGTTCCTTGGTTTTATACCATGTATCAATTAGAATGTTTATTTCATAATTGTTCATCCCTTCATTCTTGAAGCATCATCCTCTCCTGGTTTTCTAAGAAAGAACCCCCAGTTTTGTTCCTAATATCTAGTCATTCTTCCTTATTCTCTCTTTAAAGCTTCCTCTGAATCTGCTCATGATGGTGATCCTGGAATGCTTTAGTTATTCTTCATTTCTCTCTCCAGACCTAATAGCCTCAATTTTATTTTCAAATTTTGTATCTCAGGATGCTCACATCTGTATACTGTATTAATTGAATTCCTCTGCTTTGTAGCTTCTAGCTGGATTTAGGCAATGGGGGAAAGATAGTAATTATATTTCATCACCATTCTCTTCCTGGTTTGAGACCACATCTTCAGCAATTGCTTTGTGCTTCAATTTCTACATCTTTGACCATCTGTTTCTTCCTCCATAGTTTCAATTCTCACTAAAGATAGCAGTAACATTCTAAGAGATTAGTGAGATTCTCAGGCAAAGGAAGAAACCTGTAGATAACTAGGGTCAGAAAGGGAGTTATCAGGCGAGTAGCAGCTATGGAGCTGAAGTTAGTCCTGTATGTAATGGGTCCTGTCTCAGAAACCAAATGGGTGTTTGCACTTAGATAGTGTTCATGGCCAGCTGGCCAGGAATGGCCAGCCCAGCTCTCATGAAACCTAAACTATTTGCTACAGTCTAATTAGCAAAAATAAATTGAGAATAGAGCAAACAAATATCTGTTCTCAAAACACGATTGTTAAAGTCAAAACATATCAGGATGACTCACCTTTTTAGAAAGATAACATTTAACAAATACATATTCAGTCTTCAAAATAAATCTGTAGAATTTATTTGCCTTTTCAGTATTGTACATTTTTGAGTGTGTGTGCACGTGTGCTCACTCATATCCAACTCTTCACGACCCCATGGACTGTAACCAACCAGGCTCCTCTGTCCATGGGATATCCTATGCAAGAATGTTAGATCAGGTTGCCACTTCCTACTCCAGGGATCTTCTCGACCCAAAGATGGAACCCACGTCTCTTGTATCTCCTGAACTAGCTGGCAGATTTTTATCACTATACCACCTTGGAGGCCCCATATTCAAGAGGAAATACTTCAGTGATATAATTATTTTTAAATTGGAGGTAATTTTCAATATACCATATTAAAATAAATAAGAGTTTTTAAAAGTTCAGTAAGCCTGTGGATGCCATTTATTTTTTTCAGTTATATATCAAATATTGAAATTAAAACTTCAATTAAACATGTCATTAAGTTTATAATGGATAAAGAAAGTAAAATCTTTAAGGCATTTGTTAAACTAATGCAAAGCTGAATCCAACGTAACTATTCCTCTTTAGTGCTTTGCGTTGATACATATTTACTACAGCATATAGTTGGTTGAGGGGCTTCTCTGGTGGTTCAGTGGTAAAGAATCTGGCTACAAGGCAGGAGACTTGGGTTCAGTACTTGGGTCAAGAAGATGCCATGGAGAAAGAAATCCCAACCCACTCCAGTATTCTTGCTTGGGAAATCCCATGGCCAGAGGAACCTGGAAGGGTATGGTCCATTGGGTTGCAAAACAGTTGGACATAGCAAGAACAGTCTTTTGGACTTTGTGGGAGAGGGAGAGGGTGGGATGATTTGGGGGAATGGCATTGAAACATGTATAATATCATATATGAAACAGATTGACAGTCCAGGTTCGATGCATGATACTGGATGCTTGGGGCTGGTGCACTGGGATGACCCAGAGGGATGGTACAAGAAGGGAGGAGGGAAGGGGGTTCAGGATGGGGAACACGTGTATACCTGTGGCAGATTCATGTTGATGTACGGCAAAACCAAGACAATATTGTAAAGTAATTAACCTCCAGTTAAAATAAATAAATTTATATTAAAAACAACAACAACAATCCTTGGTTGAATAGGTTTGTTAACTTCTCATATCCTTGAAAAACTAATTGATGCATTTAAATTTATTGAAAATAGAGACAGAAAACTAGTATAATAATTGTATCAGTTGAGTAAATATTTATTTTTGACATAAAATGACACTTTTGATTATAGTGGTTATAGATTATGAGCATTAACAATTTTTAAATATAATGAATCAGATCTTAACTTGAAGATTATCCATTGTACTATAAATTACAGTTTTCATAAAATTATTAAAATGTTTTCTGTATTTCTTGCTATTTTTTCTAAAAATTATCTGTTCTTCCTTAACATACTGTTGACATTCTCTGCCCCTGAGAAAAAATAACCAATAATTCAATAGATCTCTTGCTTGAAGGCAGTGTTCAGTCTCTTGCACAAAATGGTACACAAGAATATTTTCTGACTAAAGTCAGGAATATAAGTATGGTTATCTATGTGTTTAATGAAAATCTGCAGATTTTTCACTGTCCCTGGTATGATATGCCATCACAGTTATTATCAATTCATGCTCTGACCTCAGTAACACTTGGCAAGCAGAAAGTCTTTTATGACAAATAAAATCATTACTCTTCTTGTAATAGACTAGTCTCCTATCATGGTTTTCTAATTTGTATGTTCTAGTTAATATTGAGAATTTTATTCTCTGTGTTTTCTGCATCTATCAGCTCTGACTTACATTTGTGTAAGTACATTACATTTTCCTCAGGATTCAATATATTGTCAGTCAGCATATAACTTAAAGTTAAAAATAAAGAAAAAATTGATATTATGAATGAAAGAGAAAGTGTTAGTCACTCAGTCATGTCCAACTCTTTGCAACTACATGGACTGTATGTGGCCCACCAGGCTCCTCTGTCCAAGACATTCTCCAGGCAAGAATACTGGAGTGGGTTGCCATTCCCTCCTCCAGGGGATCTTCCCAGTCCAGGGATCTTCCCAGTCCAGGGATCAAACCCAGGTCTCCCACACTGCAGGAAGATTCTTTACCCTTTGAGCCACCAGGAAGCCTGATACTATGAATAGACAAACAGAAAGTTATTTGTGTACCTTTCTTAGGAATGTTTGAGGAAGAGAGTAAAGCCAGCTGGGAAAAGATAGAGAAAGAATGGAACATGACCAAGGTTAATGCTATTGTTGAATTCTAGAATTTATATCTATGTTAAGGTAGAGAGGAAAGGAATTTTGGAAATAGGATGGAGATATGTTTAAGGCCATTATGGCTAGAATAAACAGAATTGCCCATGCAAGCCTTTGGCAAGCTTAGAAAGATCTATTCTCTTTTTTTCTTCTTTCCTGTTTTACCAAATTTTCGACAAGAAAACAGACAACATTTTGTGACCAAGAATACAGCTGTTGCCACACAGGCCAGCAGGAAACCGATCACATCCAGAGAGTGGTACTGGTACCAGGTGAGGTTGTGGGCGGCTGGCCTCAGGTGCTTGGCTCCTTTGTGGCGCATGACAAATTCGATCCAGAAGACTGCTCGGTCCAGGGGCTTTACAGGCTGATCATGGTGAATCATTTTTAACCTCATAGCATTCTCTTTATAACTGGTAGGCAAAAACATAGAAATTATAGAGTTTTGACTTCATTTAAGGCAAGTATAGGACTTCCCTGGTGGCTCAGATGGTAAAGCGTCTGTCTACAATGCGGGAGACCTGGGTTCGAGCCCTGGGTTGGGAAGATCCCCTGGAGAAGGAAATGGCAATCCACTCCAGTAATGTTGCCTGGAAAATCCCATGGACAGAGGAGCCTGGTATGCTACAGTCTATGGGGTCGCAAAGAGTCGGACACGACTGAGTGACTTCACTTCACTTCATAGTAATATTTCATAGCTTTTCTCCTAAAGCTTTCTCTCTCCAGTCATGACTCTAATTTATACATTACAGTCTGTTAGGAGGACTCCTCCCTTCAGAGCTAAAAGAACTTGACACAAACAATTTTCAATATTTTTTTTTAAATTAAATTGTTCCTGTACTTAACAGTATACATGTATACATAAGGTATAAAGAACAATTAATTAAAAGGTCTTACCCTATAGATATCATTTAGGTCTAACTGGTCTACTGTATAATTTAAAGTTTGTGTTTCCTTGTTAATTTTCTGTTTAGTTGGCCTATCCATAGGTGTGAGTGGGGTATTAAAGTCTCCCACTATTGTGTTATTGTTAATTTCCCCTTTCATACTTGTTAGCATTTGTCTTACATATTGCGGTGCTCCTATGTTGGGTGCATATATATTTTATAATTGTTATATCTTCTTCTTGGATTGATCCTTTGATCATTATGTAGTGGCCTACTTTGTCGCTTTACACAGCCTTTGTTTTAAAGTCTATTTTATCTGATATGAATATTGCTACTCCTGCTTTCTTTTGGTCTCTGTTTGTGTGAAATATCTTTTTCCAACCCTTCACTTTCAGTCTGTATGTGTCCCCTGTTTTGAGGTGGGTCTCTTGTAGACAACATATCTAGGAGTCTTGTTTTTGTATCCATTTAGCCAGTCTTTGTCTTTTGATCGGGGCATTTAACCCATTTACATTTAAGGTAATTATTGATAAGTATGATCCTGTTGCCATTTACTTTATTGTTTTGGGTTTGAGTTTATACACCCTTTTTGTGTTTCCTGTCTAGAGAATATCCTTTAGCATCTGTTGGAGAGCTGGTTTGGTGGGCATTTCACTCCAAAACAATGAATTTCACCTTTTTCTCAAGTGCACACAGAACCTTCTCCAGGATAGATCATATCCTGGGACATAAATCTAGCCTTGGTAAATTCAAAAAAATTGAAATCATTCCAAGCATCTTTTCTGACCACAGTGCAGTAAGATTAAATGTCAATTATAGGAGAAAAACTATTAAAAATTTCAACACATGGAAGCTGAACAACACGCTGCTGAATAACCAACAAATCACAGAAGAAATCAAAAAAGAAGTCAAAATATGCATAGAAATGAATGAAAATGAAAATACAACAACCCAAAACCTGTGGGACTCTGTAAAAGCAGTGCTAAGGGGAAAGTTCATAGCAATACAGGCATACCTCAAGAAACAAGAAAAAAGTCAAATAAATAACCTAACTCTACACTTAAAGCAACTAGAAAAGGAAGAAATGAAGAAGCCCAGGGTTAGTAGAAGGAAAGAAATCTAAAAAATTAGGGCAGAAATAAGTGTAAAAGAAACAAAAGAGACCATAGCAAAAATCAACAAAGCCAAAAGCTGGTTCTTTGAAAGGATAAATAAAATTGACAAACCATTAGTCAGACTCATCAAGAAACAAAAGGAGAAAAAATGGTATATTTCTCCATCTATTAGTGTCCTCTTTGATTTCTTTCATCAGTGTTTTATAGTTTTCCAGATATAGGTCTTTAGTTTCTTTAGGTAAATATATTCCTAAGTATTTTATTCTTTTTGTTGCAATGGTGAATGGAATTGTTTCCTTAATTTCCCTTTTTATTTTCTCATTATTAGTGTATAAGAATGCAAGCATTTCTCTGTGTTTATTTTATATCCTGAAACTTTACAGAAGGAAAGAAATCTTAAAAATTAGGGCAGAAATGAATGCAAAAGAAACAAAAGAGACTATAGCAAAAATTAACAAAGCCAAAAGCTGGTTCTTTGAAAGGATAAATAAAATTGACAAACCATTAGCCAGACTCATCAAGAAACAAAGGGAGAAAAATCAAATCAATAAAATTAGAAATGAAAATGGAGAGATCACAACAGACAACACAGAAATACAAAGGATCATAAGAGACTACTATCAGAAATTATATGCCAATAAAATGGACAATGTGGAAGAAATGGACAAATTCTTAGAAAAGTACAACTTTCCAAAACTGAACCAGGAAGAAATAGAAAATCTTAATGGGCCCATCACAAGCACAGAAATTTGAACTGTAATCAGAAATCTTCCAGCAAACAAAAGCCCAGATCCAGACAGCTTCATAGCTGAATTCTACCAAAAATTTAGAGAAAAGCTAACACCTATCCTACTCAAACTCTTCCAGAAAGTTACAGAGGAGAGTAAATTTCCAAACTCATTCTATGAGGCCACCATCACCCTAATACCAAAACCTGACAAAGATGTCACCAAAAAAGAAAACTACACGCCAATATCACTGATGAATATAGATGCAAAAATCCTTAACAAAATTCTAGCAATCTGGAAATTGAAACTGTAATCAGAAATCTTCCAGCAAACAAAAGCCCAGGTCCAGACGGCTTCACAGCTGAATTCTACCAAAAATTTAGAGAAGAGCTAACACCTATCCTACTGAGACTCTTCCAGAAAATTGCAGAGGAAGGTAAACTTCCAAACTCATTCTATGAGGCCACCATCACCCTAATACCAAAACCTGACAAAGATGTCACCAAAAAAGAAAACTACAGGCCAATATCACTGATGAACATAGATGCAAAAATCCTTAACAAAATTCTAGCAATCAGAATCCAACAACACATTAAAAAGATCATACACCATGACCAAGTGGGCTTTATCCCAGGGATGCAAGGATTCTTCAATATCCACAAATCAATCAATGTAATACACCACATTAACAAATTGAAAAATAAAAGCCATATGATTATCTCAATAGATGCAGAGAAAGCCTTTGAGAAAGTTCAATATCCATATATGATAAAAAAAAAAAAAAAACTCTCCAGAAAGTAGGTATAGAAGGAACATACCTCAACATAATAAAAGCTGTATATGACAAACCCACAGCAAACATTATCCTCAATGGTGAAAAATTGAAAGCATTTCCTCTAAAGTCAGGAACAAGACAAGGGTGCCCACTTTCACCATTACTATTCAACATAGTTTTGGAAGTTTTGGCCACAGCAATCAGACCACCCCAGTATTCTTGCCTGGAGAACTCCATGGACAAAAGAGCCTGGAGGGCTATAGTCCATGGGGTCACAAAGAGTTGGACATGACTGAGACACTGACACTAGAACCAATACAGTATTGTGAAGTGATTAACCTCCAATTAAAATAAATAAATTTATATTTTAAAAAAAGATGATAAAAAAAATAATTGAAAACCCCAAAGTGGCAGTGACTGAAACCAATTATAAACTCTTTTTATTTAGTCTTATATTCCAGAGGTTTTTCATGTCTGTTAAACCTGGGAATAAATTTGATCTTCCTTGACACGTGCTTAAACATCTGTTCCTAGGAACAATAAAAATTCAGTAAAACAGTAAGTTTCAAAATATTTAATAAAATGAACAACTCACAAAATGATATTGATACAATATATACTTTTATGGGTACATAAGTATATGCATAAACAACTGAAAATAACTGAAGGCTGTGTGCAAATGATAATGATGGTTACTTTGGATGTTTAGGGTTGAGATTGGTAATCTGATTGGACTTTATCTGTAATGTTCTAAGGATTTACAACAAAATAAGGTGTTTTGGGGGATAGGAAAAGTAGAGAGTAGACTTACTATACGGAAATCTTTAGGACTGCTGCAGTATTTTTTTTTTATTTTTTTTCCTCCCCAGTTATGTTGCCCTCTGAGATTCCAAAACTCCCCACAGATCTGCCAGTGAGAGGGTGTCCTGCCCTAACTCTCTTGTCTCTCTTTTTGTCTTTTACATTTTGTCCTACCTCCTTTTGAAGAGAATGGGCTGCCTTTCTGGGTGCCTGGTGTCCTCCGCCAGTGTTCAGAAGTTGTTTTTGTGGAAGTTGCTCAGCATTCAGATGATCTCTTGATGAATTTGTGGGGGAGAAAGTGGTCTCCTCATCCTATTCCTCCACCATCTTTTGGCCGCCCCCTAAAGTAACTTAAAAATATATATTTTTTTATTGTGGTAAAATTCACATGATATGAACATACTATTTTGACTATGTTTAACTATGTGGTTCAGTGGCACTATGTACATTCCTGTTGCTGTGTGGCTCTCACCGCTCATCATTTCCCACATTTTTCACCTTACTAAACTGAAACTCTGTCCCCATTAAACACTAACTCCCCATTCCCCCTTCCTCCCCTCTGACCCCTTGACTCCTGTCATCTTCTATTGCACTTTCTGATTCTATTAACTTGACTGTTCTAGGTATCTTGTACAAGTGGAATCAAACAATATTTGTTGCTCTGCAGTATCTTAACTGTATAACCATCATATCAATTATAGGTTTTGTTTGTGAACAATAGAAACCAATTCCAATGAACTAAATCAAAAAGAGGGTTTACTGGAGGGACACTGATTATTGTAGATTTGAGGAAAAAGTTGAATGATGAGGCTATCTAGTAGGAATTAAGGACAGCTTAATTCAGCTTAATACAACTCCAGTTTCTTCACAACCTTGAATCTCTCTCTTTATGATATGCATTCCCATGAGGTGATGTGAGACTTACCCATTGGGTAAGTCTGAGGCATATTCATCAGCTGAGCTTTGGGAGGTAAGAGTTGTGAGTGAGTGGGTACCATTGACTGTGTCACCAGAGCAAAGAATGTGAGAGGGACCATTTTCCAAATAAAAAATGTATGTGTGCTCAGTTGCTCAGTTGTGTTTTGACTCTTTGTGACCCATGGACAGTAGCCCGCCAGGCTCCTCTGCTCATGGAATTTTCTAGGCAAGAATACTCAGTAGAGTGCCATTCCCTTCTCCAGGGGATCTTCTCGATCCAGGGATCAAACCCACGTCTCTTAACATCTCCAACATTGGCAGGCAGATTCTTTTACCTCTAGTGACACCTGGGAGGCCCTCCAAATAAAAATTAGGGTTCTGTTTTCAAAAAATGCAAAGGGTTGTCAGGAAGGGAAAACCAACAAGTGTCTATAGCTATCACAGAAGAACACACACCGAAGTCTATCTCATTTCTTCAACCATAGTTTTTAGATGTTCTGTGGTTCTGCGGAAAAATATTCTGCTGTGGAGCTAAGTTTAGTGATCATACTGTGCAAAAGTGTCTTTATTTGGTTAAAATGCAATCAACTGAATGAACACATTTTCTGTACCTTTAAATTTTGCTCAGAAATTGTTTTCTTTATTGCTCTTGTTTACTCAGCTATGTACTCATCTTTGGTCATGCTGTTGAAGGCAATGGGTACATGGGATACTGTTTACAAATGTTTACTACTTTTCCTTAGGCAGGATTATCCTTTTCCATTCTGTTGGTTTCAGGTATGGCACTTGCTTTCTCCAATAAAATGGAGTGCAAGTGACATGAGTCTCTTACAAGCAGATGTTCTAAGAGCCAGCAAGTGATGGTGTTCCTTCTGCACAGTAACAAAGATGTTTCAAATAGAGGTTATTTTCAGGAGCCTCCCAGTACATCCCTCCAAGGTGAAGAGCCACAATCAACCTGCTGTGGATGCACAGCTTTTTGAGAAATAATCATTTGTAATTTTAAGCCACAGAGATTTGGGGTATTTGTTACCATAGTATAAGCTAACCAGTCCTGACTGAAACACTTATAAAACTAATTCTCTGTTGAGACTTCACAGATAATTTCTAACTCATTGTGGTTTTAAATATTTCCTATCATAAGTAGGAAATTAGGTAGAAAGTGATGAAGTGAAGAGAAGATTATTTTGTGAGCATTGGAGAAGCAATATTTCTCTCTGGGCAAGCTTCTGACAAAATAAATTTGATATTTTGGAGATTTAATGTCAGAAATATATAGGTGTATTATAATATAGAAGACTTACTTTTAAACAGAACAACAGATTGAGAAATTTCTCAAACACATGATTCTCTCCATTAGTACCAATTAATAGTTATCTTTATGTATTGTTAGATGTCTGGAGGCCCAGTGGTAAAGAATTTACCGGCTAATGCAGGAGATTTAGGAGACATGGGTTTGATCACTGGGTTGGGAAGATCCTCTGGAATAGAAAATGGCAACCCACTCCAGTATTCTTGCCTGGAAAATTCCATGGACAGAGAAGCCTGGTGGGGTACAGTGTATTGGGCTGCAAAGTATTAGACATGACTGAGCGACTGAGCAAGCACACACCCAGGTGTTTGATTATTAGTTGATATTGATACTATGCGTGTGTGCATCCTAAGTCACGTCAGTCATGTCTGACTGTGACCCCATGCACTATAGCCCATCAGGCTCCTTTATTCATGAGATTCTCCAGGCAAGAATATTGGAGTGGACTGCCATGCTCTCCTCCACGGGATTTTCTGAACCCAGGAATCAAACCTACCTCTCTTACATATCCTACATTGACAGGTGAGTTCTTTACCACTAGCATCACCTGGGAAGTCCATTGATACTATAAGCCAAGGCATATAAAACTAGTAAAGAAGAAGTTGACAAGTTATGATTAGTTTAATAAGTTGCATGTATTGTTCAACAAAATAATCATTAGGTTACATGCTGTATATGCCCATATTGATTTAAAGAAACCTGGTAATAATCTCTCTTTAACTTTTTAGAAAAAGAAATCCCAGGTCTATTTCTCTATTAATATTTCCCAAATCTACCTCTTCTTATTCTTGCCATCACTGCTTTAAGTCACGTCTTCATTATCTCTTACCAAAGCTCTCTAATTAATATTTCCAGTGTGCTTCTCCTCCAGGTTATGTTTATCACAACCACTGGATGCTATAACTAAAATACAACATTGACCATCTTATTCCCTTGCATATGACCCTTGTGGTTCAACATCTCCTGGAAGACAAGGTTCAGGTTTCTTAAAGTAGCATATAAGGGCTTCCTGGAAAGGCAGCATGGCCTGTTGGTTATGAGAATGAGTTTTAGAACCACACATCCTGGGTTTGAAAATAGATCTGTTCTAAGTAGCTGAGTGACTTTTACTAAATATTTACAACAGTATGTCTATAAAAATGTTAGCTTTTGTTATTTTATATGGTTTCTCCCTCACTTCCTGTACTTACTCTCTGATCTTTTTTTTTAATTACCCAAGGGTAATGACTACCCAATTAATTTTTTAATAATTACTCAATGCTTTCCTGGTGGCTCAGACAGTAAAGAGTCTACCTGCAATGTGGGAGATCTGGGTTCGATCCCTGGGTTGCGAAGATCCCCTGGAGAAGGAAATGGTAACCCACTCCAGTATTCTTGCCTGGAGAATTCTGTGAACAGAGGAGCCTGGGAGGTTGTGGTCCACAGGGTCACAAAGAGTCAGACATGACTGAACGACTAACTTCCATTTTCAAAGGTACCTGGCAGATTTTCATCTCTATTCTTGAATTCCTTTGTAATTACTGATAACTCTTTCCCTCTTCCACTACCCCTACCGTCAAACTGGCTAATGCTGTCTCATCTTTTAATGTTTAGTTCAATGATAGCTTTAAAGTTTAAGACTAAGTTGACTTTTCTTCAAATACCTAGGATATTTCTCTTGTGAACTCAAAATCCATCCATATCTCTATTATTATACTTATCACACAGTATGATATTAATCTCTATTATTATATTTATCACACAGTATGATATTATAACGTTTCTGTATCTACTGACTTCTATGAGACCACAGGCAACTTGAGAGCAGGAATCATATCTCATTAACTTGTCCTTAGTATAGTTCCTGGTTCATAGTAGACACACAGTAGAAATGTTTGTTGAAAATGGGATCTAATTAAAATTAAAAGCTTCTGCACAACAAAGGAAACTATAAGCAAGGTAAAAAGACAGACTTCTGAATGAGAGAAAACAATAGCAAATGAAGCAACTGACAAACAACTAATCTCAAAAATATACAAGCAACTCATGCAGCTCAATTCCAGAAAAATAAACGACCCAATCAAAAAATGGGCCAAAGAACTAAACAGACATTTCTCCAAAGAAGACATACGGATGGCTAACAAACACATGAAAAGATGCTCAACATCACTCATTATCAGAGAAACGCAAATCAAGACCACAATGAGGTACCATTTCACACCAGTCAGAATGGCTGTGATCCAAAAGTCTACAAGCAATAAATGCTGGAGAGGGTGTGGAGAAAAGGGAACCCTCTTACACTGCTGGTGGGAATGCAAACTAGTACAGCCACTATGGAGAACAGTGTGGAGATTCCTTAAAAAACTGCAAATAGAACTGCCTTATGACCCAGCAATCCCACTGCTGGGCATACACACCGAGGAAACCAGAAT
>SJYT01040622.1:7478-53857 GCA_006410635.1 Cephalophus harveyi | reverse complement strand
GAGATGGTGATGAACAGGGAGGCCTGGCGTGCTGCGATTCATGGGGTCGCAAAGAGTCGGACACGACTGAGCGACTGAACTGAACTAGAAAAGCATCCTAAATTTAACTTTTTTGAGTCATTTAATGTTTGGTAGGCTGTCATTGATTTGGAAACTAGCATCTTTTTTAGACTCGCTGCTGACTCTGAAATTAGCATGTGGTCATTTATTTGGACCTTTCAATTTGTGATACTATTATAATCAGCAGAATGCATGTCATTGTATCAAGGGCAGCATTTAAGGCTTAATTTTCTGTATCTAGTCTTGTCTTAATGAAGACTCCAAATTGTTTTAGAGCAAACATTTTACAGCAAAATACAGTATGTTTTAGAAAGATCTAATTATAAATATTAGAATCATAAGCTTACTTAAAAGCCATTTACCAAATGGATATGCTTTAAAAAAGTAATCCTATAAAATATACAATATTCATGAGATTTGAATCTATATTAATTTGCTGTCAGCAGAAATTGTATGTGAATTTTATGAGGTCTGAACTCTCCAAGGGAAATGACTATTTCCTGAGCATTGAGATTTCTCTGCATAATGCATAGATACAAAATACATGGAGAACTTCATCTCAGGGACACATTTGCTACTCTTTTTGTTTCATCTTATTGAAAGTAAATAGTAAAAAACTTATGATATAGTTTTAGAATTGGCATAGTTGACCTGCATGGCCTAGTAAGGTTTGATGCTCTAATTTTGTAGCAATTTTCCCAGGTAATTTTCTTTAAATGTAGCTGGGAAATTAGAAGAAGATGGGATTTACTTTCCCACACTCATAACTTTTGAGTATATTTTTAAGTTTGGTGATCCCAGGTTTCAAATGCTATTTAGTGTAATTGGATCTTTTTCTGAGTGTCCTCTTTCTCCCTCTGGTCAACTAATTGCAAATGTGATTTATTAGTTTTTCTTTTTCTTTATGCTTTGAGTTGACACTGCTATAGAGCCTGGAATTTAGAAAAGCAGGCCTCCTCTCAGTCCCCCATCCCAGGAGCCCCCACCTAATATTTTCAATGTGTAAGTTATAAGGTTATTTGCTTATTATACACATTTATACAATCCCCACAAAGCTGCTGCCTGGGGATGTAGTCTTAGGCTATGCCCTGGGAGAGAATAGGGTTTTACGAAAATTAAAAGTTCATAGAACTGCTATTTAAAGACTAAAATTTCTTGAAAATGTACTTCCTTTAAAGCTTTCAGTGGTTCAGATGTTTTAGATATTGATATTATTTCTATAAGTCCCTTTTAAAAGAAATGTGATAAGCCAGAGGTAACTCAGTTGAATTTAAGAATTAGTATTATCTCATAGTTACCTCTGAATGTTGTATATAATGCTTGCAAAATACTATGTATGTATAGTTTCTGAATATGTATATATATAAACATATACAAATACCATGTATAAGTATATATATACATATATATATATAGGTATGTATGCATAAGCCCACATTATTTTACATCTTTTTAGACAAAACATTGAGCCTTATGTGTAATTCATGTACAAAAATGTTTGAAATAATTTTGTAGTACTTCAAATGACAGGTTTCATGAGTATTTTTTCCTAGTAACACAGTATTTAATTATATTTTAAATGTGAGCTATTCATATAAGAAAACATTTCTACCTCATGCCTCGTAAATTTCAGATTTAAAACTTCTTTGAAGACTAAAATAGCTAACTATTTTCTTCTCATTTGTAAGCAGATTTATTGTTTCCTGAGAAGGTGTAATTTTCTGATTGCTCCATCTATGAAGTGTTTAACACTGTCCCCACAATGAGGCATTTATTAAGAGTATAACAAGTGCTTAGAAAAGCACATTAAACAGGTCTGGTTCTAGATGTCCCGAAACTCAGGTCAGAAGCAAATCATAGTGATGCTGGTGGACATAAAATGTTCTCAGAAAGCTGAACACATTATGTAAACATATGTTGTTGTTGTTCAGTTGCTCAGCTGTGCCTGACCTTTTGCGACCCCATGAACTGTAGCATGCCAGGCTTCCCTGTCCTTTACCATCTCCTGGAGCTTGCTCAAACTCATGTCCATTGAGTCGATGATGCCATCCAACCATCTCATACTCTGTAGTCCCCTTCTCCTGCACTCAATCTTTCCCAGCAACAGGGTCTTTTCTAATGAGCCAGCTCTTCACATCAGGTGGTCAAAGTATTGTAGTTTCAGCATCAGTCCTTCTAATGAATATTCAGGATTGATTTCCTTTAGGACTGATTAGTGAACATATGAGATACAGCAAAATGGATTTTCTCAGAAAAATCAGTGGAAATATTAAATAATTAAATATTTCAATGTGAATGAGATTAAAGATATTTTATTTTTTGTAATTTCCAGAAATATCATAATCAAATGGTTGAATTTTTACAGAGTATGCTTGAATGAAGGTGTAACATCTTGAGAGTATTTCATGTCCATGATAGAGACTAAGAAAAATACTTGAGGTCAAGATTTGATGATTTTACAAAGAAAAGACTGGGCTTCCCTAGTGGCTCAGCAGTAAAGAGTCCACTTGCAACGCAGGAGACATGGATTCAGTCCCTGGGTTGGGAAGATCCCCTGGAGAAGGAAAGGGCAACACACTCCAGTATTCTTGCCTGGGAAATCCCATGGACAGAGGAGCCTGGCGGGCTACAGTCCATGGGTTGCAAAGAGTTGAACATGAGTTAGCAACTAATCAACAACCACAGTAAAGAAAAGACTAGATAAACAACAGTGAAGAGGTAAAATGGATCATGCTGAGATGATAATTTCTTCCTAAATTGCTTTGAGGTATTTATGTAGTTGATAAATCTTTTTTCTCTCCTATCTTGATGTCTATGACATGATTATTGTGTGGTTTCCCAACTGTCTTCTGATTTTTGATATCAGTCTCTTTCTTGGACTGACTACTGTGTATCTCCATTTGAGCTCCATCTTTTTCACTATGTACATTTCCCCTTGGTGAGTCACCCAGACCCATGAACTCACTATGCTTCTTGCTATCTAAAAAGAGGCTTACCTCTGTTTGCTTCCTATCTATTTATTAATTTATTCAATTATTTATTAAATGGTGACAACTGGTTCTGTAGAAGGCCTTGTATCAGCTTCTGGGGGACAGTGGACGGCAAGTGCCTTAAGGAGTTTAGAGTTGCTTGAAAAATAAAGTGTATGATCCAGTAAACATACAGATAAAGCAAAATTGCAAGTGTGATAAGTGCTATTGATATGAATGAAAAACACAAAAAGTTCTGATTGCATTTAAGTGGGTTGAGAAATGATATGATCAGATTTTCAGACAAAAAAGATCAGTGTGCTTTCAATATAGAAAATAAATGATAGAAATCATAAAGCAGTTGCTTTAATTTTTGCAATACGATAAATGCATTTCAAGAGCTAATAAGAGAAGATGAGATGGTAGCCTGGACCAGGAAGATGACAGGGAAGATAAAGAAGATTTGAGAGTTATTTAGAGGGTAAACTGGGCAGAAATTGGTAACAGGATATTGCTAAGGAGGGGACTGAGACAAAGGAAGTGGCCATGATATTGGCCTTCACAGTTGGATAGAAGGTGTTACTACTCTTTGAGATATGGGACACTCTAAGATTGTGAATGGGATACAGACATCATGGATCTGATTTTGGACATACATCTTTGATGAAAGACATTGTTTAGGTGTCAAGTAGAGAGCTGGAGAAGAATTCTTGGACTCTATTCCAATGTTTATCTCCACATTTTGCTATACCTCAAAACACTTCATTTAATCTGCTACTAAACCAATTTTCTATTCTTCTTCCATTCCCCAGGTATCACATCCAGTTGGTGACCAAACCTGGTCAATTCTACCTTGTGTATATGTCTCAAATAAATGTGGGGGAGATGGCAAGAAAGCCAAAGGGGTCTGAGGACTCCATTGTGCTATGCTCAGTAGTGTGGATAATGTCCTGAAGGTGATGGGTATCCCGAAAGAGTTTAGTCACAAATGTTCTGTGTGATCAGATGTGTACTTTAAGGGTACAGCAGGGGCAGTACATAAGGTAAGTATATGTCTGTAGGGATAGGACGGGGAGGTCATTGTAACATTACAGATAGATAATAAAAGATTAGAATAAAGAAATGACAAAATGAATAGTGAGAAAAACATAGATTTGAGTAATTCAGGAGATAACTTTGTTTTGATAAGGAAATGGTGAGAGGGAGTTTAGAATACTATTCATGCATTTCTCTTTGGAGAATGAGATGGCATATATAAGCAGCTGATGATAATTTTATTAATGGGAAGAGGAGTGTGATCCTGGCTTTAGAGGTCTAAAGTTCCCAACTTACCACTTACCTAGTATTAACATTTGCAAAAGGGCTATTAAGAGTACCCTCATCTTAATACTGGGGCCTCCCAGGTGGCGCTAGTGGTAAACACCCCTCCTGCCAATGCAGGAGACGTAAGAGACTCAGGTTCAATCCCTGGGTTGGGAAGATCCCCTGGAGAAGGAAATGGCAATCCAAAACTCCAGTATTGTTGCCTGGGGAATCCCATGGACAGAGGAGCCTGGTGGGCTTCAGTCCATAGGGTCGCAGAGAGTCGAATGCAACTGGAGTGACTTAGCATGCATCTTAATATTGATTGAGTACTGAAAAGAACATATAGGTTAAGCATTTGGCACACTGCATGATAAAGTGAAGTGAAGTCACTCAGTTGTGTCCGACTCTTTGCGATCCCATGGACTGTGTAGCCTATCAGGCTTCTCTGTCCGTGGGATTTTCCAGGCAACAATACTGAAGTGGGTTGCCATTTCCTTCTCCAGGAGATGTTCCCGATCCAGGTATTGAACCTGGGTCTTCTGCATTGTAGGCAGACACTTTAACATCTGAGCCACCAGGGAAGTCTACACTGCATTATACATGATAATAATTTAGTAAATAATGTGATTTCTGTGGTAAATTATAACATTGCTAGAGCTAAAATTGTAAATAAAATAGAAATTGTAGAAAGAATGAAATACTTTTGTTAAGTTTCTAAGGTAAGTATTGAATAGTTTTGAATCTTTCTTTAGAAAATGTTAGAGAGAGGGTTCCTTGAGACCATAGATACTTGCAGATTTTATTAGAAATCTAAAGATTGTCGGTCATTGGCAAGATATTATAGCAGTCAGAATATTTTCTAAAAGCCTTTATACTATAGATTTTTCAATGTTATAGGAAACCACAGTCCATTTCATTAGTTTTATGCTGTGTGCCAACCACTTTGCTACTTGCATAATATTTGTTATTTTCCAAAGACAAAAAGTACAGGCTGTCCCTGCTGGGTTTCTAATGTAATAGGATTATGTAACTCTTTTAAGTAGTGACATGGCAGGGTGGGGGTGGGTGACAGGAGTTGTTATTTTTTGAGATGGTAGTAAACAAAGACTCCAGCATTTATTGATTCCACTAAAACAACAATAAAATAGCCCTTTCCTAATCAGAGACTGATGAGGATTGAAATGGAGGGTCACACGCTGTTTTGGGTTGGGAAAGTGGAACCTGTTGACACTTATTTTCCCACTGAATGTTGACTGTCTAAATAGTTACATGGCTGACCCATTTGGGCTTTGAAATATGCATTATTGAAGCTGGTATAAAAGCACTACTTACAGATTTTCCTTCAGAGTCATTCAAAGAAACTACTGTATGTGGCTCAGGAAAACCTATGAATTAGGCAGTTCCTAATATACCCATTTCCTGTGTTGAAATCTCTATGAAACATAAGATTGCGTTGCATATGACCAGTAACATTGTGCTGACATGATCTTTTCCCTCCTCGCTGTTTTCCAACTTCTATAAAATGTTCCCTTTCAGGAAAATGAAGGTATTATACAGATGTTTATTTCCTTTTTAATTGAATCCATGCTTGTCCACTAATAAACCCTATGGAAATTATATGACTCATACAGTCTTACCTTCATTTTAAACAAATTACATCAATGTTTGGGAAACAGAATGCACATCAACTTCCATGTCCATAAAAAAAAATGTGTAGTCAAATAGATCTTTAATTTTTTATTTCCTGGATAAAAGTATGATATGGAGGCAGTGAGAAATTCTAAAGAGTAGAGATTATGGAGCCATATTCATCTGAGTTTGATTCTTGGATTTCCTACTTCTTATACATAAGTTCTTCAACTTTACAATCTGAGTTTAGCCACCCACCCTATGGGGATCATAATTTTCAGATAACTGAGATACTTCTAGAATAAAATTATGCCATGTTCTAATCTTTAGTACATGTTTTATGTGTGTGTGTGTGTGTGTGTGTGTGTGTGTGTGTGTGCATGCCCTCAATACTCATGTCCGAATCTGTGATCCCATGGACTATAGCCTGTCAGGCTGCTCTGTCCATGCAATATTTCAGGCAAGAATACTGGGAGCAGGTTGGCATTTCCTACTCCAGGGGAATCTTCCTGATGCAGGGATTGAACCCACGTCTCTTATGTCTCCTACATTGACAGGCAAGTTCTTTATCATTAGTGCCATCTGGAAAGCCAGGCAGATCACAACAAACTGGAAAATTATTAAAGAGATGGGAATACCAGACCACCTGACCTGTCTCCTGAGAAATCTGTATGCAGGTCAGGAAGCAACAGTTAGAACTAGATGTAAACAACAGACTGGTTTCAAATCAAGAAAGGATTAAGTCAAGACTATATGTTGTCACCCTGCTTTTTTAACTTATATGCAGAGTACATCATGCGAAATCCCAGGCTGGAAGAAGCACAAGCTGGAATCAAGATTGCCAGGAGAAATATCAGTAACCTCAGATACATAGACGACAGCACCCTTATGGCAGAAAGCAAAGAAGAACTAAAGAGCCTCTTGATGGAAGTGAAAGAAGAGAGTGAAAAAGTTGGCTTAAAACTCAACATTCAGAAAACTAAGATCATGGCATCTGGTCCCATCACTTCATGGGAAATAGATGGGGAAACACTGGAAACAGTGACAAACTTTATTTATTTATTTATTTATTTTGGACTTCCAAATCATTGCAGATGGTGACTGAAGGCATGAATTTAAAAGATGCTTGCTCCTTGGAAGAAAAGCTATGACCAACCTGGACAGCATATTAAAAAGCAGAGACATTATTTTGCCAGCAAAGGTCCATCTAGTCAAAGCTATGGTTTTTCTGGTAGTCATGTATGGATGTGAGAGTTGGACTATAATGAAAGCTGAGCACTGAAGAACTGATGCTTTTGAACTGTGGTGTTGGAGAAGACTCTTGAAAGTCCCTTGGACTGCAAGGAGATCCAACCAGTCCATCCTAAAGGAGATCAGTCCTGGATGTTCTTTGGAAGAAATGATGCTAAAGCTGAAACTCCAGTACTTTGGCCACCTCATGTGAAGAGTTGCCTCATTGGAAAAGACTCTGATGCTGGGAGGGATTGGGGGTAGGAGGAGAAGGAGACGACAGAGGATGAGATGGCTGGCTGGCATCACGAACTCGGTGGACATGAGTCTGAGTGAACTCCGGGAGTTGGTGATGGACAGGGAGGCCTGGCGTGCTGCAATTCATGGGGTCGCAAAGAGTCAGATGCGACTGAGCGACTGAACTAAACTGAACATAAGCAAAGTGCTTGGAACTCTATTTGGACAACAGTAAATTATCAAGAAATACCATTATTACAAACATTTACATAAATCTTAAAAACATACAAAATAACTGATTTTTTAAATGGTTGCATTCATGTTCTAATTTTATAAAAACTGCATGACGACAATGTACACAAATTTTGGAAATTGTGCAAGGTAAGATAAGGTTGGAAAGAGGGGAGAATAATAGAATTAGAGAGCAGGCTTTTATGTAATGCTTTATTTCTTTAAAATTTATGATGCCAGTATAGGTGAATGTAAAGATTTAAGCTTAACTGGATGTTGGCTAAGGGGTAATAGCTATGGTAGTTATATTAATAAATTTTATTTATGTTTATCTCTTTGCAATTTTTTATGCTTAAAATATTTCATAGTTATAAATGTAAGCAAAACAAGATTGTGATATTTTTAGAAAAAAATTTAAATTATTATGCTAGTAAAATTTTTATAGGGAAATAATAAATGCAGCCAAGAGGTCAAACAAAAAGGACAAACTTTGGGTGGCAGCTCACAACAATTCTTTTTCCTCTGGGAAGGGAGCCCAGATCCAGAAGAGGACCCTCAGAGGCCTCAGGAGTTGTGCTTTTTCCTGTCTATCCCAGATGATTGATTCATGTTGGGTCAGTAAAATGTATTCTGGTGTGAAGCAATATTCAAGAAGATACACGGACTAGCAGACACTGAAGCTAAAAGAGAGTCTAACTCCAAATGCTGAGTTCTTGGAGTTGCCTATGGATCTACTGTTGTGTTTTGAATATTCAATCCTGCCTTTGAATCTGGGAGATATTGCAGGAGCATCCAACCAAACGTCCATTTTGCTTAGAGTTCAGTTCTTGGCTCACAGCAAAGAAATCTACAATCTTAAAATTAGTAGTTTATCTCTGATACAGAGAGGGTAATCACTTGGCAGAATCCTTCTGTGGGCATAGATTATTTCCAGTTTCATGCAGAGGAGACTTCCAGAAGCATTTTCAGAGTTGGAATCTATGGATTCATACTCTGTTCAACTCTTTGTGACCCCATGTACTGTAGCCCTCCAGGCTCTCTGCCCATGGAATTTCTCCAGGCAAGAATACTGGAGTGAATAGCCATTTCCTTCTCCAGGAGATCTTCCCAAACCAGGGATCGAACCTGGGTCTCCTACATTGCAGGCAGATTCTTTACCATATGAGCCACCACAGGAGCCTCAATAAAGCTATTACTTCCTCTAAATTCAATTCTGTGTACTTAATTTATCACACAGAAATTCAAAGGTAAATTGCTACAAATTTGTTGAGATATGCAATGCAAAATGTGTAGCAAAATATAAAATTAATGGATGTGCCGATTGTGATGATATACCTAAGAGCTTTTATTTTTTTTATGTTTTATGTTAACGAAATTAACATAGACTATTAATGAAATTTTTAACATAAAAATTTATGTTAATGAAATTATTAACATAACAGAGGATTAGATGGTTGGATGACATCACCTACTGATGGACATGAGTTTGAGCAAGCTCTGGGAGTTGGTGATGGATAGGGAAGCCTGGTGTGCCACAGTCCATGGGGTCGCAGAGTCAGACATGACTGAGCGACTGAACTGAACTGAATGAAATTATAAATCTGTTACTCTGTGTAACTGAGCAAATGTTTACATATTGTTTTGTATTTGGACATGTGCAATGGAGGCCAAGTATATTCATGAGGCTATTTGACAATTGATTCAACATATAGTAATAGTTCTTTCTTCAGATCCATAAATTTTAAGGAAAAGCTTGTTAAAATTAACAAACAGGATGATTTTCATAATATGAGTGATACAAAACAATGGGAAAAGAGGATTTTTTGATACATAATATATGCTATTATATATGAATGGATTAACTAGGTCTTCTGTCAACAGATTGTTTCACTTCCTGAAACTGACAGAAGATCTCATAAAGAAATTTCGACTGAAAATCAGCTGTCAGGAAAGAGGTTGACTGTAGTATATTAAATAATAGAGCTTCTTCAAAACAATAAAAGGGATACACCAAAGATTACTCTTTAAAATTTATTAACATTTTTTGCTCAACCTAATTTGAAAAGTGTGACAGTGAATTTGAAAGTTGCAATTTAATGTTTGTGCTATCAGAAGAAAATGATATCATATTAAAAACATTTTTTCTTTTGATTTTTCAACTGAATATAATTTAGCACTTTAAGAGAATAGTAGATAGGCTCTCAACAAGATTTGGATCACAAGCAAATTTAGCAATCATGCTAATTTCTGTTTTCCTCCTTAAGTCCAGTGTTTGGTGAATTAAGTGCTCTTCTTTTTCCTCACTTTCTCTAGAGCAGGGAAGGGTTATCGCTGTACACCCATGACAAAGTTATGTTTCTTTAGATGAGGAAAACAGTGCAGTGTTGTCTGGTGCTCTTCTTTGGACATTTTACAAGTCTGACCAGTGCTGGTCTCTTTATTTACTAATCCTAGGAAAAGAGTTTCAAGCAGAGGGACATGATCTGAACCAATGTCTTCATTAAACCCAAGATAGTAAAAATACCTGCTTCCTTTGGCATAGGTTGCGGGGGAGCTCAAATATAATACATTTTTACTCAACTTTAATTCTTGAGTGTTGTAGGAAAACTCTCAAAAGGGTCAGTTTATCTGTCACTCTTTTTTTTTTTTTTAATGTAGCTTTGTTCCTCTTCATATAGATAGAGGGCTTGACTGTTTTTAGATTACAGTTATATTTAAGATAATTGTCTTCTATTGACTGCTCACTTTTTGTTGGCTCTTGTAATTTGTCAAATTTATTAGCATAAGCTGAGTCATAATACTTCTTGATCATTTTACCATTTGTAAGAAAGATCTGGAGTGATAGCCACTCTCATTTCTGATACTGCTGATTTCTGTCTTCTCTGTTTTCCTGAGCTGTCTAGCCTGAAGTTTATCAATATTATTGGTCTTCTTATAGAACCAGTTATTTGCTTCATTGATTTTCTTATTAATTTTGTATTGTTTATGCCTTTGACGTCTGCCCTTTATGATTTTGTTTCTCCTGCGTACTTTGGGTTTACTTTGTGTGTGTATGTGTTTCTTCTTAAGATGAGAATGTAGGTTATTGATGTGTTTTGTTCTTTTATCATATAGGTATTTTAGTGCCATAAATTATCCTCTAAGCCCTGGTTTATCTCCAGCAGGTATTTCGATAGGTCATGTTTTAATTTTCAAAAATTCATTTGATATGCAGTAAAAATTACTTTCTGATTTTCCTTTGGATTTCTTTTTAACTCATGGGTTATCTAAAAGTTATCTAATTTCCAAATACCCGGGAACTTTCCAGCTTCCAATATGCAAGCAAATTTGGAAAACTCAGCAGTGGCCACAGGACTGGAAAAGCCCAGTTTCATTCCAATCCCAAAGAAAGGCAATGCCAAACAATGCTCAAACTACCGCACAATTGCACTCATCTCACATGCTAGTAAACTAATGCTCAAAATTCTCCAAGCAAGCCTTCAGCAAATGTGAACCGTGAACTCCCTGATGTTCAAGCTGGTTTTAGAAAAGGCAGAGGAACCAGAAATCAAGTTGCCAACATCTGCTGGATCATCAAAAAAGCAAGAGAGTTCCAGAAAAACATCTGTTTCTGCTTTATTGACTATGCCAAAGCCTTTGACTGTGTGGATCACAATAAACTGTAGAAAATTCTGAGAGAGATGGGAATACCAGACCACCTGACCTGCCTCTTGAGAAACCTATATGCAAGTCAGGAAGCAACAGTTAGAACTGGACATGGAACAACAGACTGGTTGCAAATAGGGAAAGGAGTCCATCAAGGCTGTATATTGTCACCCTGATTATTTAACTTATATGCAGATGTACTCTGCATGAGAAACGCTGGGCTGGATGAAGCACAAGCTGGAATCAAGATTGCCGGGAGAAATATCAATAACCGCTGATATGCAGATGACACCACCCTTATGGCAGAAAGTGAAGAGGAACTCAAAAGCCTCTTGATGAAAGTGAAAGAGGAGAGTGAAAAAGTTGGCTTAAAGCTCAACATTCAGAAAATGAAGATCATGGCATCTGGTCCCATCACTTCATGGGAAATAGATGGGGAAACAGTGGAAACAGTGTCAGACTTTATTTTTTTGGGCTCCAAAATCACTGCAGATGGTGACTGCAGCCATGAAATTAAAAGACGCTTACTCCTTGGAAGGAAATTTATGACCAACCTAGATAGCATATTGAAAAGCAGAGACATTACTTTGCCTAGGGGGGGGAGGGTCTGACTCAAAGGAAGGGATGGTTCAAAATTGGGAAAGGAGTACATTAAGGCTGTATGTTGTCACCCTGCTTAAATTATATGCAGAGTACATCATGGGAAATGCCAGGCTAGATGAAGCACAAGCTGGAATCAAGATTGCTGGGGAAAAAATCAATAACCTCAGATATGCAGATGACACCACCCTTATGGCAGAAAGTGAAGAGGAACTGAAGAGTCTTTTGATGAAAGTGAAAGAGGAGAGTGAAAAAGTTGGCTTAAAGCTCAACATTCAGAAAACGAAGATCATGGCATCTGGTCCCAGCACTTCATGGGAAATAGATGGGGAAACAGTGCCAGACTTTATTTTTCTGGGCTCCAAAATCACTGCAGATGGTGATTGCAGCCATGAAATTAAAAGATGCTTACTCCTTGGAAGGAAAGTTATGACCAACCTAGACAGCATATTAAAAAGCAGAGACATTGCTTTGCCAACAGTGGTCCGTCTAGTCTAGGCTATGTTTTTTCCTGTGGTCATGGATAGATGTGAAAGTTGGACTGTGAAGAAAGCTGAGCACTGAAGAATTGATGCTTTTGAACTGTGGTGTTGGAGAAAACTCTTGAGAGTCCGCTGGACTGCAAGGAGATTCAATCTGTCCATTCTAAAGGAAATCAGTCCCAGGTGTTCATTGGAAGGACTGATGCTAAAGCTGAAACTCCAGTACTTTGGCCACCTCATGTGAAGAGTTGACTCATTGGAAAAGACTGATGCTGGGAGAGATTGGGGGCAGGAGGACAAGGGGACGACAGAGGATGAGATGGCTGGATGGCATCACCGACTCGATGAACATGAGTTTGAGTGAACTCCAGGAGTTGGTGATGGACAGGAAGGCCTGGTGTGCTGCGATTCATGGGGTCGCAAAGAGTCGGACACGACTGAGCTACTGAACTGAGCTGAACCGAAGCTGGTCCCAGGGTCTAAGATTAATGTATTAAATTTGATTACTTTAGGCCTCTTTTTCCTTTACTGTTACAGTTTTATCATTTGAGATCAACAGGCTGAACAGATGAGTCACTGATTTAACTGATATTCTTTCATCATAATATTGTGTTCTTACGTGATCCCTGAGGAGACTGGAGGTTTTTATTTTGTTTTGCTTGTTTTCTCTCTTGCCTAAATTACTTCTATGTCCTCTGGGGTGAATCATTTTGTATCTACTTTTGTCTATCATGTTGCAAGACTTTTTTTTCCCCCAAACTTTTAGTAATCCTTGGTTCTTCATTCATATTTAAGAAAGCCAATCCAAATGCTGACTATGAGCTCTAATGGGTTTTGTATCAACCTACGACTGGTCAGGGAGCCTACCATTTGGCAGAAGGTCTCTTAATTGTGGAAAACTTAGTTCTGGGCACCAAGTGCTTGTTCTGATTCTCCCCAGGGATTTTGTGCACTTTCTTAAGATATTATTCTTCAATTCTTTGTCTGGGTTTTTGAGGGACGTAATTGTCTAGCTACTGATAATTCTGTTCATGCAGGTGGAGTATATTTTGATTAGTTTTCTTATTTATAGGTCACTTCTCATTGTTTGATACTTATGTAACTGGAATCTCTGAACTCTGAGCTTCTCCAGGGTTCAGCTAATGAAACGGGTTTTCTTCTTAGATTCAGTTCTCTCCATACTCCTTCCTGCCAGCCATTCTTCCTTTCTTCCTTTGTGAGTAGGTCCAATTATATCTGATTCTCTTTTATTAATATTAATAGGTATATTTTAATCCTTGATATTTACAGAGCTTTGTTTTTTAAACAGAATCATGCCATTGTATCCTTACTACCAGGATCATTTGATAGGAGCATAGTATGCCCATGTGCTTGTGTGCTCAGTTGCTCAGTCGCGTCCAACACTTTGTGGCCCCATGGACTGTAACCCACCAGGCTCCTCTGTCCATGGCATTTTCTAGGCAAGGATACTGGAGCAGATTGCCATTTCCTACTCCAGGAGATCTTCTTGACCCAGAGACCAAACCTGTGTCTCTTATATCTCCTGCACTGGCAGGTGAATTCTTTGCCACTAGTTCCACCTGGGAAGCCTGTGTTCTCATGAAAGTGAAGTCACTCAGTCGTGTCCGACTCTTTGCGACCATGTCCATTCTAAAGGAAATCAGTCCCAGGTGTTCATTGGAAGGACTGATGCTAAAGCTGAAACTCCAGTACTTTGGCCACCTCATGTGAAGAGTTGACTCATTGGAAAAGACTGATGCTGGGAGGGATTGGGGGCAGGAGGACAAGGGGACGACAGAGGATGAGATGGCTGGATGGCATCACCGACTCGATGAACATGAGTTTGAGTGAACTCCAGGAGTTGGTGATGGACAGGAAGGCCTGGCGTGCTGCGATTCATGGGGTCGCAAAGAGTCGGACACGACTGAGCTACTGAACTGAGCTGAACCGAAGCTGGTCCCAGGGTCTAAGATTAATGTATTAAATTTGATTACTTTAGGCCTCTTTTTCCTTTACTGTTACAGTTTTATCATTTGAGATCAACAGGCTGAACAGATGAGTCACTGATTTAACTGATATTCTTTCATCATAATATTGTGTTCTTACGTGATCCCTGAGGAGACTGGAGGTTTTTGTTTTGTTTTGCTTGTTTTCTCTCTTGCCTAAATTACTTCTATGTCCTCTGGGGTGAATCATTTTGTATCTACTTTTGTCTATCATGTTGCAAGACTTTTTTTTCCCCCAAACTTTTAGTAATCCTTGGTTCTTCATTCATATTTAAGAAAGCCAATCCAAATGCTGACTATGAGCTCTAATGGGTTTTGTATCAACCTACGACTGGTCAGGGAGCCTACCATTTGGCAGAAGGTCTCTTAATTGTGGAAAACTTAGTTCTGGGCACCAAGTGCTTGTTCTGATTCTCCCCAGGGATTTTGTGCACTTTCTTAAGATATTATTCTTCAATTCTTTGTCTGGGTTTTTGAGGGACGTAATTGTCTAGCTACTGATAATTCTGTTCATGCAGGTGGAGTATATTTTGATTAGTTTTCTTATTTATAGGTCACTTCTCATTGTTTGATACTTATGTAACTGGAATCTCTGAACTCTGAGCTTCTCCAGGGTTCAGCTAATGAAACGGGTTTTCTTCTTAGATTCAGTTCTCTCCATACTCCTTCCTGCCAGCCATTCTTCCTTTCTTCCTTTGTGAGTAGGTCCAATTATATCTGATTCTCTTTTATTAATATTAATAGGTATATTTTAATCCTTGATATTTACAGAGCTTTGTTTTTTAAACAGAATCATGCCATTGTATCCTTACTACCAGGATCATTTGATAGGAGCATAGTATGCCCATGTGCTTGTGTGCTCAGTTGCTCAGTCGCGTCCAACACTTTGTGGCCCCATGGACTGTAACCCACCAGGCTCCTCTGTCCATGGCATTTTCTAGGCAAGGATACTGGAGCAGATTGCCATTTCCTACTCCAGGAGATCTTCTTGACCCAGAGACCAAACCTGTGTCTCTTATATCTCCTGCACTGGCAGGTGAATTCTTTGCCACTAGTTCCACCTGGGAAGCCTGTGTTCTCATGAAAGTGAAGTCGCTCAGTCGTGTCCGACTCTTTGCGACCACATGGACTATAGCCTACCAGGCTCCTCCATCCATGGAATTTTCCAGGCAAGAGTACTGGAGTGGGTTGCCATTTCCTTCTCCAGGGGATCTTCCCAATCCAGGGATTGAACCCAGATCTCCCGCGTTGTAGGCAGACGCTTTACCGTCTGAGCCACCAGGGAAGCCTATGTGCATAATTTATAAATTATACAAGAAAAGGTGTTGTTCATTTATTAATGTAATTTATTATAAAGAAGATTTTTCCATATTTTAGAGATTTCTAGGAATATAGGAAATATATGCAAAAAAATGATGCAGAAACTCTTTGGGAATTATGTTGCAGGGGCTTGTTCAACACTTTGTATATATGTTGTTGCTTTGTAATATATGCTATTTGATAGGCTAGAACTAAATTGATTTTTTAAGTAAATGCTTTCTACCAGGTTAAAGGTAATCAAATAAAATGACATCTCAATTATTTGAGAACTAATGTACTGAAATGTATATAAAATTCAACAAAATGCTATTGTTCTGAAGACCTAAGTGACGAGGTGTCAATGAGACGATGCTGCATAACACTTTGGCATCTGTAGTCGAGTTTGTAACTTCTTAAGCATGTATTTTCTTGTATGTTTTCCAAGGTAGTGGAGTTCCTCAAGATTCTTGGAGTAATATTTGGGCAGGAAAACATCCAGTTCCATAGTATTTTCTCCTTTGGGGGAAGTTGGCCAGATATGAACTATGTAGCGCTCCATATCTGGCCCTTGATAAGGGTTCCCATCACAGTTACCAGGCTGTGTGTGACTCACCGGGAGGAAACAGTATTAGGAAAACAAAAGAGCTGATTTTCTGTTGCTGTCTATTTGGAGTCTGAGGGATAGAGATACTGTGAAAGGAAGGCAAGGAGAAGGGAGGGAGGGAGGAGAGAAAGACAGATACATTTGACACCAGTTATCATGAATCATAGAATCTCAGAAAAGCAGAGTGCATCTTATTCAGCCTCCTTTCCAATATGGATCTACATTTCCAGCTCCTTTAACAGAATGGTTTAAATACTTGCATTAGTAGGTAGCTCAGTTCTCTGTAGGCTGTCATGTATTAATATATTTCAGATCTAACAGAGCTGGGAAAAATCTACCACCTCGGTTCCATATGTCTTCTGGAACAACATAAAATAATGCAACTGCCACTCTGGCTTTTGAAGATGGATTTCGATTTTTTCTTTTACATCTTCTGGCCTTTTAAAGTTAAATGTCTTATTTCCTTCAATCACTCTTTACTTAAACACTCAGTGTTTTGACTAATTTTTTTCTTGGTACTCCCTAATTTTCAGTATCCCTTTACAAGCTTATTAGGATTGCCTCATAGTAAAGAATCCACCTGCAATGCAGGAGACCCCAGTTCGATTCCTGGGTCAGGAAGATCCCCTGGAGAAAGGCTAGGTTACCCACTCCAGTATTCTTGGGCTTCCTTGTGGCTCAGCTGGTAAAGAATCTGCCTGCAATGTGGGAGGCCTGGGTTTCATCCCTGGGTTGGGAAGATCCCCTGGAGACGGGAAGAGCTGCCCACTCTAGTATTCTGGCCTGGAGAATTCCATGGACTGTATAGTCCATGAGGTTGCAACAAGTTGGACATGACTGAGTGACTTTCACTTCACTTTACAAGCTTATTAAGATTGAATTATAACCTACACATAAAGGTACACAAGTTGTAAATGTGCAGCTCCATAAATTAGCATAATTTGATCAGTACCCAGAGTAAGAAAAATAATGTTACAGATATCAAATAAACCCCCTCTGTGCCCGTTTATTCACTACTCTCATACCCCGGAATATAATCATATTCTAATTTCTAACACCATTGAACAGTTGTGTCATTTTTGACATATTTTATAAAATTAGATCCAGATTGTCTGAACGTCTCAGTTTTGTTTACAGGAGTCATCTATGTTGCTGTGTGTAGTTGTAGTATATACTAATTCATTTATGTGGTTTTTCCACTATATGATAACACAATTGATATTTGTTTTACTGTTATGCACAGTGGATTGTTTACAGTTTGGGGCTGCTATGAAGGTGCTGTGAATATCCTTGTACATGTCTTTGTGTACATATGTGCATAAGCTTTCTATTTCTATTGGATATATGCTTATAAATAAAATTGTCAGGTTATAAGTTATATATAATATGTTTAATTTGAGCTTCTCAGGAGAAGGCAATGGCACCCCACTCCAGAACTCTTGCCTGGAAAATCCCATGGATGGAGGAGCCTGGTGGGCTGCAATCCATCGGGTTGCTGAGTCAGACATGACTGAGCGACTTCACTTTCACTTTTCACTTTCATCCACTCCAGTGTTCTTGCCTGGAGAATCCCAGGGATGGGGGAGCCTGGTGGGCTTCTGTCTATGGGGTCACACAGAGTCGGACACGACTGAAGCGACTTAGCAGCAGCGGCAGCAGGTGGCACTAGTGGTAAAGAACCTGCCTGACTATGCAGGAAACATAAGAGGTGCGAATTTGATTCCTGGGTTGAAAAGATCCCTGGAGAAGGGCATGGCAACCCACTCCAGTATTCTTGCCTGGAGAATTCCATAGACAGAGAAGCCTGGCAGGCTATAGTCCATAGGACTGCATAGAGTCAGACACAACTGAAGTGACTTAGGACGCACACGTGTTTAGCTTTAGTAGATAATGCCAAACACTTTGTAAAACAATTGAGACAATGTACATTCCCAGCAGTCATACATAGGAGTCATGGCCCCAGTTTCATTAACATTAATTTATTTTAAATTTTGATCTTAGAAATTCTCATAAGTATGTGATGTTATCTCACTGTGATTTAAATTCGCATTTCTCTGATTATTGATGAGGTCTTCCATATCTTCATTAAATTCTTCCATTTGTCTATTGTAATTTTGGCCTTTTCATAATTGATTGAATGTATTTTCCATATGTTCAGGATAAAAAGTATTTGTTGATTGTGTTTGCTGGAAATATCTTCTCCCGCTCTCTACCTTGACTTTTTCTCTCAATGAAAGCTCCCAGTTTTGATGTAAGAGTTCAATTCATTAATTTCTTCCTTTATGACCAGAGCTTTAGTTGTATCCTGTTTTATATATCTATGCTATCCCAAGATCAGAAATATATACTCCTATGTTATCTTATAGTAGTTTTATTGTTTAATGTTTACATTAGATGTGTATTTTGCCTGCATTTACTTTTTCAAATACAGTATGAAGTAAAGGTCAGGTTCCAATGAGATGCCCGTTACATCAATACATCCTAGCAAAGATGTCAGGCAGGCACAGATATAAAAAATTGGATTTCCAAGTAGAGGTCTACATTGAAGTTAAAGTTCTGGGAGTGTTTAGTGTGCAAATGCTCAGTTATGAGATTGCTGCTACTAGAGAAGTGAGCATAGATTGAGAAGAAATCTGAAGACAGAGTCCAGGGACACTCCAGCATGTCACCTGAATCTTCACTCAGGACTCTGCTGGGTGCTCATGTGGAGGACAGTGTACTAACAGGGTAGCGTGCACTCCATAGATTCTGACTATCTGGATATCACCTTCAGTGGTGCATCCCATGATCATGCTGGCTTTTGCCACAGTCAAGTCAGAATATAAACTTAGTTCAATGTTACAGTAAGCTGGAATGTCATATTTTAAAATATGAATTGTTATTAAGCCAAATGCTTCATTCTGTCCTAATGGAGTTAACTAGTTGGCATACAAAAGCAATGACTTATATTTTTTTTTTCTTGAGCATTTTATGAGCTTTTCATGTTCTTTATTTGTCTCAAACTATCAGGGTATTTTGGGATTCTAAATAATGAATCCAACATGCTAGGTAGGCCTCATACATTCAACACTTTTAGGTTTGATAAGTAAGGCATTAATAGGGATTATTGGATACTGTAAGGTCATATCTTGAAATCTTTGACTGATACACTAGAAACCTTCCTCTTCTAGCTGACATTGTTCCCAAAGCTTGTTTAAGCAAAGCTGTTCAACTGTATGTAACTTATTGTCATCCCGGTTATATTCCCTTGGTTCTTCTAGGAAGGTTCTCCTGAGAACCTTCCTAGAACCTTTCTCTCAGCTTCTCATGAGAGAAGCCATCTTTCTTTGAATTCTCACTTTATGTCGCCTAATACTGGAATCTCACCCACATTCTTGACACTTCCAGTGTCAATTTATTTCACTTCTGCCAAAAGGAATATCCAAAAGATGGTATGACATGTGCTAAAATGTCACAGTTGGCCTCCAGCCCAGCAATGTGAAAGTAAAAATTGTGCAGAATAACTTTTATTCAGCCAAATGCAAAAAGAAAAAGTCCCTTAGCATGAAGACATTCCAGATGCAACATTTATGAAGTGCCTGTTTTATGCGATGTGCTGTTTTAGATGCTATGAGAAGTATAATATGAAATATGGTTCCCTGCCATCACACTGTCTATCTGATCTAGAGGTCTGCAACTTACATTGCTGTTGAGCCCACAACTCTATAATTTTCTTTATTTTTTGCATAATTTGTTCTCCAATCGTTGCCTGTGATTTCATTGCTTCTTTTTTTAATTTATTTTTATTTTAATTGGAGGTTAATTACTTTACAATATTGTATTGGTTTTGCCATACATCAACATGAATCCGCCACAGGTATACACATGTTCCCCATCCTGAACCCCTCTCTGTCCTCCCTCCCCATACCATCCCTCTGGGTCATCTCAGTGCACCAGCCCCAAGCACCAAGTATCATGCATCGAACCTGGACTGGTGATTTGTTTCATATGATATTATACATGTTTCAATGCCATTCTCCCAAATCATCCCACCCTCACCCTCTCCCACAGAGTCCAAAGGAATGTTCTATACCACCATTGAAAAGAATATGTTTGAATCAGTTCTAATGAGGTGGATGAAACTGGAGCCTATTATACAGAGTGAAGTAAGACAGAAAGAAAAACACCAATACAGTATACTAACACATATATATGGAATTTAGAAAGATGGTAGCGATAACCTTGTATGCGAGACAGCAAAAGAGACACAGATGTATAGAACAGTCTTTTGGAATCATTGCTTCTTTACGACACCTCTATAAGTTGTTACAAGGCACTTTTCTAACAGTAACAGTATTTGACTCTTTACATCCACATGCTTAGTATTCATATCCTGTGAACCACCTTTTCTTCTATACTGTCATACAGAGTTTGTAATGAGAAATAAGAACACTGGGTCTTTTAGAGGTTAAACCATATAGTTTCTGGCCAGCAGGGTCTAGAAAATAAATGCCTTCATCTCTAGTTCTGTTCTTTTTTCTCTAGTCCACAAACTGTGACTTCGAAATTGCAGAGGCATTGAATTTAAGGACCCCTAGTAACCGTGAATACAGACTCAAAACTCTCTTAACTGTACCTCATGACTGTTATGAATGCCATGTAAAATGAGATATTGCTGCTCCTGATCTTAGGAGCAGGCTACTACTATTACACTCCCAGGAAATATTTGAGGTCTGAAACTTGTGTCTCGGTTACAAGGGATCATTTATTCCTGAAATATTTGCAGTAGTATTTTTATAAGGCATGTGACCAAATCATAATATGTGCCTTTAGCAGTGAAGGGATAAAGGTGGTTGATTATCAGTAGGAAACTTGGATGTTATATACTTGAAATTGGGATACAAAACAGAACAGACAGCTCAAGATCGCAAAGGGAAAAATTAGTAATCCATGAATAATAAATAGGAAAAATATTTTCAAAAGGTAGGATGTCAGAATACCTCTGAGATCAGTTTAACATATATGATCTGCACTTATGTATAGCAGATTACCTAAATTCAAACTGACCTTGGCCACTGTATGGAGGCAGTATTTTTGAAAGAATGAGCTGTACTAAAACAGTTTCTGCAATATATTAGGCACAACTATGCTTTCCTTCCATGTTAGGCATGCAGAACTTTTTCCCACCTGTTTATTTTTCCTTAAATAAATATATTATCTGATATAACTTGTCCAAAGAAAATTTTCTCTTCCTCTATATGAATGAACTCCCCTCTTACCCTTTTGCTAAATCCTGGAGTTGTGATGTAGTTCAGGATCTTATATTACATCCATGTCACTTTTTGGAATCACTTCAGTGGTATAGTGACTTAAATTATTTTCAAGTATTTAATCAGCTTCTGTTTAAGTCAATTTTCTCCTTTGATGGTGTAAATTTATTTCCCAATGCAAATGTATGATAATACAAATTGGACTCCCTGTACTGTTATAAAGTTTGAAACAAATAATGAGCTTTTGTCTTAAAGTCTTTTATAGCTGTAAAAAGTAGAAAAATTAAGAATGTTTTATCAAGTCTGTACTGTAGGTTTCATGTGCATCTGTGCTAAGTCACTTCCATCATGTTCAACTCTTTGTGACCCTGTGGACTGTAGCCCAATAGGCTCCTCTGTCCATGAGATTCTCCAGGCAAGAATTACTGGATCCCCTGGAAGATCCCCTCCAGGGGATCTTCCCGACCCAGGGATCGAACCTGCGTCTCCTGCATTGGCAGGTGGGTTCCTTACCACTGGCACCACTTATGGCAGCTATTAAATACTGTAGTCGTTTATATTCATTGTTGAAAAATTAAGGTGTAATTCCATGGGAATGGATGGCTCCTAAAGAAATCGTTCTGAGTGTCCAAAACATAAGGAAGACGTTTTTTAATAAATGGATTTAGACTTAACTCTGTGGTAAAAAATAGTAGGTGTCTGAATCAGTTTTAGATTTATAATTAAGCTGTGATATTTACTTGTTTGGGCTCTTTGGGAAAATGATATGCCTTTTCTGTACATCAGTTTTCTCAGCTATGGATTCAAGGTGAAAACTGGCTCTTAGTCATTCAATTATGGAATGCTTTAAATGAGATAGAGTACGTAATGTTCTTAGTTAGTGCTCAGTAAATATTAGTTATTACTAAAATTTACAAGAAGAGTATTATATAAAGTAGTGATCTCAGAGGGTGAAGAAAGGAACCACTAGGAAAAATTAAGAAGTTTCAGCTACTTTTAGTGGGCTTCCCTGGTGGTTCTGATGGTAAAGAATCCACTTGCAGTGCAGGAAACTCAGGCTCGATCCTTGGGTCGAGAAGATGCCCTGGATAAGGGAATGGGTACCCACTCCAATATTCTTGCCTGGAGAATTCCGTGGACAGCGGAGCCTGGTGGGCTTCAGTCCACAGGGTCGCAAAGAGATGGACATGACTGAGTGACTAACACTTCTGAAATTGAGACTCAGAACTAACAGTTTATTATAGCTATATTAAATCCCTAGCAAGGTAAAATGAGGATGTTACAATTTTAATCTCACTGTTTTATCATGCAGCATTGTTTGTTTAATATATAAAATTAATTTTTATTGGAGTGTAGTTGCTATACTATGTGCTATCCATGGGTGTGTTGCACTTACCTCCCATGCTGTAAGGTCATGCTTAAAATCTTGCATGCTAGACCTCAGCATTGTGTGAATCAGAACCTTGCAGGTATCCAAGTTGGATTTAGAGAAAGAAGGGGAACCAGAGATCAAATTGGTAACATTCACTGGGTCATAGAGAAAGCTAGGGAATTTCAGAAAAACATCCATCTCTGTTTCATTGATTGCACCAAAGACTTTGACTGTGTGGATCATAATAAACTGTGGAAAGCTCTTAACAAAATGGTAATACCAAAACATCTTACCTGCCTCTGGAGAAACCTGTATGTGGTTCAGGAAGCAACAGTTAGAACCAGTTCAAAAGTGAGAAAGGAGTGTGACAGGGCTGTCTGCTGTCACCCTATTTGTTGAATCTATACACTGAGCATATCATGATAAATGGTGGACTGGATGAGTTACAAGCTGGAATCATGATAGGCAGGGGAAACATCAATAACCTCAGATATGTGGATACCACTCTATTGGTAGAAAGTGAAGAGGAACTGAAGAGTCTCTTGATGAAGGTGAAGGAGGAGAGTAAAAGAGCTGGTTTAAAAATAAACATTAAAAAACCTAAGACCATGGCATCCAGTTCCATTACTTCATGGCAAATGGAGAAAAGTGGAAGTAGTGACAGATTTCCTTTTCTTGGGCTCCAGGATCACTGCAGATTGTGAACGCAGCCATGAAATCAGAAGATGTTTGCTTCTTGGCAGAAAAGCTATGATGAACCTAGACAGTGTGGTGAAGAGCAGAGACATTACTCTGCTGACAAAGGCCCGTATAGCCAAGGCTTTGGTCTTCCCAATGGTCATGTACAGTTGTGAGAGCTGGACTGTAGAGGAGGCAGGGTGCCAAAGAATTGATGCCTTTGAACTGTGGTGCTGGAGAAGACTCCTGAGAGTCCCCTGGACAGTAAGGAGATCAAATCAGTCAATCTTAAGGGAAATAAACCCTGAATGCTCATTGGAAGGACTGATGCTGAAGCTGAAACTCCAGTATTTTGGTCATGTGATGCAAACACACTGGAAAAGTCCTTGATGAGGGGAAAGATTGAAGGCAGAAGAAGAGGGTGTCAGAAGATGAGATGTCTGGTATCACCAATGCGATGGACATGAACTTGGGAAAACTTCAGGAGATGGTGAGGGACAGAGAGACCTGGTGTGCTGCAGTCCATGGGGTTATAAAGAGCTGGACACGAGTGGGCAACTGAACAGCAACATAATTGCTTTACAATATTATATAAGTTTCTATTTTATGGTGCAATTAATCACCCATCAGTTCAGTTCAGTTCAGTCGCTCTCTGCTTTTGAATATGCTATCTAGGTTGGTCATAACTTTCCTTCCAAAGAGTAAAATTCTTTTAATCACCCATACATATGCATATATCCCCTCCGTTTTGGACTTCCTCCCATTCAGGTCACCACAGGGCATTAAATAGAGTTCCTTGTGGTGTATAGTATGTTCTCATTAGCTATCTATTTTATACATAGTATCAATAGTGTATATATGTCAATCTCAATCCCACCTCCTTCCACTCCCCTTTGCCCTCTTGGTATCCATACATTTGTTTTCTCTATCTGTGATACAGGGTTATCTAAAATGGAAATTTGTGCTTTGTTGTTGTTTTAGGTCACTAAGTTGTACCCAACTCTTTGCAACCCTGTTGACCATAACACCGGGTTCTTAACGTCTATGGAATTTTCCAGACAAAAATACTGGAGTGAGTTGCCACTTGCTTCTTCAGGGGAACTTCCTGACCCTGGGATGGAACCCTCACCTCCTGCTCGGCAGGCAGGTTCCTTACTGCTGAGTCACCAAGAAACAATAACTCAACTTTTGCCTACATTTTGAGTTTATCTGATTAAGTTAATTAACATTTTTCATTTGATAAACTTTCCTTGATAGAAAATATGCCATATTTTGTGCATTTTGAAATGTAAGTGTATAAATAAATGAATAATACCACTGGAGTTTGAGGACATTATATATATATAATATATATATATATATCCTTTCTCTGTTCTTCACCTAAATTTAGATTTGATTGAAAGAATATCCTAAGGTCAGATGGAAAAAGATGTTGTTCTTTAAACAGATAAATAAATCTCTATTGAATGGATGCTTAGGCTTAAAGCACATGCACTTGCCATTGTTACTATTTTTCCTAGGATAGGTTTTGGAACAGCAGCCTAAAAGGGAATGTTTTGCTCTACAGTGTAGAATTTAATTTATCTAGGATCACTCTGGGGGCTCAGTGGGAAATAATCTGCCTGTCAATGCAGGAGTCATGGGTTCAATCCCTGGGTCAGGAAGATCCCCTGGAGAAGGAAATAACAACCCACTCCAGCATTCTTGCCTGGGAAATTCCATGGGCAGAGGAACCTGGTAGGCTACAGTCCATGGGGTCCCAAATGAGTCAGACACAACTTAGCAACTAATCAACAACAGGATCACTACACCAGTTCACACTTACAGCTTTATTAGCCCCACCCAGTTGAGAGAAACAAGGATTACCAACTTGTCCAATTCTATAGGGAGGAGTAAGAGGTAGAACAAAGCAGTTTTCTTAAAAATTAAGAAGTTCTAAGTAAGTGTAGAAGAAGAGAATACAGAAATGAAGCCCTAGATGCATACCTGTTAAAGCTGGACTACTTGGCAGGATCATTGGCATTCACTGCAGTTGTGTGAGATGATCAATATCCTAAATGATATAGCCTAAAAAATAACCTAACAAAATAAAATACATTTGTACACATAAACATGGAAAGTGAAAGTGAAGTTTACTCAGTCGTGTCCGACTCTTTGCGATCCATGGCCTATACAGTTCATGGAATTATCCAGGCCAGAATACTGAAATGGGTAGCCTTTCCCTTCACCAGAGCATCTTCCCAACCCAGGGATCAAACCCAGGTCTCCCACATTGCAGGTGGATTCTTTACCAGCTGAGTCACAAGAGAAGCCCAAGAATACCAGAGTGGGTAGCCTATCTCTTCTCCAGTGGATCTTCCTGTCCCATGAGTTGAAATGGGGTCTCCTGCATTGCAGGCAGATTCTTTACCAACTGAGCTATGAGGGAAGAATTCAAAGGGCTAATAGCAGATAATGATGTCTTTTTTTTTTTTTCCAAATTTCAAGATAATTAAATGAAAAATTATTGAAACTACTAAGTAAAAAGACAAAATATCAGTTCTTTGCTTTTTGTCAGATTATTTCAGTATAAAATTTAAATATAAAAAGTAATCATTAGGTATAGGGTGTGTGTGTGTGCTCAGTTGCTCAGTCATGTCCTATTCTTTGAGACCCTACAGATTGTAGCCCTCCTGCCAGGCATCTCTCTGTCCTTGGGATTTCCCCATCAAGAATACTGGAGTGGGTTGCCATTTCTTCTTCCAGAGGACCTTCCTGACCTAGGGATCAAACCAGCATCTTCTGCATTGGCAGGCAGATTCTTTATCACTGAGCCACCAGAGAATTCAGCAGCCTGGTGGCTAACTTCTTTTCTTACCTTGGTTGCTTAGCATGATGCTGGCTCAGCAGGTGCGAGTTAGTTCAATAGGAGAACAGTCACTGGGGTCCAAAGGCAACCCCTTTCAAGCAGGGCCTCTGCCCTGACTAGAAAGTTTTACTGGTACAGATCACATAGATTTCCTTGGCCCTTAGCCTTACACACTCATGGGGTGTTACTGATGCCAGTTTCCTCTCTGCTGGAATGTTGGCCATGTGCACGTGGATTTGAGCAGTGGATGATGAGCACTGAGGGCTGGACATGCTGTGTGTTCTACTGCTTCTTGCTTATCAGTTTTCTCTGGATAACCCCCATGTTCCATCTGCACTGTGAAATGTTGGTGGTGTGTGCCCATGACTCGCAACTAGGAAGCAGAGAGGGACACTTATGTTTCAAAGTAAACACAGGGAAAACCATCAAAAGCTGAAAGTATGAATTATGTGGCTCAGATGGTAAACGATCCATTTGCAATGTGGGAGACCCAAGTTCGATCCCTGGGTCAGGAAAATCTCCTCAAGAACGGAATGGCTACTCACTCCAGTATTCTTGTCATGGATAGTAGAGGCTGGCAGGCTACAGTCCATGGGGTCATAGAGTCAGACATGACTGAGCAACTAACACACACACACACGAATTATACACTAGATCAGGAAGGCAGAATGGGTAGATGTCAGTGAACTTGGATTGGACACCTGTTCTCTGAGGTCAGGGTGATACTAGAAAAGTGAAAAGTAAAAGTGAAGTTGCTCAGTCGTGTCCGACTCTTTGTGACCCGTGGACCGTAGCCCACCAAGCTCCTCCATCCATGGGATTCTCCAGGCAAGAATACTAGAGTGGGTTGCCATTTCCTTCTCCAGGGGATCTTCCTGACCCAGGGATTGAACCCAGGTCTCTCACATTTCAGGCAGACACTTTTATCTCTGCACCAAGTAGAAATTTAATCTTAAGATCAAAAAGAGATTGATGATGAAGAGAATTCCAAGGCATTGGAATATTTTCCTCAGAGAAAGTGTGTTTAAACTAGGAAGAAAGGAATTGAGTTTATTTTGCACTGGCAAGATCACATATTTTGCCACCAGTTGAAATGAAGGATCACAAGTTCAGTTACAGAGAAAAATTTTAAAGCTCGATCTTTCATGACTCAGTTATAAAAAATTCACACCTCAATTAAAAGAGAAATTGTTATTTGTATTCTACTTGAGGTCATGTTAAGATAAATTATTTGTATTTTTAAAAATAGGAGTTAGATGATTTCTCTTGGAGAGATATTTCTATGCAAATACATTTTCTTTGGAACAGCATTTACTTTTCATCCAAATGCTTACTAAGCATGTCTTTGACTTTATTTTCCAAAGGTAAAAATTGGCCTAATGGGAGAAGAAAAATATCAAAATGATTTTTCTACTGTGTTTTCATAATAATCATCTTTCCTTAAACATAAAAGAAGTTATACTAGTACATCTAACTCTAGATACAGACTGGAAGACTGGAAAAGATTGTATCACCAAGAGGAAATAACATTAAAAAAATCCTCCTACTGATTTACTAGTGTGTTGTATGTGCTAATCATGTCCGACTCTTTGTGACCTCATAAACTGTAGCCCGCCAGGTTCCTCTGTCCATGGAATTTTCCAGGCAAAAATACTGGAGTAGGTTGCCATTTCCTCCTCCAGGGGATCTTCCCGACTCAGGGATCAAACCCACTTATCTTATGTCTCCTGCTTTGGCAGGTGGATTCTTTACCACTGCACCACCTGGGAAGTCTGCTGACTCACTACATCACCTTTTAAATGAAAGAAATGGAAACAAATGTCAGGAATGTGCTTTCAAAATGAGCTTTTTGCTTGTGGTATTTCATTCTGGCTCTAAACATAACCTACAAATGAAATGAAAAGAGGGCATTTGTTTTTACAGAAAGCCAAAACCAGTTTGTTTTGTCACCTACTCTCCAACATTTCATCATGCCAGCTGTTGTTTTTTTGTTTTTGAATAACTTTTCCCTTAGAAACAATTTTAAACTATTGAAAAGACCCAAGAATAATACAATATCTGTATACCTTTTACCCAGATTCACCTATTGTGAGCTATTATTTTTAATGACACGTGTCAAAATTTTCGTATTGTGAGTACTAAAAGCTAGTCATGCTGCTTTGTTTTGTGTGTTTGATGGGCAACATTCCTGTTTGCAGGGATGGTGAGCTCTGGCCAGTCCATGTAAGTCCTCTTAGGGCAATGGGAATCAAATTACCTTTCTTAGGGAGGCCTCTTCACTTGTTGACAGAAGAGTCAGTGAAGCTCCCAAGAACAGGTATAGATTAAAAGTTAAAGTCCCATTTCCCAATCTCACTGCTCCTTCTGAAACTAACAGTATCTTGTAAATCTTTCCAGAAACATTCCATGGATGTACAAAGATGTATGGCTATTACTATAGCAACAGGTACATAGTTGTAGACCCATGAAGAGGTATAAATACATTTGTAAATGGAATTATCAATATAGATTTAGAAATAATTTTCCATATATACTCTAATGGGATTATGTTGTATATGCTTCTTTGCAGCTTACTGTTTCCATGTGGTAATCTGAATTTGCTTGTGAAGTTAGGTCATATAGATTTGCCTCAATATTTTTTAAAAACTGCATAGTATTTCCTTTTTTTTTTTTTAGCTTTTTCTGTTATAAAACTAATAAATATCCTTAGCTTACCTGAGAGTTTCTGTAAAATAAATTTATAGCAGGGTATGTGTAAATTTAAATTGTGATAACAGTTTTTAGATAATTTTGATAATGATTGATATTTCTTGTGTTTGGAAAATAGTATGCATTCAGAAAATATTTATAGAAAGAGGGAAGGGAAGAAAAGAGGAAGACAGGGAGTGAAAGAAACAGTGAAGGCTGGTCTCTTAGAGACAGTTTTCTTTTCCTAAGTGAAGAAGAAGATGGACCTTTCAAACAAGATTATGATTGCTTTTATTTAACAGTTTTCTATTATGCTTTATATTTTTGAATTTATGTACTTTTTATGTTGTGTAATTTTTATATCTTTCAGAGACAAACTTGACTGTTACTTCCTTAGGAGGAATATAAAAAATAGAATGTTAAATATTCTTATTGTATGGTCTTATCATACCCTAAACTTCTTCATCACACCTGCATTTTCTTTCAATATCTGTCTCCTTAGATAGACCAGAGGCAAGAAGCACCATAAGGAATGAGATCATGTCTGTCTTTTCAGTGTATTCTCTAAATAAGGATGTTTAGGTGTTCAGATTTGTTAAAAGCAAAAAGGTGAGGAGGAGAGGATTAGAGAGACACAGAAAGATAGAGAGAAATGGACACAGAGAGAGAGAAATACAGGGAAAGGAAGGAAGGGAGGGAGGGAGAAGAGGAAGGAAATGATCAGGGTGATGATGCCAGGAGTTAGAGCTGTAAATATGGGGGAAATCGGTGAAAACCACTGCAGACAGCGACTGCAACCATGAAATTAAAAGACACTTGCTGCTTGGAAGAAAAGCTATGACAAAAATAGAGCATATATAAAAGCAGAGACATCACTTTGCTGACAAAGGTCAGTATAGTCAAAGCTATGGTTTATCCAGTATGTATGGATGTGACAGTTGGGCCATAAAGAAGTCTGAACACCAAAGAACTGATGCTCTCAAATTGTGCTCCAGAGAAGATTCTTAAGAGTCCCTTGGACAGCAAGGAGATCAAAGCGGTCAATCCTAAAGGAAATCAATCCTGAATATTCACTGGAAGGGCAGATGTTGAAGCTAAAGCTCCAATATTTTGGCCACCTGATGCAAAGAGCTGACTCATTTGAAAAGACTCTAATGCTGGGAAAAATTGAGGGCAGGAGGAGAAGGGGGCAACAGAGGATGAGATTGTTGGATGGCATCATTGACTCGATGGACATGAGTTTGAGCAAGCTCTGGGAGAGAGTGAAGGACAAGGAATCCTAGCGTGCTGCAGTACATTGGGTCACAATAACAAGGTGAAAAGTCAATGGTAAGAAAGAAAAAAACTCACAGGTATATGAATCTCAGTATTTTCTGACTTTAGAATTGGGAAATATTGGGTCATTTTCCTGAAAACCAGAGGTGTTGACTGTAGCTTAGTTTCTGACTGCAGAGTGAAAGCTGTGAGTGTTGGAAGGTCTAGAGTAAGAAGGATTGTTTGTAGGACTTGTTTTTCCATTTCAGTGATACAGAGAGAACTAGGAAAGGTATCATTGTAAAGATGAATACCTGCTTTCTACTATTAATGCTAGGAAAATAGGAATATAATTCCAATCATGAGTCCATCATAGAGGGGCTGTTTGGAAATTCCACTGGACTTGAAGCTTATGTAATTTAATAGTATGAAGGTTCTCTGAGGTGGTTTTGCTTATTTTTATTTTAGATTAGAGTACAATATAGTAGAGACATTTATAAAACATTTCCTAGCTGACATTTCTTTTTGAATCTAGTATATCATAATTATATAACTCTTCATCTTAATATTTTCCTATGTCTGTATATACCTGGTCTTCCCCGTTGGTTCAAATGGTAAAGAATCTGCCCACGAGGCAGGAGACCTGGGTTCAATCCCTGGGTCAGAGAAGGTATTTATATAATTATACTACGTAGAGACATTCACACTAAAGAAATGAACTGTCTTAAATTTGATACCATTCACAAGTGTTGCTAAACATAAACATAAAATAGTAAGAAGTAAATTATTCAATTTATAAGCTTCTTGCTTTTTCTGTTTCACTTTCATTTTTGGGCTATGTGTGTTTTCGCCAACATTTAAAAGTGGATTCTTGAAAGGAAAATAAATGATACATTTAATTATTAACAGGTTGCATATTTTTGTTCATTTCACTTATCAGTATGCCTGACTGATGGCTGATTCCAGTAATAACAGAGAGTGGGCTTCAAATTTTACTCTAATAGGCTGCATTGTTAACCTATGGAACATGCCTCATTTGGATTTCCTCTCAATTATTGGAGTTAAATCAACAGGAGGCTGATGCTGCTCATACCTTTAAGAAGAAACTGGCAGAAAGTCGTGCTCGTAGCAAAGTTTCCTTTACAAGTTAGGAAAACATTTTCGCTTCATCCTACGTATACTACACTCCAAGGGCTATTGCTACTGTTTTCCGAATTACTCACTGACTTGATGAATGGCAGTTACAAGTAGTGCTTTTATTGCAATACACAGATGTTGGTATTTTCCACAGTTTTCTGGAGGTAAAGGAGAGCTTTCATATAGAAAAACTTATTTCAGATGTAATGAAAGAACCTAGATTTCTACTTTTTAAAGATCCCTACAACTCCTGGATTTTTATTTTTACTTATTTTTTAAAGAAAGTCTATTTAAAGAGCCTGTCTTTCTTGGCATTGATAGAAAGCAGATGTTACCTGATGGGATGAAGCCAGGAGGTTTAACGCAGAATAATACAGGGATAGAAACATCACACTAGTATCTCAGACGGTAAAGCATCTGCCTGCAATAGGTTCAGTTACTGGGTTGAGAAGATTCCCTGGAGAAGGAAATGGCAACCACCCAGTATTCTTGCCGGGAGAATTCCATGGACAGAGGAGCCTGGCGGGCTACAGTCCATGGGGTTGCAGAGTCGGATATGACTGAGCGACTAACACACACACAGAAACATCATGTCAACAGTCAGAAATGGCTTAGAATTTTAATATACAACTGAGTAAAGCTAAGAGAGTGGGTGTGTGTGTTTGTGTGTATAAACTTGTGGGTATGTATGGGGAGAGAGAGAGGTTCAGATGGAGCCGATGATAAAAGTTCAGTTCAGTTCAGTCGCTCAGTCATGTCCAACTCTGCGACCCATGAACCACAGCATGCCAGGCCTCCCTGTCCATCACCAACTCCCTGAGTCCACCCAAAACCGTGTCCATTGAGTCAGTGATGCCATCCAACCATCTCTTCCTCTGTCATCTCCTTCTCCATCTGCCCTCAATCTTTCCCAGCATCAGGGTCTTTTCAAATGAATCAGCTTTTCACATCAGGTGGCCAAAGTATTGGAATATCAGTTTCAACATCAGTCCTTCCAATGAACACGCAGGACTGATCTCCTTTAGGATAGACTGGTTGTATCTCCTTGCAGTCCAAGGGACTCTCAAGAATCTTCTCCAACACCACAGTTCAAAAGCATCAATTCTTTGGCACTCAGCTTTCTTTACAGTCCAACTCTCATATCCATACATGTCCACTGGAAAAACCATAGCCTTGACTAGATGGACCTTTGTTGACAAAGTAATGTCTCTGCTTTTGAATAGGCTATCTAGGTTGGTCATAGCTTTCCTTCCAAGGAGTAAGTGTCTTTTAATTTCATGGCTGCAATCACCATCTGCAGTGATTTTGGAGCCCAAGAAAATAAAGTCAGCCACTGTTTCCACATCTATTTGCCATAAAGTGATGGGACCGGATGCCATGGTCTTAGTTTTCTGAATGTTGAGACTTAAGCCAACTTTTTCACTCTCCTCTTTCACTTTCATCAAGAGGCTCCTTAGTTGTTCTTCACTCTCTGCCATAAGGGTGGTGTCATCTGCATATCTGAGGTTATTGATATTTCTCCTGGCAATCTTGATTCTCGGTTGTGCTTCCACCAACCCAGCGTTTCTCATGATGTACTCTGCATATAAGTTAAATAAGCAGGGTGACAATATACAGCCTTGCCCTACTCCTTTTCCTATTTGGAACCAGTCAGAGATGAAAATAAGGAAATGTTTTATGAAAATGTTCTATGTTAAAATTCAATTCTCCAAATAATTTGGCATTACTTTCATTCATTCATTCATTCCATTTATTTTAGATTTTACTGGACTGTACTTGCTTTAAACAGTGTTGTGTTAGTTTCTGCTATATAGGAAAGGGAATCAGCTATATGTATATATGAATGAGTGCTCAGTTGCTCAGTCATGTTCCACTCTTTGCGACCCCGTGGACAATAGCCCACCAGGCTCCTCTGTCCATGGAATTTTCCAGGCAAGAATATTGGAAGGTGTTGCCATTTCTTAGTCCATGGAGGGGACCAAACCTGCATCTCTTGAGTCTCCTGCATTGGTGGGCAGATCCTTTACCACTGTGCCATCTGGGAAGCCCCTATATGTATAAATATATCCCGTCTTTTTTGGATTTCCTTTCCATTTAGGTCAGCACAGAGTAATGAGTACATTTAAATTTATTTCAGTTTTTTAAGTTCACGAAGTGTGTGAGACTTTTAATTAGAAATTATAATTCAATATAAAGAAATGTAGGGATGAATATCTCAGAAAAGTTTCTAAGGGATTTTTTGTATAACTATACTGTTTTCTATTTGAGCACCTTACTATATTCAGAAACTTAAGACTGTTTTGGAGGGGGAAAAAAGCTTACATTTTGTTAAATAATGTGACTTTGCAAGTCAATAAGACTTTTGCCTTGTGTATAAATATGTATATTAGCAAAGCTTTACAGTGAAATCTGAATAATATTCATAGTTGTCAATTTTTTCCCATATGTCTGCTTTCTCCGCACACAGTCTTCCCTATTATCAACATCAGTGGAATGAGGGATGTAGGTTCATCAATTCATTACAACTGATGAACCTACATTGACACATCATGATCACCCAGTGCCCATACTTTACATTATAGTAGACTCTTGGTAATGTACATTCTGTGGGTTTGGACAAATGTAAAATGACATGTACCCATATGCCCTGAAAATCCTTTGTGCTCTGCCTTTTCATCACTCTCAACTGCCTGGCCCCCAAACCTTTGGCAACCACTGATTTTTTTTTTTTTTGTTACTGTTGTTGCTTTATTTTTTTTTTAATATAAATTTATTTTAATTAGAGGTTAATTACTTTACAATATTGTATTCGTTTTGCCATACGTCAACATGAATCTGCCTCCACAGTTTCATCTCTTTCAGAATGTCATATAGTTGGTATTGTACAGTATGTAGCCTTTTTCAGGTTGGATTTTTTTTTTTTCACTTAGCAATATGTCTTTAAATTTCTTCTGTGTCTTTTCATGACTTGCTTACTCATTTCTTTTTAGCATTGAATATTATCCCAGGGCTCATTTATCTATTCATTTTGGTTGCTTCCAAGGTTTAATAATTAACAATAAAGCTACTCCAAGCATCTATGTGCAGGTTTTTCTGTAAGCATAATCATTCAACTCCTTGGGGTAAATATCAAGTAATTCTCCAATGATTTTTTGATAGTGCTTTGAATATTTAAAAATTTCCCTACTTTTTGCTTATATGGCATTAATGGAATTTTTTACAATTTCTATTTTATGTGTAATAGTATATTTTCATAGCTTTTCACCAATACCTAGCCTGTCTAGATATTAACCTGTTTGTATGCTACCTTCTATGATTTTTTGGTGACCATATATCTATGCCAGCTAGTGGATTTTTGTCTATAAAAATAATGATTTTGTTTGACTAGTTCATAAATGACCCTCAAAATGATAAAGTGAAAAGAAGTAAAAAATTCTAAACGATGTTTGAACAAATCAAATGAGTTTTCATAGTTATCTCCTTTGAATTGATCATGAGAAATGCTGGACTGGAAGAAACACAAGCTGGAATCAAGATTGCCGGGAGAAATATCAATAACCTCAGATATGCAAATGACACCCCCCTTATGGCAGAAAGTGAAGAGGAACTAAAAAGCCTCTTGATGAAAGTGAAAGTAGAGATTGAAAAAGTTGGCCTAAAACTCAACATTCAGAAAACGAAGATCATGGCATCCGGTCCCATCACTTCATGGCAAATAGAGGGGAAACAGTGGAAACAGTGTCAGACTTTATTTTTTTGGGCTCCAAAATCACTGCAGATGGTGATTGCAGCCATGAAATTAAAAGACGCTTACTTCTTGGAGGAAAAGTTATGACCAACCTAGATAGCATATTCAAAAGCAGAGACATTACTTTGCCAACAAAGGTCCGTCTAGTCAAGGCTATGATTTTTCCTGTGGTCATGTATGGATGTGAGAGTTGGACTCTGAAGAAGGCTGAGTGCCGAAGAGTTGATGCTTTTGAACTGTGGTGTTGGAGAAGACTCTTGAGAGTCCCTTGGACTGCAGGGAGATCCAACCAGTCCATTCTGAAGGAGATCAGCCCTGGGATTTCTTTGGAAGGAATGATGCTAAGGCTGAAACTCCAGTACTTTGGCCACCTGATGCGAAGAGTTGACTCATTGGAAAAGACTCTGATGCTGGGAGGGATTGGGGGCAGGAGGAGAAGGGGACGACTGAGGATGAGATGGCTGGATGGCATCACGGACCCAATGGACGTGAGTCTGAGTGAATTCCGGGAGATGGTGATGGACAGGGAGGCCTGGCGTGCTGCAGTTCATGGGGTCTCAAAGAATCAGACAAGACTGAGCGACTGAAGTGAACTGAATATTTTACCCCCTGAAAGTTTGTTAAAACTTTAAGGCAGAATAATATTAATTAATATCTGTAGGTTTCCAGTTAACTTACATATTTATTTAATCTATATTTTATGAAGTTGTAATTTATTATTTGAAGAGATTTCAGTTCCCCTTTCTGATCATATTAACAACTTCTTTAATAAAGTTCTAATAATAATAAATAACATCAACAAGATGCAGAGGGAAATGAGTCTTCTCTCTGTTCATAGAAGACCATTACACTGGTTTCAAAGTTGTGAATGCCCTAGACTCACCTGAAGCCCCCAATCCACCTTGACTGTACATAGCGCTGAAGTAGTAAAAAGTTGCACATTTAAGAAACAGAGAGCAATTTTTCCCAACTTTATTGAGATATAATTGACACATAAAAATCTTATCTATTTAAATGTACAATATGATGATTTTATATATGTAAACATTATGAAATCATTACCAGAATCAAGCTAATTAACATGTTCATCATCTCACACACTTTTTTCTTGGTGAGAGCACAGATCTACTCTCATAGAAAATTTCAAGTATACTGTACAGTATTATTAACTACAGTTACCATGCTGTACATTAGATTCTCAGAATCTGTTCATCTTATAACGATCCTTATACCCTTTGACTAATATCCCCGTTACCTACCTCTCCACAGCCGCAAGCAACCACCATTCTACTGTTTTCTTCTTTGGGTTTGACTATTTTAATTAAGATTCCACATAAAAGTTAAATCATAAGGAATTTGTTTTTCTGTGCCTGGCTTATTTCATTTAGTGTAATGTCCCCAAGGTTCTTCAATATTTTTACAGATAGTAGGATTTCTTTCTATGCCTTAATACTATTTCATAATTATAATTTTATAGCTGGATTTTATGTATATATATAAATATATATATAAATATATGTGTGTGTGTTATCTCTTTGAGGTCCAGATATCATTTCCTCTGGCTGTATAGCTGGGAATGGGATCTTAGTTTTAAGGAACTATTTTTTTCAAAGGCTCTGCCCATTTACATTCCCATCAACAATGTACAAGTGTTTCTTTTTCTCCATATCCGCTTCATTGCTTATCTCTTGATGTTTTGATTATAGCCATTCTTTAACAAGTGTGAGGTGATATCTCATTGTGGTTTGTATTTGCATTTTCCAGTGATCAGTGATGTTGAGCACCTTTTCAGATAATTGTTGGTCATTTGTAAGTTTGCTTTGTAAAAATGTCTATTCAGATCATTTGCCCATTTTTTAAAACCAGATTATTTCTCTTCTGCTGTTGAATTGCATGAGCTCCTCATAAAATTTGGATATGAATTTCTTATCAGGTGTATGGTTTGCAATTATTTCCCCCCAAAGAGTAAATTCTAACAAAACGCATGCTATTATTATATCTAAAGAGAAATAGCCACTTGCTTTTTCTCTCCCATTCTCTCCCATGTCTTTCCTGTGATACTCATTACATTCTTCCTTGAAAGTGAAAGAAAGTGAAGGTGAAGTTGCTCGGTCGTGTCCGACTCTTCGCGACCCCATGGACTGTAGCCTACCAGGCTGCTCTGTCCGTGGGATTCTCTAGGCAAGAATACTGGAGTGGGTTACCATTTCCTTCTCCAGGGGATCTTCCCAACCCAGGGATCGAACCCGGGTCTCCCGCATCGGAGGCAGACGCTTTAACCTCTGAGCCACCAGGGAAGCCAACATTCTTCCTTATGTTATAGTAATTTGCATTCACATAGTCTCTGCTTCATGTTTTAAATATTTTTCTTAAACTCATTGTTGCTATGCCCAGTTCCTTAATGATAATAGTACAGAACGTATGTTGGCTTAATTAACCAATATAATTTAAAGATCTTTTATCAGAATGGACCTTAAGCTAAAGTCCTTTGGGATCTTCTTGTCAATACTGTATAATCTACAAAAGTGAAATAAGATCCTTTCTAAATGAAAAACTATGGTTCATGTTCATTGATAATTATAAAGGCTTTTTACATCTTAAATCTTGTGATTAACCCAGAAACTTGCTGGCAGGAGGGTCTCATCAGTCATGGTTCAATTGCTCCGGGTGGCCTATAACCATTATGTCATTATCAGCTGCAGGGTGAGCTAGTCTCACTGTGTGCAGGTTCACTAAGTTGGTCTATCAGTTCTCCAGGAGAAAATGCAAATAAACGGGTTCCAAACCCCTTCAGAGCACACTGTAAATCTTTGTAACTTCATGGCCAAATGGTAAACCGCAGGACCACATGACTCAATTCCCTTGAGACAGTCATGTTATTCCTGTCAGACTTTTCGTCCCTCATACATCAGCTGGAAGCTTTCATCTCCTTTTAAAGTCATGGCCCCTCAAGTAGGGGTGAAATTACACCTGTCAGTAATAAATGTGCCCAGCACTCTATATCATTCTGTCACATCACAGAAGATATTAAAAGGAGGCATAGCTTATTCCAAATGGTTAGTAACACTTTTCCGCCTTTTCTCTACAGTTCGTTTCAATACCTTCCAGTTATGTAATTGTTGAGAGAACCTAAAACTTTCTCACCTAAGATAGTTTTAAAAACATTCCCCATAAATCGAGGAGCCTTGAAGAAATTAGCTTCCATGTGGACTATGCATTATATTCAGTAACTGTGTTAAACTTCTTTGACAGAAGGATTTAACTGTATACATAATCTACAACAGCAATCTAAATGTGCCCCTTAGCACACTTGTTCTGTTTATTTTTTGTACGTTACCCTCTGATAACTTTCTGTTTGCCTGTAATACCATACACCTGGTGCACCTGGAGAGCCACCGTTTTATTTACACAGAGAACAAAGTTAATGTTTTATCAAATGCAGGTCACACCTGGGTTGAGACATTAGTAGGAAACAGGGTTCAAGTCAAAACTGCAACTTGCTCTTAGCTTGATATTTGAACTCCATTGAGCAAACCCTCTTGAGTTCTCTTGAAAGCTCTGAGAACTTAGTCTCTTAACTCCCCATTTACTGAAGGATGAAAGGCAAGCTGGGAGGCTGAAATGCATCACTTGTAGTCCTTCCATCCCATGATAGGTCTTGACCTAAGCAATGAGAAAAACGGAATGGTGTCATTACTGCCCATAACATGTACTTCATATGCTGTCCCAGGTAAAGAATTCTTGAAATACATTTGTGTGTGAGGGAAAACATTTGGGTCAGTGTCCTAAAACTGAACTATAGATGAGTGAATGCATATTGGGTAAACTTCATAAATCTCTGATAATGGCCATGCTCTAATGGGTTTTTGTTGTCATTGTTATCCCTCAAGGAGAAAGTATGGGCCAGTTATTTTTAGATTAGTGATACAGTGAAGAGTACATGAACAGTTATCTACTAGAATTGTTATATTTTGTTTGCCACAAATATGGTATTTTATTTTTTTCAGAGCCCAAAGGAAATAATATAATTCTTCGTTTCTATACCTTTGTTTCTCACCCTGTGTTGTCCTGTCTCTTATTTCGCCTAAGGATAAAAATAACACAGCAAACTAAAGCACAGAGCCTAAAATTTAGTGAAAAGGATGGATTGACTTGCTTGTTACTAAAGAATTTATCTCAAAAGAACAATATACATTTGATTTCTGTGAAAAAGATTACATTAGAGTCTGATGAGAAAAAAAAAATCCTAAAGTATCTATTTCAAGCTTTATCAATTAATATGGCTTAGATGGTAAAGATCCTGCCTGCAATGCAGGAAACCTACTTTCTTTCCCTGGATTGGGAAGATCCCCTGAAGAAGGGAACGGTTACCCACTCCAGTATTCTAGCCAGGGAAATCCCATGGACAGAGGAGCCTGGTGAGCTAAAGTTCATGGGGTCTCAAAGAGCCAGGCATGACTGAATGACTAACACTTTCACTCTCATCCTTATTTACAGAAACCCACCCTAAACCATATGTAAGGCTAAAAATGTATCATTATTATTTAATATTATGTGATTTATTGTTTCTTTTTAAATTTTTTATTTTATATTGGAATATAGTGGATTTGGAACATTATAGGGTGTACAACAAAATTATTCAGTTATACATATACTTAGATCTATTCTTTTTCAGAGTTTTTCCCATATAGGTTATTATAGAATACTGAGTAGTGTTCCCTGTGCTATTTAGTATGTCTTGTTGATTATCTATTTATTTATAGCAATATCTATGTGTTAATCCAAAACACTGAATTTATCCCTCCCCTCTTTGCCTTTTGGTAACCGTAAGTTTGTTTTCTGTATTTGTGAGTCAATTTCTCTTTTTAAATAAATTCATTTATATCATTTCTTTAGATTTCACATATAAATGATATCATATATTAGTCTTTTTCTGTCTGATTTACTTCAATTAGTATGACATTTCTAGGTCTGTCCATATTGCTGAAAATGACATTCATTTTTATGACTGAGTAATATTTCCTTCTATATATGAACCACATCTTCTTTATCTAGTCATCTGTCAATTTCTTCCATTCATCTGTTGGTTGCTTTCATGTCTTGGCTATTGAAAATAGTGCTGCAGTGAGCATCAGGGTGTGTGTCCCTTTTGAATTGTGGTTTTCTCTCGATATGTGCCCAGGAGTGGGATTGCTGGATCATACAGTAGCTCTATTTTAGTTTTTATTTAAATTAAAAAATATATAAACTTATTTATTTTAATTGGAGGTTAATTACTTTCCAATATTGTATTGGTTTTGCCATACATCAACATGAATCCGCCACATGTGTACACGATGTGTTCCCCATCCTGAACCCCCTCCCTCCTCCCTCCTTGTACCATCCCTCTGGGTCGTCTCAGTGCACCAGCCTCAAGCGTATTTTAGTTTTTTAAAGAAACTCCATACTTCTCTTCATAGTGGTTTCTTCAATGTACGTTCCCACCAACACTGTAGGAGGGTTCCTTTTTCTCCATACACTCTCCAGCACTTATTTTTTATAGACATTTTGATGATGGCCATTCTGACCAGTGTCAGTGATGTCTCAATGGTATGGACCTAAAAGAAGCAGACGATACTAAGAAGAGGTGGCAAGAATACACGGAAGAACTGTACAAAAAAGATCTTCACGACCAAGATAATCACAATGGTGTCATCACTCACCTAGAGCCAGACATCCTGGAATGTGAAGTTAAGTGGGCCTTAGAAAACATCACTACGAACAAAGCTAGCGAAGGTGATGGAATTCCAGTTGAGCTATTTCAAATCCTGAAAGATGATGCTGTGAAAGTGCTGCACTCAATATGCCAGCAAATTTGGAAAACTCAGCAGTGGCCATAGGACTGGAAAAGGTCAGTTTTCGTTCCAATCCCAAAGAAAGGCAATGCCAAAGAATGCTCAAACTACCATACAATTGCACTTATCTAACACACTAGTAAAATAATGCTCAAAATTCTCCAAGCCAGGCTTCAGCAATACATGAACCATGAACTTCCAGATGTTCAAGCTGGTTTTAGAAAAGGCAGAGGAACCAGAGATAAAATTGCCAACATCCACTGGATCGTCAAAAAAACAAGAAATTCCAGAAAAACATCTACTTCTGCTTTATTGACTATGCCAAAGTTTTTAACTGTATGGATCACAATAAACTGTGGAAAATTCTAAAAGAGATGGGAATACCAGACCACCTGACCTGCCTCTTGAGAAATCTGTATGCAGGTCAGGAAGCAACAGTTAGAACGGGACATGGAACAACAGACTGGTTCCAAATAGGAAAAGGAGTATATCAAGGCTGTATATTGTCACCCTGCTTATTTAACTTATATGCAGAGTACATCATGAGAAATGCTGGGCTGGAAGAAGCACAAGCTGGAATCAAGATTGCCAGGAGAAATATCAATAACCTCAGATATGCAGATGACACCACCCTTATGGCAGAAAGTGAAGAGGAACTCAAAAGCCTCTTGATGAAAGTGAAAGAGGAGAGTGAAAAAGTTGGCTTAAAGCTCAACATTCAGAAAACGAAGATCATGGCATCCGGTCCCATCACTTCATGGCAAATAGATAGGGAAACAGTGGAAACAGTGGCTGACTTTATTTTTCTGGGTTCCAAAATCACTGCAGATGGTGATTGCAGCCATGAAATTAAAAGACGCTTCCTCCTTGGAAGGAAAGTTATAACCAACCTAGACAGCATATTCAAAAGCAGAGACATTACTTGGCCAACAAAGTCCGTCTAGTCAGGCTATGGTTTTTCCAGTGGTCATGTATGGATGTGAGAGTTGGACTGTGAAGAAAACTGAGCACTGAAGAATTGATGCTTTTGAACTGTGGTGTTGGAGAAGACTCTTGAGAGTCCCTTGGACTGCAAGGAGATCCAACCAGTCCATTCTAAAAGAGATTAGTCCTGGGTGTTCTTTGGAAGGACTGATGCTAAAGCTGAAACTCCAATACTTTGGCCACCTCATGTGAAGAGTTGCCTCATTGTAAAAGACTCTGATGCTGGGAGGGATTGGGGGCAGGAGGAGAAGGGGATGACAGAGGATGAGATGGCTGGATGGCATCACCGACGCGATGGATGTGAGCTTAAGTGAACTCGATGAGTTGGTGATGGACTGGGAGGCCTGGCGTGCTGCAATTCATGGAGTCACAAACAGTCGGACACGACTGAGTGACTGAACTAAACTGAACTGAATAATTAGCAGTGTTGAGCATCTTTTCATGTGGCTTTTGGCTGTCTTTCTGGAGAAATGTCTGTTTAGGTCTTCTGCACATTTTTTGATTGGGTTGTTTATTTTTTAAATTGAGCTGCATAAGCCATTTGTATATTTAGGCTTTTCATATATTTAGGCTATTTGGTGTCTTTTGTGTTTTCATACAAATTTTAAGCCTTGTCAGTTGTATCATTTGAAAATATTTTCTCCCATTCTGTGGGTTATCTTTTTGTTTTGTTTATGATTTCCTTTGCTTTTAAATTTAAATATGTCCCATTGTTTATTTTTGTTATTTTTATTGCTCTAGGAGGTGGATCAAAAAAGATTTTGCTGCAATCTATGTCAAAAAGTCTTTTGCCTATGTTTTCCTCTTTATAGTATCCAGTCTTACACTAGAGCTGCAATCTACTTTGAGCTTTTTTGTGTGTATGGTGATAGGAAATATTGTAATTTCATTCTTTACATGTAGCTCCAGTTTTCCAAGAACCACGTATTGAGGAGACTGTCTTTTCGCCATTGTATATTCTTGCCTCCTTTGTCATACATTAATTTACCATAGATGTGGGGGCTTATTTCTGGGCTTTCTTTCCTGTTCCATTTATCTACAATTCTGTTTTTGTGCTAGGACTATACTGTTTTGACTACTGTAGCTTTATAGTATAGTTTTAAGTTGAGGCATCTGACTCCTTCAGCTCCATTTTTCTTTCTCAAGATAGCTTTGGCTATTCAGGGTCTTTCATGTTTCCGTAAAAATTTTAAGAATTTTTTTTTTTTGACTTGCTCAAATTATGTTTATTTAACTTCCAACCTCCTATTAATATGTATTATCATGAGCCAGGAAATATGGAAGTGATATTTGTATAGCATCGTTACATATTAGTACTTCTCTTGTCACAGTGATGGATGATATTTACCTTGAATATATTTTATCAATGTCATCCACTTATTCTGATGCCTAAACTACTATTTTTGTGACTTTATTATAAATACTTTTTGGAGGGGACCATGTGACTAGACAGTATGCCCATTATGGATCAGTCCTTTATCCTCTCTTCTACCCAGAAGTTTTTTTTTTTTTTTTTTAATTTTTATTTTTACTTTATTTTACTTTACAATACCATATTGGTTTTTTCATACATTGACAGGAATCCACCATGGGTGTATACAAGCTCCCAATCCTGAATCCCCCTCCCACCTCCCATCCCATATCCTCAAAATTCCATTGATAATTGTATAGGGATTTCATTCAATTTATGGCTTGCCTTGAGTAGTACAGTCAATATTAATCCAATCCAAGAATATGGAATATCTCTTCATCTGTTCATTTCATCATCAATTTCTGTGGTCAATATCTTATAGTTTTCAGAGTACAGGTCTTTTGCCTCCTTTAGGTATGTTTATTCCTAGGTATTTTATTATTTTTGATGGGACAAAATGTGGTATTGTTTCCTTAATTTCTCTTTCTGATCTTTCATTGTTAATTTATAGAAGTGCAACAGATTTCTTTGTATTAGTTTTGTATTCTGCCAATTTCAGGAATTTATTAATGAACTTTAGTAGCTTTTTGATGGTCTCTTTAGGATTTTCTCTGTAGCTGTGTTTATGTGTGTGTGTGTGCGCTAAGTCACTTCAGCAGTGTCTGATTCTTTGTGACTCTATGGACTGTAGCCTGCCAGCTCCCCTATCCATGGGATTCTCCACACAAGGATACTGTAGTGGGCTGTCGTGCCCTCCTCCAGAGGATCTTCCCAACCCAAGGATTGAAACAGCATCTCTTAAGTCTCCTGCATTGGCAGGCAGGTTCTTTACCATTAGCACCACTCCAGAAGCCCCTTTCTAGGTATACTATCATGTCATCTGCAAACACTGAGAGTTTTACTTCTTTTTTTCCCCCTTTGGATTATTTTTATTTCTTTTCTTGTCTGATTGTCATGGTAGTACTTCCAAAAAATGTTTTGTGAAAATTTTTTATATAAAAAATTTGTGAGAATTCAATTATTCCCATTTCTGTACTCAGATCATCCTTATACCAAATAACTTTCTATGGTTTAATTTAAAGTTTTGTGATACTATTTTCACTTAAACAGAAGTTGAGCAATCCTCTCAATCCTCTCAGTTAAGTGTGAAATACCTCTGAACACCCCAAACCCTAACATTGCACTTTGGACTCTCACTACAAGTCTTCCATTTAATACATAGTTCTTAAGAAGCTTCTTTTTCTGTTCTATTTACCTGTAGACTATAAGAAGCACCAACCTTAAAGAATTAAGTATGCTAGTGAGAACAGAAAAAATAACAGCCAAGGAGGGAAAGGAAAGTAACAGTAATGTACTAGATATGTTATTAGGCTCTTTCACATTTAATGCTCACAACTGTACGTGAGGTACATTATTTGTTCCCCCCAAAAACACATTACTTGTTTCCTAGGCTAAGGCATAGGGCATAAGGCACGCATTTTTCTTCAAGACTGGTAAGGAACAGAATTGGGATGTTATTTACCCTCAGGGGTAAAGAATCTGCCTGCCAGTGCAGGAGATGCAAGTTTGATCCCTGGCTTGGGAAAATCTCTTGGAGAATGAAATGGCAACTCATTCCAGTATTTTTGCCTAGGTAATTCCATGGACAGAGAAGCTGGTGGTTTACAGTCTATAGGGTCACAAAAGAGTTGAACATGACTTAGCGACTAAACAACAGCAAAATTTTATGTTAAGTGAGTGGGGAAAAGTCAGAAGAATGACAAATCTATATAATGTAAATGTTGTCTAGTGTGTTTATCAGAGAAAGAAGTAGTAGAAAATTCATTTTAGGGAGATCCATAGAAATGGGTAAAATTTGCAGAGCTTTGAAGTCACTGGCATCATGTCTTTTCTGGAACCTCTCATTTTCTAAGGATAATTAATACATTATTTTACATATTTTTGTTGTCATTTTCTGAATCATTTAACTCTAAATCTGATGGAACCCCTATGATGTTGCAAATAAATTTAAGTAACTCAGTTCCTTAAATTCAATTCATTATAATCCCAAATGGCATTACTTCCTCCATTCTCTCTCCAAAACTTGGTCACATCCATACTGTCAGTCAGGACAAACAGAAGCACATGTCCTCTGCCCCGTTTCAGCTGGCTTTAGCGTTTTACTGGTATGCATCCATGTAGCAGTATTTTGCAAAATGCAGTCCACACGTGACCTCCATGAGAAACCCCTATGTTGCTTTTGTAGAATGCTGAATTAGTTAATCAGAAACTGGGACTTAGGCACTTAAACTCTGAGAACCACTTTCAGTTCAACATCATTTCCTTTTGTTCATATGATGGTGCTCTTTTGAAACTGATGGCATTTTACAGTCCATCTACACCTGCAAGGACTAATGCTTGTTCAGAACACTGTTGACTGAGACAAAAGTGATGGGAAAGACAAGAATCTGTCTTCAGTTTATAACTCTGAACACTGTTGGCCATGCTTTTCCCTGTATCTTTGCCAGAAAAGCAGGCAGGCACATATCTGATTCATTTTCTCTAATTATTTTAATTTATTCTTACTGCCTTCCAGTTAGTATGGAATTGGGTTTTGTTAATTGATGCTATTGTTCATGGGCCCCTGTCCTCTTTGTTAAGTACATTTGTTATCTTTTCCATTTTTTTTTCTCTCTGTATATATAACAAATGATCCATTTACAAGTTAAGTTCACCCCAACAGATTGTTAATGTCAGTTTGGACTGAAGTTATATTCTTCCTATCTTAATGAGAAGAGTTTTGATTAAAATTTGCTGCTATCTTTGCATATTTCAGGTCTCAAGGGGTGATTCAAAACATATAGAAAGAGTGTTCCTGATAGAAAGTGGTGCATTTATAT
>SJYT01040617.1:859784-889032 GCA_006410635.1 Cephalophus harveyi | reverse complement strand
TTTAGCTTTATTCCTTCCAAAGAAATCCCAGGGTTGATCTCCTTCAGAATGGACTGGTTGGATCTCCTTGCAGTCCAAGGGACTCTCAAGAGTCTTCTCCAACACCACAGTTCAAAAGCATCAATTCTTCAACACTCAGCCTTCTTCACAGTCCAACTCTCACATCCATACATGAGAAATCCAAGCCATAATGAAATGTCACCTCACAATTATCAGAATGGCTATCATAAAAAAGACAACAAATAACAAATATTGGCAAATAGTAGAGAAAAAGGAACACTTGTACAGTGTTGGCGCTCATCTAGATTGGTATATGAATTATGGAAAGCAGTATGGGGTTTCTTCAAAAAGCTAAAATTAGAACCACTGTAGTATCAAGAAGTTCCAATTTTCGTATGTATTTGAAGAAAACAGAAACACTAATTCAAAAAGATACAAAAGATAGGTGCACCCAAATGTTCAGAGCAGAATTATATATGTGTTACTTAAAGCAACCAAGATACAGAAGTAACCTAAGTGCCAATCTGCAGACAAAGACATAAAGAAAATATGGCATATATAAGTAATGGAATTGGATTCCCTGATAGCTCAGCTGGTAAAGAGTCATTTGCAATGCAGAAGACCCCAGTTCGATTCCTGGGTTGGGAAGATCCCCTTGAAAAGGGATAGGATACCGATTCCAGTATTCTTGGGCTTCCCCGGTGGCTCAGATGGTAAAGAATCCGCCTACGATGAGAGAGATCTGGGTTGTGAAAATCCCTTGAAAGAGGGCATGGCAACCCACTGTAGTATTCTTCCCTGGAGACTCCCCAAGGACAGAGGAGCTTGATGGGTTACAGTCCATGGGGTCACAAAGAATCAAACACGACTGAGCAACTATGTGTTGCTAAGTCTAACAGGTGTTGCTAAAGGAGTTCTTGATCTGAGCCGTAGTCAGTTCCCTGTGACTGACTGTAGAGAGCTTCTTCACCTTTGTCTGCAAAGAATACAATCAGAGAATTGTATGCACGTATCTTTTGTATCTTTTTGAATTAGTGTTTCTGTTTTCTTCAAATATATATGAAGGATTGGAACTTCTTGATACTACACTAGTTCTAGTTTTAGTTTTTTAAAGAAACCCCATACTGCTTTCCATAATGCATATACCAAAAATACACCTGCAAAGGCTAACAGGTGTCCTAAGCACTGGACACCATAGCAAGGAGTAGGCAGTGCTTGGGTGGCATTTCAAAAATGACAGAATGATCTCGGTTCATTTTCAAGGCAAACCATTCCATATCACAGTAATCCAAGTCTATGTCCCAACCACTAACCATGAAGAAGCTAAAGTTGAATGGTTCTGTTAAGACCTACAAGAACTTCTAGAACCCACACCAAAAAACGATGTCCTTCTTATCATAGGGGTCTGGAATGCAAAAGTAAGAAGTCAAGAGATACTTGGAGTAATGGGCAAGTTTAGCCTTGGAGTACAAAATGAAACACGGCAAAGGCTAACAGGGTTTTGTCAAGAAAACTCACTGGTTATAGCAAACATCCACTTCCAAGAACAAAAGAGATGACTGTACATATGGATACCATCAGATGGTCAATACTGAAATCAGATTGTATTCTTTGCAGACAAAGATGAAGAAGCTCTCTACAGTCAGTCACAGGGAACTGACTATGGCTCAGATCATGAACTCCTTATTGCCAAATTCAGACTTAAATTAGAGAAAGTAGAGAGAAAGTAGAGAATAACCACTAGACCATTCATAATGATCTAAATAAAATCCTTTATAATTATACAGGGGAAGTTACAAAGAGATTCAAAGGATTATATCTGATAGAATGCCTGAAGAACTATGGAAAGAGGTTTTAACACTATACAGTTGGCGGTAATCAAAACTATCCCCAAGAAAAAAAAATGCAAAAAGGCAAAATGATTGTCTGAGGAGGCCTTACAAATAGCTGAAAAAAGAAGAGAAATGAAAGTCAAAGGAGAAAATGGAAGATATACCATCTGAATGCAGAGTTCCAAAGAAGAGCAAGGAGAGAGAAGAAAGCCTTCCTAAGTGAACAATGCAAAGAAATAAAGGAAAGCAATATAATGAGAAATACAAGAGATCTCTTCAAGAAAATTAGAGATATCAAAGTAAAATTTCATGAAAAGTTGGGCACAATAAAGGACAGAAATGGCAGGAATCTAAGAGAAGCAGAAGAGATTAAGAAAGAGTGGCAAGAATACACAGAAGAACTGTACAAAAAAGATCTTCATGACTCAGGTAATCACAATGGTGTGATCATTCACCTAGAACCAGATGTCTTGGAGTGTGAAGTCAAGTGGGCCTTAGCAAGCATTACTACCAACAAAGCTAGTGGAGGTGATGAATTTCCAGCTGAGCTATTTCAAATCCTAAAAGGTGATGCTGTTAAAATGCTGTTCTCAATATATCAGCAAATTTGGAAAACTCAGTAGTGGCCACAAGATTGAAAAAGGTCAGTTTTCATTTCAAATGCTCAGAAGGACAATACCAAAAAATGTTCAAGCTACCATACAATTGCACTCATTTCACATGATAGCAAAGTAATAGTCAAAATTCTCCAAGCTAGGCTTTATAGTATGTGAATCAATAGCTTACAGATGAACAAGCATCACTTTTTGAATTTAAAATAGCTCAACTGGAATTCCATCACTTCCACTAGCTTTATTCATAGTGATGATTCCTAAGGCCCACTTGACTTCACATTCCAGGATGTCTGGCTCTAGGTAAGTGATTACACCATCATGGTTATCTGGGTCATGAAGACTTTTTTTGTATAGTTCTTCTGGGTATTCTTTCCCCCACTTCTTAATATCTTCTGCTTCTGTTAGGTCCATTCCATTTCTGTCCTTTATTGTGTCCATCTTTGCATGAAATCGTCCCTTGATATTTCTAATTTTCTTGAAAATATCACTAGTCTTTCCCATTCCATTGTTTTCCTCCATTTCTTTGCATTGATCACTGAGGAAGACTTTCTTATCTCTCCTTGCTATTCTTTGGAACTCTGCTTTCAAATGAGTATATCTTTCTTTTTCTCCTTTACCTTTCACTTCTGTTCTTTTCTAAGCTATTTATAAGGCCTCCTCATATAATCATTTTGCCTTTTTGCATTTCCTTTTCTTGGGATGGTCTTGATCACTGCCTCCTGAATAATGTTCCAAACTTCTGTCCATTGTTCTTCAGGCACTTTTTCTATCAGATCCACTCCCTTGAATCTATTTCTCACTTCTACTCTAAAATTGTAAGGTATTTGATTTAGATAATTATGAATGATCTAGTGGTTTTCCCTACTTTCTTCAATTTAAGTCTGAATTTGGCAATAACGAGTTCAGGATCTGAGCCACAGTCTCAGTTCCCAGTCTTATTTTCCTGACTGTATAGAGCTTCTCCAACTTCGGCTGCAAAGAATATAATCAATCTGATTTCAGTATTGACCATCTGGTGATATCCGTGTGTAGAGTCTTCTCTTGTGTTGTTGGAAGTGAGTTTTTGCTGTGACTGGTGTGTTCTCTTGGCAAATCTCTGTCTTTGTCCTGCTTCATTTTGTACTCCAAGGCCAAATTAGCCTGTTACTCCAGGTATCTTTTGATTTCCTACTTTTACATTCTAGTCCCCTGCCATACTACCATACTACCCAGCAATCCCACTGCTGGGCATATACACGGAGGAAACCAGAGTTGAATGAGACACACATATCCCAACGTTCATTACAGCACTATTTACAATAACTAGGAAATGAAAGCAACCAAGATATCTATTAGCAGATGAATGGATGAGGAAATTGTGATACATATACACAGTGGAATATTACTAAGCTATAAAAGGAACACATTTGAGTCAGTTCTAATGAGGCAGATGAACCTGAAACCTATTATACAGACTGAAGTAAGTCAGAAAGTGAAAGACAAATGCTGTATATTGCTGCATATATATGGAATTTAGAAAGACAGTACTGACAATCCTACATTCAGGGCAACAAAGGAGACACAGATGTAAAAACAGCCTTTTGGACTCAGTGGGGAAAGGCAAGAGTGGGATTATTTGAAAGAATAACTTTGGAACCTGTACATTACCTTATGTAAAACAGAAAACCAGTGGAAGTTCGAGCATGAAGCAGGGCACCCAGGGCCAGTGTTCTGGACATTCCAGAGGGATAGGGTGATGAGGAAGGAGAGAGGGGTTTCAGAATGGAGCAGACACATGTATACCTGTGGCCAATCCATGTTGATGTAAGGCAAAAACAATAAGAATATTGTTAAGCAATTATTCTCCAATTAATTTTAAAGATGTTATTGAAAGTGTAGAGAAATGGGAGTCCTCCTACTCTGTTAAGAGTGAGTGAAGTCACTCAGTCATGTACAGCTCTTTGCAATCCCATGGACTTCAGAGCTTGATAGGCCACAGTCCATGGAATATTCCAGGCAAGAGTACTGGAGTGGGTTGCCATTTCCTCCTTAAGGCGAGCTTCCTGACCCAGGGATTGAACCCAGTCTCCCGCATTGCAGGCAGACACTTTACCATCTGAGCCATCAGGAGTGGGAATGTAAATTGGTTCAGCCATTCAGTTCAGTGCTCAGTCATGTCAGACTCTGCGACCCCATGGATTGCTGCACGCCAGGCCTCCTTGTCCATTACCAAAGGGAGCTTACTCAAACTCATGTCCATTGAGTCAGTGATACAATCCAACCATCTCACTTTCTGTCATTCCCTTCTCCTCCTGCCTTCAATCTTTCCCAGCATCAGGGTCTTTTCAAATGAGTCAGCTCTTCACATCAGGTAACCAAAGTATTGGAGTTTCAGCTTCAACATCAGTCCTTCCAATGAACATTCAGGACTAATTTCCTTTATGATGGACTAGTTGGATCTCCTTGAAGTCCAAGGGTCTCTCAAGAGTCTTCTCCAACACCAAAGTTCAAAAGCATCAATTCTTTGGTGCTCAGCTTTCTTTATAGTCCAACTCTCACATCCATACATGACTACTGGAAAAACCATAGCCTTGACTAGACAGACCTTTGTTGGCAAAGTAATGTCTCTGCTTTTTAATATGCTGTCTAGGCTGGTCATAACTTTTCTTCCAAGATGCAAGTATCTTTTAATTTCATGGCTGCAATCACCATCTGCAATGATTTTGGAGCCCCCCAAAATAAAGCCAGCCACTGTTTCCACTGTTTCCCCTTCTATTTGCATTGAAGTGATGGGATTGGATGCCATGATGTTAGTTTTCTGAATGTTGAGCTTTAAACCAACTTTTTCTCTCTCCTCTTTCACTTTCATCAAGAGGCCCTTTAGTTCTTCTTCACTTTCTGCCATAAAGGTGATGTCACTTCCACTAATTTTGTTCATAGTGATGCTTCCTGAGGCCCACTTGACGTCACATGTCAGGATGTCTGGCTCTAGGTGAGTGATCATACCATCGTGATTATCTGGGACATAATCATTTTTGGACAGTTCTTCTGTGCATTCTTGCCACCTCTTCTTAAATATCTTCTGCTTCTGTTAGGTCCATATCATTTCTGCCCTTTAGCAAGCCCATTTTTGCATGAAATGTTCCCTTGGTATCTCTAATTTTCTTGAAGTGATCTCTAGTCTTCCCCATTCTATTGTTTTCCTCTATTTCTTTGCATTGATCACTGAGGAAGGCTTTCTTATCTCTCCTTGCTATTCTTTGGAACTCTGCATTCATCTGCCCTTTATCAAGCCCATTTTTGCATGAAATGTTCCCTTGGTATCTCTAATTTTCTTGAAGTGATCTCTAGTCTTCCCCATTCTATTGTTTTCCTCTATTTCTTTGCACTGCTCACTGAGGAAGGCTTTCTTATTTCTCCTTGCTATTCTTTGGAATTCTGCATTCAAATGGGTATATCTTTCCTTTTCTTCTTTGCTTTTCACTTCTCTTCTTTTCACAGCTATTTATAAGGCCTCCTCAGACAGCCATTTTGCTTTTTTGCATTTCTTTTTCTTGGGAATGGTCTTGCTCCCTGTCTCCTGTACAATGTCACAAGCCTCTGTCCATAGTTCACCAGGTAATCTGTCTATCAGATCTAGTCCCTTAAATCTATTTCTCAGTTCCACTGTATCATCGTTAGGGATTTGATTTAGGTCATACCTGAATGGTCTAGTGGTTTTCCCTACTCTCTTCGATTTAAGTCTGAATTTGGCAATAAGGAGTTCATGATCTGAGCCACCGTCAGCTCCTGGTTTTGTTTTTGCTGACTTAGAGTTTCTCCATATTTGGCTTCAAAGAATAAAATCAGCCTTATTTTGGTGTTGACTATCTGGTGATGTCCATATGTAGAGTCTTCTCTTCTGTTGTTGGAAGAGGGTGTTTGCTTGACCAGTACATTCTCTTGGCAGAACTCTATTAGATTTTGCCCTGTTTCATTCTGTACTCCAAGGCCAAATTTGCCAGTTACTCCAGGTGTTTCTTGACTTCCTACTTTTGCATTCCAGTCCCCTATAATGAAAAGGACACCTTTTTTGGGTGTTAATTCTGGAAGGTCTTGTAGGTCTTCGTAGAACTGTTCAACTTCAGCTTCTTCAGGGTTACTGGTTGTGGCATAGACTTGGATTACTGTGATATTGAATAGTTTGCCTTGGAAACACAGATCATTCTGTCGTTTTTGAGACTGCCTCCAAGTATGGCATTTTGGACTCTTTTTTGCTGACTATGATGGTTACTCCATTTCTTTTAAGGGATTCCTGCCCACAGTAGTAGATATAATAGTCATCTCAGTTAAATTCAGCCATTCCAGTCCATTTTAGTTCGCTGATTCCTAAAATGTCGATGTTCACTCTTGCCATCTCCTGTTTGCTCATTTCCAATTTGCCTTGATTCATGGACCTGATATTCCAGGTTCCTAGGCTATATTGCTCTTTACAGCATCAGACCTTGTTTCCATCACCAGTCACATCCACAACTGGATGTTGTTTTTGCTTTGGTTCCATCTCTTCATTCTCCATGGGATTCTTTAGGAAAGAAAACTGGAGCAGGTTGTCATGACTTCCTCCAGTGAATCTTCCTGACCCAGGAATTAAACCCACATCTCTTATGTCTCCTTAATGGAGCTTCAGCCATTAAGGAGATTCATATGGAAGTTCCTTGAAAATGCAAAAATCAATCTGCTATATAATATAGCAATCCCACATCTGTGCATATATCTGGAGAAAACTGCAACAAAAAGTATTCACTGCAGCACTTTTTACAATAGCCAGAATATGGAAGCTACTTAAATGTCCATCGATAAAGGAAGGGATAAAGATGTGGTACATGTATACGATGGAATATTAGCCATAAAAAGAATCAACTTTTGCCATTTGCAGAGACATGGATGGACCTTGAGATTGTCATGAATGTGTGTGATAAGTTCCTTCAAAGAATCGTGTCCAACTCTTTAGGACTCTATGGATGTAAGTATGCAAGGCTCCTCTGTCCATGGGATTCTTTAGAAAAGAAAACTGGAGCCGATTGCCATGCCTTCCTCCAGAGAATCTTCCCGACCCAGGGATTGAACCCTCATCTCTTATGTCTCCTGCACTGGCAGGCAGGTTCTTTACCATTAGCTCTAACCTGTGAAATCCCAGAGATTGTTATACTGCAATAAGTCAGAGAAAGACAAATATAACTTATATGTGCAATCTAAAAATATGTTACAAATCAATGCGTTTACAAATCAGCAACATAGTCACAGATATAGAAAACAAACATGGTTAACAAGAGGGAGAGAGAAATAGTCAAAATGGTAGAATAAGAAGGCATAGAATTCCATGCTCCTCACAAGTACAACAAGAATACATTGACAAATGGAACAATTTCCACAGAGCACTTGCTCAACATTAGCAGAAGACTTTGAAACCTAAAAGGACAAGAAAAATCCCCTCATAAAGGGGTAGGCCAAAAGATAGAAGCAAAAAAGAAAAGATGAATCAAAAAGGGACCAGCAACTCTGTGTGTGGGTGTGTGCTCTGTCATGTCCAAATTTTGTGACCCTATGGACTGTAGACCTCCAGACTCTTCAATCCATGGGTTTCCCCCAGTAAGAATACTGGAGTGGGTTGCCATTTCCTCCTCCAGAGGATCTTCTCAAACCAGGAATTGAACCCACATCTCCTAAGTCTTCTGCATTGCAGTTATATTCTTCTACTGCTGAGCCACTGGGGAATTACCCCAGCAAATGTAGTAGGAAGATAAGGTGAGGGGAGGTTCCCACACTCACTCAGGTAGGGAAATCAGCTGTGATAGAAAGAGAACTTCAGAGGATTAAAAGAGAATGCAACGGGTGGTTTGTAGAAGATAAAAGAAAGTAAGAACTACACACATGCTGCACGGCAGCTCTGGGTATCCTAACATGAGTCATGAGTTGCCTGTTGAAAAGTGGGGCTGGATGCTGGAAAGTGGGGTTTGCAGAATGGACCCAGGGAGGAGACAGGTGTTGGCTGTGAAAAGACAGCCTGGAGGGATAGGGCTAAGGAACTCCACAACTGGGAAAGTTTGTGAAATGAAGCCTAGGACACCTTAGAAGCAAGGCATCACTGTTGAGTGGCACACGAGGGGTGGGGCTGCCATTATAACTCCTTTCCCCTGAGTAGGTTCAACCATCCCTCAAGCCAAGGCCTCCTATGTCCACTTAAGCTCTGGGGTCCTGAGTGATACACATCCAAAGTCTCTTTGGGAATTAGCTCTGGGCATCCTTACCTGAGATGGATATCTGCCAACACTGAAAGGGGCTGAGTTCTAATATGTGGGGTTAAGATAGTGGTTTCAGGGAAAGGGACACTTTGGGCTCTGTGGATTAAAGAAAGGGGATGCGAGTGAGGGGCTGCATGAGCAGGAATGATCTTAGAGAAATTGTGGGCTGCCTAGGAAAGAGGCACCTTTGTTGAAGGTGAAGGTGAAGTCGCTCAGTCGTGTCCGACTCTTTGCGACTCCGTGGACTGTAGCCTACCAGGCTCCTCCATCCATGGGATTCTCCAGGCAAGAATACTGGAGTGGGTTGCCACTTCCGTCTCCAGGGGATCGACCCAGGGATCGAACCCAGGTCTCCCGCATTGGAGGCAGACGCTTTAACCTCTGAGCCACCAGTTGTTGAGGGACATGCAAAGAATGGAGCCATCACCACCATCCACAGACCAGCATCTGCTGCTGTGGGAACTGGGAAAGTCTCCCATCAAGGCAAGCAAACCACAGTCTGTCACAACTGCCTCCCAGTCCCCACTGCTGCAGCCAACTCTCCTACCTTCCAATTGTGGCTGCAATATCCCACTGGATCTGAGGGAGTAAGTGTGCCCCAGTCATTCACTGCTTTCCTTCCCTCCTGCCTGGGTAAGGAATAGACACCTGTAAGTGGCACACACACACAGAGATGGGGCCAAAACCAAAGCTGAGTCCCAGGTGTGGGACAACTAGAAAGATAAACAGAATTTTTTCCCCTACAGCTGCACAAGTCAAAGATTAAATCCCTGAGATCAACTTGGTAAATCCTGCATCTATGGAATATCTGAATGAATAGTGTTCCAACAATTGAGACTGGTCTGGCCTTAACAGCAGTAGACTTTAGGGGCAAGTACGCATAGGAGCTGGGTAAGATCAGTGTCTGGGTTGCCCCACAGAGCCCACAGAAGGTTGAAGACCAACCTAGAGGTATTGGAGGGCTTCTGAGGAGGCCAGGATGAGCTCTGGCTCATTGTAGGAGCAAGGACATTGAGAGAAGAGGCACCAGGAAAATATTCCTATTGCTATAATTCTTACTTTGTATGTTTCATTCTTTTCAGTTGCTGGTGTTATTTTATCTTTATTTGTATTTTATATATTTATTTTTAACCTGCATATCTATTAAATTTTTCTATTTTTATTTTGCTTTGTTGTTTTGGGATTTTTTTTTCTTTTACTTCATATTTTTGTTCTTTTTTTATTATCCTTTCTCTTTCTCTCTCTTTTTTTTTAATTGGAGGATAATTGCTTTATTATGTTGTATGGGGTTATGCTATACAACATGAATCAGCTCTCAGTACACATATATCACCACTCTCTTGAACCTCAGTCCAGTTAAGTTTAGTCACTCAGTCATGTCCAACTCTTTGTGACCCCATGGACTGCAGCATGCCCTGTCCATCATCAACTCCCAGAACTTGCTCAAAATCATGTCATCAGGTCAGTGATGCTATCCAACCATCTCATCCTCTGTCATCCCCTTATCCTGCCTCCTGCCTTCAATCTTTCCCAGCATAAGTGGCTTTTCCAATGAGTCAGTTATTCACATCAAGTGGCCAAAGTATTGGAGTTTCAGCTTCAGCATCAGTCTTTTCAATGAATATTCAGGACTGATTTCCTTAGGATTGACTGGTTGGATCTCCAACACCACAGTTCAAAAACATCAATTCTTTGGCACTCAGCTTTCTTTGTAGTCCAATTCTCACATTCATACATGACTACTGGAAAAACCATATCTTTGACTAGACAGACCTTTGTTGGCAAAGTAATGTCTCTGCTTTTTAATATGCTGTCTAGGTTGGTCATAGATTTTCTTCCAAAGAGCAAGCATCTTTTTAATTTCATGGCTGCAATCACCACCTTCAGTGATTTTGGAGCCCAAGGGAAAAAAAAAGTCTTTCACTGTTTTCATTGTTTCCCCATCTATTTGCCATGAAGTGATGTGACTGGATACCATGATCTTAGTTTTCTGAATGTGGACCTTTAAGCCAACTTTTTTACTCTCCTCTTTCACTTTTATCAAGAAGCTCTTCAGTTCTTCACTTTCTGCCATAAGGGTGGTGTCATCTGCATATCTGAGGTTGTCGATATTTCTCCTGACTATCTTGATTCCAGATTGTGCTTCATCCCACCCGACATTTTGCATGAGGCACTCTGCATGTAAGTTAAATAAGCAGCATGAAATATACACTCTTGATGTACTCTTTTCCCAATTTTTAACCAGTCTATTCTTCCATGTCCAGTTCTTGAGCCTCATTCCCTCCAAAGTCCCACCCCTTTATGTTGTCTCAAAGCACTAAGCTCAGCTCCCTGTGTTATACAGCAGCTTCCCACTAGCTATTTTACACATTGAGATGTACATATGTTGATTTTACTGTCTTAATTTGTCCCACACTCTTCCTCCCCCACTGTAACCACAAGTCAATTCTCTATTTCTGTGTCTCTATTTCTACCCTGAAAATAGATCCATGACTACCATATTTCTAGATTCCACATATATACATTAAAATATGATATTTGTTTTTCTATTTCTGACTTGCTTCACTCAGTATGATGGGCTCTAGGTTCATCCAAAATACTACAAATGAACCAGTTTAATTCCTTTTTTATGGCTGAATAATATTCTATTGTATACACGTACCACACCTTTCACATATGATAATGTACAGATTTCCATGCTATTCTTTCAGGTCATCCCACTCTTGCCTCCTCCCTCTGAGTCCAAAAGTCTGTTCTTTACATCTGTGTCTCATTTGCTGTCCTGTATTTAGGATATTCCACTCCCTAAATCATAATACCCATTGGAAATGACCTCAGATCCATCTGCAGAAACTAATGTGATTTATAGAACATATATTTTGAATATTATGGTAGTTAAGGATAATTCTTAAGGTATCTACCCACCTGTTATTTGTGAATGTCTCATTAATAATCTGTTTAGTTCTGCAAATGAGTAAAATAAAAATTGTATCTTGAAAATAAATATTCCTACAGGATGATTGTCAAGTTTGAATTCATTACACAATATCTAGCTTACTGTCAAACAAAGTGAACTGGAGAACGAAGACTTTTGCTTGCAAGGAAAGATCGGCAGAATTTGGCTGTCCAAGATGTTTGTAACATCTACATGTTTCAACTAGATGTAACCCATCTAGCTGTTTCAACTTCAATTTTTCTTTCCAGTCAGTTTTCTAAATATTAATTAAGTCTTAATGAGGCAACAAGTTCTACTTGCTTTAATATTTTAGGTCATTTTAATCACAAGGTATGTATTCTGTTTTTTCACCTTAATGAAAAAATAAAGGATTACTTCAGAACAGTCATCTGATTCTATGACTGCTTTCAGAGGAGAATTTAAAGGACTGAGCTTGTTGTTTTCTTCTTGCAATTTATTTAAGGCACCAAAAAAAATATACTCCAATCCACAAATAATGGGTTCTGTATGTCTAGTGTAAATGAATTATTTAACAGTAAGTTTATATTGTAAATTGGTGCAACCACTATGGAGAACCGTATGGAAGTTCCTTATAAAACTAAAAATAGAGTTGCAATCTCACTCCTGAGCATAGATATGGAAGAAAAAGATGAAGACACTATTTAGAAAAATACTTGTGCCCAATGTTCATAGCAACACTGTTTATAATAGCTGAGACATATAATCAACCTTAATGTGTATCAACAGATGAATGGATAAAAATGTGTTATGTGTATACAATGGAATACTACTTAATCATTGAAAAATGAAAGAGTGCANAATAAATTATGAATAAATGTTTTATAAACATTTTATTAAAAATTAATAATAATGACTAAACATTATCATACTAAGTGAAGTCATACAGAGAAAGACAAATACCATGAGGTATCACTTACATGTGGAATCTAGAATATGATAAAATGAACTTATTTATAAAACAGAAACAGATTCAGAGACATATACAATAAGCTTATGGTTATCAAAGCATACAAAAAATCATCAATGAAAGTATCTGAATCTCTTTCTTGTACATCAGAAACTAGCATTTCAGCACTGTAAATCAACTATACATCAATTTTTTAAAAAGAGTAAATTTTCTTGCCTTTCTTGCAAGTGATTTTTACCAATAACCAGTGACAATTCAAATAATTTTTTATTTTGGTCACAGTATATAGTCTGAAATACTTGTTCCATCTTCCATTGGTAATTATTGTACCCAATCTATTGTCTAATCAGGAGATTGACTTCAGACTCCTACTTTTGAAATTCTATATCCTCAGTAATTGGCTCACAAAAAAATGATGTGGACATTTGCATTATTTTATAAATAGTATTCACTCATTATTTTCCAGGTATAATTGATTTTATCATAGGAAATTAAATGCATGTTTATACTTTAGAAGTGCTAAAAGAGTGAAGGCAATTTGGGAGTGGTCTTAGAAACTCACTTGGGCTTCCCAGGTGGCACTAATGGTAAAGAACCTGCCTGCCAATGCAGGAGACAGAAAAGATGCAGGTTCAATCACTGGGTGGGGAAGATCCCCTGAAGGAGGGCATGGTAATCCATGCCAGTATTCTTGCCTGGAGAATCCCATGGACAGAGGAGCATGGTAAGCTACAATTCATAGGGTCACAAAGAGTCAGATACAACTGAAGCAACTTACACACACACACACACACACACACACACACACATACACATACACACATAGGAATTCACTTAGAGGAAGTTACAAACCTCAGAACATATGCAATACTCCTATTCAGTCTCTAACAACCACATAGTATATTTTGCAGAAGCTCACCAGGAAGCTAGTTTTAAATCCATGTCTACTAATGCATCTGCCTTCCTCAGATGGTAACTCCTTTTATTCCCTTCTTTTTTTTTTCAAATACATTTGAATTCCTCTCATTGGTAAATGCTAGCCATGAACCATACATGGAATGGGATTCTGAGAAATATGGGTCTAGTTAATGCCTGTCTAATAGTAGCTTAATATACAAAGATTGTCACTTATATTAGAAGTATTTTAATTTTTTGGATTTTATCTTTCTTTAAAAGGATGGAGATCTTAATGATAGTCCTTATATTCCAACTATTTTCATTGATAATGAAAACTAGATGTAAACCTGAGCTATCTTTAAAAAATTCTAAAGTATTATTGTTCTTAGGGCTTCCTGGAAGTAATAAAGAGCTAGTGATAAAGAATCCACCTGTCAATGGAAGAGATTTAAAATAAGTAAGAGGAAGGTTTGAGTCCTGGGTCAGGAAGATCCCCTAGAGTAGGAAGTGGCGACCCACTCCAGTATTCTGACGAAAACTAGATATAAACCTGAGCTATCTTTAAAAAATTCTAAAGTATTATTGGGCATAGAGCTTCCTCAAAACTAGATAAAAACTTGAGTTGTCTTTAAAAAATTCTAAAGTATTATTGTTCTTAGGGCTTCCTGGAAGTAATAAAGAGCTAGTGATAAAGAATCCATCTGTCAATGGAAGAGATTTAAAATAAGTAAGAGGAAGGTTTGAGTCCTGGGTCAGGAAGATCCCCTAGAGTAGGAAGTGGCGACCCACTCCAGTATTCTGTGCCTGGAAAATTCCATAGACAGAGGAGTGTGGTGAATTACAGTCCATGGGGCCACAAAGAGTCATACATGACTGAGCAATTGAGCACACACTCGTTTTGGGCATATGCCATTTTATAGCCCAAAGGAAACTTATAGAAAGGCTTAATTTCATGGAAAGTATACAAATTAATTCCTAAATTGTTTATACACTCTCCCTTTCTTTTAGTAATTATAGTGCTAATATTGTTTTTTCTTTTTTTCTGTTTTGGTAACTTTTGCACAAATAAGTTTAGCTGTTAAAGGGAAGATGGACTTTCTCATTATATGTTGTAATGTTTTTGAGGCGTGCTGAAGTCCCTCTCATGTGCTGATTTCTGATGAATTTAGATATTCACACTATATTTTAAATTTTTCTAAGTAGATTAAAATAATTGTCAATCAAAACTTTAATGATATTGAAGTTGTGTAGATGTAAAACATGGTGGTGATGATCACAGGCACTGAAGCAGCGTTGCTTACAGTGTCTTATTTATATGGACATTAGCAGGTCTGAGGATTCAATATATATGCAAAGTACTTATAACTCAGGTTGACACATACAAATGAATCAGTAAATACTAATATGTTTAATATAGTATACAAATGCCCTAGAAAAAGCCCTTTGACCCACCCTAAAATCAATACTACATCAACATCTCAATTTGTGACTTAACCAACCTCCTAGTGTGACTTAATACCTTCCCAGTAACTCAAATTCAGCTGGATGTATCTTTCTGAAGTCAAGCTCAACTTCTGAGAAACAATTATCTGTTTCTCTATATATAGAAAAGCAAGAATAATATTTGAATTACAGTGCTCAGGGAAACTTTAATAAAATATGTACAATAATATCACAAGTGCACAAAATTCACAATGGTGGATGCATTATTCCTAGTTGAAAAAACCTAAAGGACTTGATGTACATGAGTGATATGATATTCAGGAAATAGAATCACACATACAGCTGATTCAATTCATTGTAGAGTGGAAACTAACACAAAGTTATAAAGCAATTACACTCCAATTGAAAAAAAATACATGTTGGCTGTTATATATGTCTCTAATTTGTGTATTTGATATGAGAGAAGGTAAAATAAAACTATATAGATACATGATCTATATGTATCATATACATATATGGGAGCTCATATACACCCATGGTAGATTCATGTCAATGTATGGCAAAACCAATACGGTATTGCAAAGTAAAATAAAGTAAAAATAAAATTAAAAAAAAAACTATATAGATCAATTCATAGTCCTAATTATAGCTAGACTTCAAATTCATTTCCATATGGTGGAATTTTTATTATCACTGTGTAGCTGTCACTGTCTTAAGGAATTTGAAATAATCAATTACCATTATTGTAACTGATTATCATTAATTGTATACCATTATCACAAAATCATATACATACATCTGCATCCTCTTATTATCCCATTTTATACATGAAGAATGAAAGGTCAAATAACATATCTGAGGTCACTAAACAATGGTGAAGGCTGGAAAGAAGTCCACTTGCTCTCTGGGACTTCCCAGATGGTCTGGCAGTCAACAATCCTTGCTTCCATTGCAGAGGGTTCAGGTTGGAGCCCTGGTCAGGGAACTAATAACCCACATGCAGCATGGCATAGATATTAAAAGACACTATTCTACTGTCATATCTATTAAATTCTGAACTGGGATATCGACTTGGCAATTTTTGAGTTGTTGAGGTGGGGGAATTTGGTGCTGATAAAAATGATTATGAAATTGATTGATATTTTTCTTCTTAAGAAAACAGACATTTAATTGGGGCATTTGAAGGCCAATAGAATGATTATGTTACCTAAGGGAGGAGATAGTCAAACAAGGGATATTTTCCCTGAAGACCATACATATAAATTATAATTTGTCACGCTCTTTATGGCAGAGAGATGTCTGATGACTATTTAACCTTGTAAGTTCATTGGCAATGTATGAAGCTGACATTAAGAGATGAATCACTCTGAATATTTTTGTGTGCAATTTTTTTGTTCATGTAAATAAATTTCTGGTGATATTTTGAGGGAAAAAATTTATAGCTAATATTTCTGAAAAAAAAAGTTGGATTTATTTGATACCAAAAAAATTAATTGAAAGGCTTGGTAATGCAAGACAGTGTTCTACTTAAGTAAGCATTTACCGTTCCCAACATCATCAGCCTTGTTTTGCAAAATAGCTAAAAGTAAAATTAAGGAATAATTTATTCAAAATTTTAATTTACTATAAGCAATAAGTGAAATTGAATAATACATTTTAGTACCAGATTTGTGCACTTACTATGTTTAAGTTTGGGGGCTTCCCCGATGGCTCAATGAGCAAAGAATCTGCTTGTAATTCAGAAGACACAGGAGATGCAAGTTCAGTCTCTGGGTCTGGAAGACTCCCTGAAGGAGGGCATGGTAACCCACTCCAATATTCTTGCCTGGAGAATCTTAAGGACAGAGGAACCTGGCGGGCTTATATAAGTTGGACTTCCCAAGTGCTATTAGTGGTAAAGAACATGCCTGCCAAAGCAGGAGAAACCCTTTCGTCGTGTTAAAAAAAAAAAAAAAAATCTAGGCAGTTAAATTGTCAGTCAAATCTGTAAATGTGTTTCTAAAATATCATTAGTATATAAACCTATTGAAAATATATTTTTTCACCAATTTATGAGCTATTATATAAAATATCATTTGTGGAAATCATTAGGACAATATTAGGTAAAATAACATTTTTTATTAATACTAAAAGAACAGTCTATGATTATGTCTACTTTCTTACATGTTAATTTTCACTTTGGATGGGCAAACAGAACCAAATACTGACTTCATGCAGTCTTGGACTTCAAGACTATCATAAATCAAGTTATTTGGTGGTAAATAAGAAAAGTACCCTGTTTGAAGTAACTCAAAATTTCCAAATTCTTTCTGAGTGTCTAAAGTCTTAATGGCCCTGTAATAGCACTATTTGCTGGATGATGAACATCAAATTAAGAGATGGCTAAAGATATAGGACAGCCTTTTAATAATTTACTTAATATTTTATAGTTTCCTTATCCTACCTAGACTCCATCCGCACCTGCCAATGAGCAATATTCACCACTGACTCTGAAAAATATATAGTTTTATACTAAATGATGCATTTATATTTAGATACAATACAATTAATTTACCCTCAGGGATTAAAGTACATGTGTGTGAGTTTTTGTTTTTGTTTTTTTAATTTTCTCACTGAAGCATTTTTATTCACTTTCTCTTTTCCTTTGAGCAAAGTGTATGCAGCTTCACAGACACTTTTCATAAAGACCTGGGATTAAAAACAGATGCCAAATAAAGCCTGAGTAAAGGTAATCTTTTTCTTTCTCTCTTAATTGAGATGACTTATTTAAAGAAATTCTCATTCAGTAGTCAATGCCAATTTTAGTGAAATTTCTTATGTAGAACAACATAACTGATGGTCAGATTTCAAGCCATAAAAGCAAATCACTATAGATCATGACAACAGATAATTAACTACATTCTTCAAGGAGCAAGTCTAATTGTTTGGTATTCTGCTTTATTATATCACATATTTGAGAGACATCTTGAAAAATGTAATGTTTGTGCATAAGAAAATTACTTCTCACATTGTATTTGAACCTATCAATGGAGTTTTTCTTCACTTTTTCCTCTAAAGACTAGGTTATTTCTTCATTATATTAATTACTGTATGTTTTTTTACTCCCTAAATTTTGCTGAACTATCCACACAGATGAAAATTACCAACCCAACTGGCTATATCATGGCTATATCAATAACAGTTGTCTGGTTGTTTGCTACTGTGTTTCTTTTGCATAATATCGAGTCTTGTGACTATGTGGTATCAGTATTTGGAATCTGACTCAGAAAGCAGCCTGTTCAACACTGAACTTCTTTCTGTACTTTATGGATGGTCTTAGATTGTCAAATTCCAAAAAAAAAAAAAAGTAAAGTAAAAGCAATCTTACACATTGTTCATTTAAAAACAGAACACCTTAAAAATTTCTCTTTTAGAGAAATTTGATAACATGCTAAGACTAGATCAGAACATTTGCAAAAATTTAGATCTAATTATAGTAGTTCTAGTTCCCTTATTCTATATCTGTACAAGTTAGTTGATCTCTTTCAGAGTCAAATTCATATTTTGAAATCAAAGAAAGTTATCCTTTGAAAGCTGTTATAATGATCAAAGCATGACATATGTAAACACTCAACAAATTTTGTGTAGGTATGTAGAAGATTACTTATTCACTTAGGATTGAAATCTTTATTTTATCTTTAGTACTTGGAAATTAGAACTATGCAAGACCATGGAATGACTTTAAATATGTGCTGTATTTTTTATAGATAAATAGGCAGATCTATACAGATAAATACTTTTTATTCTTTTAATTAAATTGTACTTAGAAAATTTCAAAAAGTTTACATTTTTCTTAAAATACTGCAAGTGTAGAGTACTTCTTCAGAAGTACTTATAAAACTGTCTTAAGAACTTTTGCACTAAAGTTGTGATAGTGACTACATTCTGTGGTAAAGACATAGAATTAAATGTAGTCAAAACTTTTTATACATAAAATATATCATTGATATTTCTAAGAAAGAAAATGAAAGTGATACACTGTAAAATAAATGTGGACCTAAAGATATTTGTAAACTCTACCCAAGGAAATGAATTGGGATGGACAGAATGGAGATATGGAACAATAGGACCACTGGAACGGATTTTGTTCTCCTGGGGCTATTTCACTGCATCCTGGTCCCCAAGCTACTTTTTACTTTCATCTTTCTAGCTTTTCTTGTGGCCCTTATTGTCAACATTATGATGGTGATACTCATTTGGTTGAACTCTAATCTCCATACTCCTATGTACTTTCTTCTCAGTCAACTTTCCTTGATGGACCTCTTGTATATCGCTACTTTTGTTCCCAAGATAGCCATTGACTTTTTGTCTGGACGAAACAACATTTCCTATACTAATTGTGGAATCCAGCTCTTCCTCTTCATGACTCTGATGGGAGCAGAGTGCCTTCTCCTGGCGGTCATGGCTTACGATCGCTATGTGGCTATATGCCATCCCCTTCACTACTCAATTCTCATGCGCCCTACAGTTTGCATTTTCATGGTGGCTGGCACTTGGCTGGGTGCACTTATCAATGCCTTTGTCCATGTTGTCTATGTTCTGAATCTTCCTTTTTGTGGCTCCAGAGAAATCCATCATTTTTTTTGTGAGATCTCAGCTCTCCTGAAACTTGTTTGTGCTGACACTTCTCTTTATGAAAATGGTCTTTATATCAGTGGTGTTATATTTCTCCTCTTTCCAATATCTGCCATCATGGCCTCATATGGGCAGATTCTCTCCACTGTTTTAAGATTAGAATTAAACATGGGGATGAGGAAGGCTTTGTCAACTTGTTCTTCCCATATGATTGTGGTGATTCTCTTCTATGGAACTGCCATCATCAAATATTTTCTCCCCAAAGCCTATCACACTGCTGAGCAGGACAAAGTGGTCTCTATCTTCTACACCATCCTCACTCCCATACTCAATCCCCTCATCTACAGCCTGAGAAACAAAGAGATGTTTGGAGCCCTCAGGAAAGTATTGAGAAGAAAAATAATCAAATAAGTTGATATCTACTGAGAACAGGAGAAGAAAGAATTGACCTTAGTTACAGAAGGATTTTATAGTAACAGAGATGAGAAATATATAGTCAACAAATGGTACTTTTCTGTAGACATCTCATGGCCAAACCACTTCACCCTATCTTTAGTGGACTGCTAATGAAACACAGTGTGCCTTCCTTCTATCCTTCATAAGATCCTCACCAATTTATTAACAAAAATGCAGTGTCAGCAATTTGCCAATCAGTAATCAATATAAAAAATAACTGCCTTTTTAAAAAAATTAGACAAGAGAAAAAAATGTGAATCCTAAGTAATATTGGATTTCTTTACTACATTTTAAAGTAATTTTCCCTAAACCACTGAGTTGTAACAATATTTAAGTCAATATTTATAATACATTGGTCAGAACTTTCTTTTTTCAATTCTTACTATGACATATTTAATTTTGAACATATGATTCAAGTGTGGCTCACAAACACAAGAGTTTCTTCTTATTCTCACCATTTTATCCAGGAACTGGTGTGTCTTTGTTTTACTAATTGTTATAAACACAATAGTTTAGCTTGGATAATATTTAACTAATTACCTATAGTAATTTGTCTTAACTAATAATACCAGTATACTTATTTTTTAAATTTGTCATAGCATTTCTTTTCAATTTATAGATTTATTTCTATTAAGGGTCCACTCTTTGTGACCCTATGGACTGTAGCCTGTCAGGCTCCTCTGTTCATGAGATTCTCCAGATAAGAATTCTAGAGTGGTTTCCTTGCCTTCCCCCACAGGATCTTTCCAACCTAGGGACTGAACCCACATCTCTTATGTCTCCTGCATTGGCAGGTGGACTCTTTACCACTACTGCCACCTGGGGTAAGCCCCATGCTATGTGTATATATATGTATACACACACACACATATATATATAAATACATACCATATATTTATATGTATTTACATATATGTATCTCTGTCTCTTATACACATCTTGTAAACATTTTTATTTTGGATTTTTTCATACTATACTTACCCTTTTATTATTTCTGATCTTTATATATTTTTACATATTTGACTTATTGACATATTTGAATACATGACCTTTAACAATTTATTAAAAAATAGCCCATCCATTAATTCTCTTCAGTTCTATGCTGTGGCCATAAATTACATATTTGAATTTATAAAGCTTTCATTGAGTAATTTTATTATTAAGAAATATTATTACTCCACATCATTTATTTTGTACTTTCACTTTCTTTCAGTGGTTGTTGCCTTTTAAATGTAAATTGGAAATACATCAGCTAGATTAAAAATATTTAACTCTTGTGTGAAGGCAATGGCACCCCACTCCAATACTGTTGCCTGGAAAATCCCATGGACGGAGGAACCTGGTAGGCTGCAGTCCTTGGGGTCGCACAGAGTCGGGCACGACTGAGCGACTTCACTTTCGCTTTTCACTTTCATGCATTAGAGAAGGAAATAACAACCCACTCCAGTGTTCTTGCCTGGAGAATCCCAGAGACAGTGGGCCCCCGTCTATGGGGTCGCACAGAGTTGGACATGACTGAAGCGACTTAGCAGCAGCAGCAGCAGTTTCTATATAAGACCTGCAGCTGTATAGTCCTGCAGTCCTAAAAAGCCACACACTAAAAACGAGAGCTAGGCAACTTTGTCATACCATACATAAAAATCAACCAAAAATGGATTAAAGACTTGAATATGACCTAATTTTTAATTTCTTTAATCAAATATACATTGAAAAAAATAGTATATCTATTTTGTCTTTTTTTCTTTACTTAGCATTTTGCTTGTCAGATTTTTCCCAAAGTTTTAATTTTAGTTTATTTTGACCTTTATAAACTTTTATAACATCAATATGCATAAATTATTTAACATTCAAATGTATTAGACATTGGAGAATTTCTGTTCTTCACTGTTATAAACAACTACACTATCAATACTTGTATACATGTATCTTAGTAAAAATAAACAAGATTTAAAATAACATGTTTGTTCTATACATCTGTGTCTCTTTTGCTGTCTCACATACAGGGTTATCATTACCATCTTTATAAATTCCATATATATGTGTCAGTATACTGTATTGGTGTTTTTCTTTCTGGCTTACTTCACTCTGTATAATCAGCTCCAGTTTCATCCACCTCATTAGAACTGATTCAAATGTATTCTTAATGGCTGAGTAATACTCCATTGTGTATATATACCACAGCTTTCTTATCCATTCATCTGCTGATGGATATCTAGGTTGCTTCCATGTCCTGGATATTATAAACAGTGCTGTGATGAACATTGGGGTACACGTGTCTCTTTCAGTTCTGATTTCCTCAGTGTGTATGCCCAAAAGTGGGATTGCTGGGTCTTAAGGCATTTCTATTTCCAGTTTTTTAAGGAATCTCCATACTGTTCTCCATAGTGGCTATACTAGTTTTCATTCCCACCAACAATGTAAGAGGGTTCCCTTTTCTCAACACCCTCTCCAGCATTTATTGCTTGTAGACTTTTCGATTCGCAGGCATTCTGACTGGCGTGAAATGGTACCTCATTGTGGTTTTGAGACGACCCAGAGGGATGGTACGGGGAGGGAGGAGGGAGGGGGGTTCAGGATGGAGAACACGTGTATACCTGAGACAGATTCATGTTGATGTATGGCAAAAGCAATACAATACTGTAAAGTAATTAACCTCCAATTAAAATAAATAAAGTTATGTTAAAAAATATGTCTGTGAGTATATTTGCTAGGGAGAAGGTATGTACATTTTAAAATTAATAATGTGTATTAGATCACTAGGGTCACCATAAAAAATCAAAAAACACTTTGATGGATTAAAACAATAGAAATTTACTTTCTCACAACTCTGTAGTCCATATAATCTATTTCAAGCTTTTGACTGGTCTAGGCTACCTGTGAATGCTCAAGTGTCAATCTTTCTTAGACTCTTTGACTTCTGATTGTTTCTCACATTCCTTGGCTTGTGTAGCATAACTCTGATCTGTCTTTTTCTTCACTTGTCTTCTTTCCTTTGTATATTTTAATGTGCTCTTTTCTCTTATAAAAACATTACTCATTTGATTTTGAACCCACGCTAAATCCATGATGATTTCATCTTGAGATCCCAAACTAAGTATAAATGCCAAGCTCTATCTCCAAAGGTCACATTTACATGTTTCAAAAGAACATGAATTTTGGGGGGCCATCTTTCAACCCACTACAATAGATAATGCAAAAGTGTTTTCTAAATAATTTTAGTAGTTCAACTTATTCAAGCATGAATTCCTTTTATTTCATAACCTTAAAAAATGCATGATTTTCAAAATAATATATTTCTGTGCATATGATAAGTGTATCTGTATGGTCTTGTTGCTATTTATTTTGCCTATTTTTGATTACCAGCAAAGTTGTGTGATTCCTCACATATTTACTGTCCATTTTTACTTCATTCTTTCAGAAGTTGCATTTAAACAGTTTGTCTATTTAAAGAAAAAAAGAATAATGAATTAGGCATTTGTTGTTAACATTAGTAGTTCTTTATAAAATATGGACAAAATTAATTTCCAATTACTCATGCTACAACTGTATTATCCTTCCTTGATATGGGTTCTCACAGTCTTAATGCTGATATTTATTAAAAATTAACATTATTGTGGTAATAGGTATCAAAATTAATGTTTGTATATGTTGCCAGATAAATTATTTCACATCCTTCAATCAAAAAGTTATTCTTCCATATATCTTCCAAGACACATATGTGCATGCTAAGCTATTTCAGTCATATCTGACTCTTTGTGACCCTATGGACTGTAGCCTGTCAGGCTCCTCTGTTCATGAGATTCTCCAGATAAGAATTCTAGAGTGGTTTCCTTGCCTTCCCCCACAGGATCTTTCCAACCTAGGGACTGAACCCACATCTCTTATGTCTCCTGCATTGGCAGGTGGACTCTTTACCACTACTGCCACCTGGGGTAAGCCCCATGCTATGTGTATATATATGTATACACACACACATATATATATATAAATACATACCATATATTTATATGTATTTACATATATGTATCTATGGTATGTATTTATATATATGTGTGTATACACATGCATATACACCATGTATAAATACATGGTATGTATTTATATATGTATGTGTATACACACACACTACTTAGCCATAAAAAAATAACGGAATATTATCATTTGCAGCAATATGTATGGATATAGAGATTATCATACTGAGTGAAGTAATTCAGATAAAGACAAATATTATAGGATAATATTTATATGTGGAATCTCAAAAAAAACAAAACAATAAAAATAGATTTATTTAAAAGAAAAACAGACTTACAGACATTGAAAATAATCATGTTGATGTATTGCAAAACTAATGCAATATTGTAAAGTAATTAGCCTCCAATTAAAATAAACAAAACAAAAACAAAATGATGGTGGTTGTGTTCAAATAAAACTTTATAAAAGCAGGCAACAGGCAAGATTTGGCCTCCCAGTCATAATTTATCAGTCTGTGCTCCACAGCAGAGGCCCCCAACCTCCAGGCCACAGACAGTACCTCCTGTCAGATCATCAGCAGCATTAGATTGCACAATAAATATAATGCGCTTGAATCATTCCCCCATCCCATGTCCATGGAAAAATTGTCTTCCATGAAATCCATCCCTTGTATCAAAAAGGTTGGGGACCGCTGCTCTAGAGGATTCAGGAACAACAAGGGAAGATACTTGGATCCTTGAACTACCTCATAGAGCACAACTGCAGAAATGCTCTGCCTGACTAAACCAGCTATACTGTTATGACAGGGAAGCAGAGGGAGGGAACAAGAGAATGGAAGGGAGGCAGAGGAAGAAAGAAGGAAAGAAGGAAACAGGGAAATCAAGAGATCAATTTCCACCTGACTTAAGGCTTTTTATTTTGCTGTCTTTTACAGTGGCATATTCCTTACCTTAACAAATACATCTCTTTTCCTGAGACCTGGTTTTCAAGCATTTTCTGGATACCAATGGGCAAATATACTAGCTGTAAATTATCCATTACTTAAAGCATCTTAAGTGAGCCATTGGTAACCAAAAGAACCTAATTAGAACAGGTGTCTGAGAGAACAGGACAACCAAAAATCTTGGACAGACACCATGAAAGCTGGCACTAAATTTGCACTTGCTCAAATAATCTTTCCTTCTGAAGGTATCTTCCTGACCCTCCCAATGATTATGATTGAAGTGATGTAAGGAATAGGGGACTTAACAACTAGAGTTGTTTTCTTGTCAACCCAGATAACTCTATGACAATATACCATGGACTGGAGGCAGGGGAACCTGTGACAAATTTTGAGTTTTTATAAGAATGAGATCAAGAATAATGATCCATTAAGCAACTCACATCTCTGCACAAGAGAACATTTCTGTGATAGGCAGTTTTTAAAATGACTCCCAATGATCTCTGTCTTCTGACATTCACATCCTTATATAATCTTCCTTTGGATATGAGCTGCTCCCTTTGAGTGCAGCTGGATCTAGTGACTTGTTTTTAAGGAACATTATATGGCAAAAGTGATGAGATGTCATTTCTGAGATTAGTTTACAAAAGATTATGATTGTGTCTTCCTGTCACTCTCTTTCTCCCTCACTTGCTCACTTTGATTAAGCCAGCTGCCCTGTTATAAGCTGCCCCATAAAAAGCTCATATGGCAAGTAATTTAGGGTGACCTCTGGTCAACAGCCTGGTCTGATGCCCACAAGCTAACAATCCACGAGTAACTGAATTCCACCAACAATCACACGAGTGAGCTTAGAAGTAGATCATTCCCCAGTTAAGCCTTCAAATGACTGTAGCCCTGGCCAACACCTGGATTTCAGCCAATGTGAAACCCTGAAACAGAGTACCCAGCTGAATCATAACCCAGTGCCTGGCCCACACAAACTGTGCAATCATAAATGTGTGTTGTTCAAAACACCATTTGGGAATAATTTCTTATATAGCAAGAAGTAGCTTACACATTGTCTGTGAATCGCAGGTGATTTGGGGCTTCCCTCGTGGTTCAAATGGTAAAGAATCTGCTTGCAATGCAGGAGACCATGGTTCAGTCCCTGGGAGGGGAAGATCCCACAGAGAAGGGAATGGCTACCCACTCCAGTATTCTTGCCTGGAGAATTCTATGGACAGAGGAGCCTGGCAGGCTACAGTCCATGGGGTTGCAAAGAATAGAACATGACTAGCAACTAACACTGGGTTGTCAATAGCTTTTCTATACACCCAGGAAATCTTGGAGTTCAATCTTCCTAGCTAATAATCACACCCTACTGAGAGTTACCTGGTTAACTTAGGTGCAATTCACACTAGACTAGAAGCTCCAAGAGGGCTGGAACTGTCTCTGTCCTCTCCACTGTTGCATCCTCAATCCTAACAAAGTGACTACTGACAATATTGGCAAAAGTAATGAATGAGTGGGTAGCTGAATGGGTAGGTGGCTGGATGAACAAATGAAGCCAACAAATGAAGAGGTAATTGACACCATGTGGTTTGTGAAATGTTTCTTAGGAAGCCTTGTATAAAAATAACAAAACTGCCTTTTTATTTCACTGTTTCCTTCCTCAAATTTCAATAAATCTCAGTTCCTTGAACCGCTTTAAGTCACAAGTTCAACTCAATGGATCAGGAAGAATGAAAACTGTCATACAGTGAAACTGTAGGAAGCCTAAAGTCAAAAGTAGTGTGTTCTCTGGAAAGCGGCTCCCTTGCCTTTTAAAGAGTGGCATACACCAAAACCTTATTTATCCTTGATTTGGGAAATATTCAGCTCACTTTATATAGTTGTTAAGGCAAGGGATCCCAGCTCAAGCAGGGACATCTATCTGCTATACTGTGTGTCTACCTACCAGGTTGCATTATTAACAGGGCTGAAAATTGAATTATATCTTAAATGTGTTATGAGAGATCATTATTTAAAAGAAACATAGGATATATCCTCTAACACAACAAATAATTTAGTTACATGGTCCATAAATGTAGATTTCCACATGGGGTCGCACAGAGTCAGACATGACTGAAGCGACTTAGCAGCAGCAGCAGCAACCTAAATATATTAAGCAAATATCATCAGATCTAAAGATAAAAATAGACAAGTATATAATAATAATAATGTGTCTTCAATAATCTACTATCAACAATGGATATCTTATCCACAGAAAATCAGCAAAGGAATGTTATAACTGGATACATTAGAACAAATGGACTTAACAGACATATATAGAATAGTCCATCTAACAGAATCAGAATACACATCCTTCTTAAGTGCACACAGAATATTCTCCAGGATAAATCATATGAATGGACACAAAACAAATCTTAACAAATTTAAGATTGGATTCATATCAGCTATCTTTTCTGACCACAGTTGTAGGAAACTTGAAATGAACAACAAAAGGAAAGTTGGAAAATTTGCAAATATGTAGAAACTAAACACACTTCTGATAAACAATGAGTCAAAAAGGAAATCAAAAGGGAATTTTAAAGTTCTCAAATGAATACAATGTAATCATAACATATCAGAACTTACGGAATGCAGCAAAAACATCTCTGAGGAGATATTTTAGAGTAATAACTACATAACATTAAGAAATTAGGAATATCTCAAATATACAATCTAACTTTTCACTTCTAAGAACTAGAAAAAGAAGAACACATTAATGAGAAAAAGTGAATTAGGGACTAGAAAAACAATAGAATGGATTAATGAAACTAAGAACTGGTTTTAGAAAAGATAAACAAAATTGACAAACCTTCAGCTAGACTATGAAAAAACGAGAAAGTATTCAGATAAATAAAATTAGATGCAAAATAAAGATAAGAACTTACACTAGATACAAAAGAAATGCAAACAATTACAAAAGACTACAATGAGCAAATGTAAGTGAACAAATTAGATAACCTAGAAAATAGGATAAATTCCCAGAAATACATCAGCTACAAAGACTGAATTAGAAAAAAGCAGAAAATCTCAACAGATCAGTAATTAATATTGAGAACGAACTAGTAACCAAAAATCTCCCAACACAGAAAACCCCAAGAAACTCTTTTCTTCACTTGCCAATTCTGCTAAACATTAAATTATAACTAATTCTTCCCTCAAGCTCAGTCAGTAAATCATCTGCCTGCAGTTCAGGGGACCCAGGTTTGATTCCTGGGTCAGGAAGATCCTCTGGAGAAGGAAATGGCAACCCACTCTAGTATTCTTGTCTGGAGAATCACATGGACAAAGGAGCCTGGTGGGCTACAGTCCATGGGGTCAGAAGGGGTTGGACTTGACTTAGGGACTAAACCATCACAATAATTAATGCCAACTCTTTTAAAACTCTTCTAAAAAACTGAAGGGGATGAAACACTTCCAAACTCTTATGAGACCAGAATAACACTTATGCCAAAGTCATATAAGGAAACTACAAGAAAAACAGAAACCTATAAACCAATATCCCTATTAAATTTAGATGCAAAAAATTATCAACATGTATTTTAGCAAAGGACTTCAAGAATAATAAAAGACAATTATGACAAATCTACAGCCAACACAATACTCAATAGTGAAAAGGTAAGAGGCTTCCTACTAAAAACTGGGGCAATATAAGGATACCCATTCTCACCACTATTTTTAAACAGAGTTTTGGAAGTACTAGCCACAGCACAAGACAAGAAAAATACATTAAAAGGAATCAAAATTGGAAAGGAACAAGTGAGGCTCTCAGTCTTTACAGATGACATGATACTTAACAAAGAAAATCTTAAAGACAGTCAAAAAACTACTACCAGAATGAATTTGGTAAAATTGCAGGATACAAAGTTAATACACAGAAATCTGTCATATTTCTACATACTAATAATGAAATATCAGAAAGGTGATTGAAATATACACATTACTATTTATATAACATAGCAACTAATAAGGACACAACCGTATAGCACAGGGAGTCTCCTTAATACACATTAATGACCTACATGGGGAAAGAATCTAAAGAAAGGTGGATATCTGTATATGTATAACTGATTCACTTTGCTTTACAACAGAAATCAACACAACATTGTAAATCAACTCTACACTGATAAAAATTTTAAGAAATAAAATCACATCATATAATAAAATATTTAAGAACAAACCTGACCAAGGAGATAAAAGATTTATAAACTGAAAACTATGAAACATTGATAAAGAAAACTGAAGATGAATTCAAAAAATGGTGAAAAAGATATCAAGTACTTGGATTGAAAAAATTAACATTTAT
>SJYT01040617.1:825632-859635 GCA_006410635.1 Cephalophus harveyi | reverse complement strand
GGATTGAAAAAATTAACATTTATAAAATGTCTATAACAACCAAATCAATTGATAAATTTAATGTAATTTCAGTCAAAATATCCATGACATTTTTCACAAAGCTAGATCAAATAATTCAAAAATTTACATGGACTCATAAAAGATGCAGAGTTGCCAAGCAATTTAGAGGGAAATGAGCAAACAAGAGGCATAACCCTCCTAGATTTCATAAAACAGTCCAAAGTTACAGAAACTAAAATGAAATGGTGTTGGCACAAACATAGGCTTGGGGTCAATGGAACAGAATAGAGCCCAAAAGAAATCCAGTTAGAACCAAATATGGAACAATGGATTGGTTCAAACAAGGGAAAGGAGTACATCAAGACTGTATACAGTCACCTTGCATATTTAACTTATATTCAGAGATCAGTTCAGTTCAGTCACTCAGTCGTGTCTGACTCTTTGCGACCCCATGAACTGCAGCACGCCAGGCCTCCCTGTCCATCACCAACTCCTGGGGTCCACCCAAGCCCATGTCCATTGAGTCGGTGATGCTATCCAACCATCTTATCCTCTATCGTCCCCTTCTCCTCCTGCCCTCAAACTTTCCCAGCATCAGGGCCTTTTCCAATGAATCAGCTCTTTGCATCAGGTGGCCAAAGTATTGCAGTTTCAGCTTCAACACAAGCGTTCCAATGAACACCCAGGACTGATCTCCTGTAGGATGGACTGGTTGGATTTCCTTGCAGTCCAAGAGACTCTCAAGAGTCTTCTTCAACACCACAGTTCAAAAGCATCAATTATTCTGCGTTCAACTTTCTTTATAGTCCAACTCTCACATCCATACATGACTACTGGAAAAATCATAGCCTTAACTAGATGGACCTTTTCTGGCAAACTAATGCCTCTGCTTTTTAATATGTTGGTTGGTCATAACTTTCCTTCCAAGGGTAAGCGTCTTTTAATTTCATGGCTGCAGTCACCATCTGCAGTGATTTTGGAGCCCCCCAAAATAGACTCAGCCACTGTTTCCACTGTTTCCCCAGCTATTTGCCATGAAGTGATGGGACCGGATGGCATCATCTTAGCTTTCTGAATGTTGAGCTATTTAAGCCAACTTTTTCACTCTCCTCTTTCACTTTCATCAAGAGGCTCTTCAGTTGTTCTTCACTTTCTGCCGTAAGAGTAGTGTCATCTGCATATCTGAGGTTATTGATATTTCTCCCGCAATCTTGATTCCAACTTGTGCTTCCTCCAGCCCAGCATTTCTCATGATGTACTCTGCATATAAGTTAAATAAGTAGGGTGACAATATACAGACTTGTCAAACTCCTTTTCCTATTTGGAACCAGTCTGTTGTTTCAAGTGCAGTTCTAACTGTTGCTTCCTGACCTGCCTACAGATTTCTCAGGAGGCAGGTCAGATGGTCTGGTATTCCCATCTCTTTCAGAATTTTCTGCAGTTTATTGTGATCCACACAGTCAAAGACTTTGGCATAGTCAATAAAGCAGAAATAGATGTTTTTCTGGAACTCTCTTGCTTTTTCCATGATCCAGCAGATGTTGACAATTTGATCTCTGGTTCCTCTGCCTTTTCTAAAACCAGCTTGAACATCTGGAAGCTCACAGTTCATGTATTGCTGAAGCCTAGCTTGGAGAATTTGGAACATTACTTTACTAGCATGTGAGATGAGTGCAATTGTGCAGTAGTTTCAGCATTCTTTGGCATTGCCTTTCTTTGGGATTGGAATGAGAACTGACCTTTTCCAGTCCTGTGGCCACTGCTGGGTTTCCAAATTTGCTGGCATTTTGAGTGCAGCACTTTCACAGCATCATCTTTTAGGATTTGAAATAGCTCAACTGGAATTCCATCACCTCCACTAGTTTTGTTCATAGTGATGCTTTCTAAGGCCCACTTAACTTCACATTCCAGGATGTCTGGCTCTAGATGAGTGATCACACCACTGTGATTATCTGTGTCATGAAGATCTTTTTTTGTACAGTTCTCCTGTGTATTCTAGCCATGTCTTCTTAATATCTTCTGCTTCTGTTAGATCCCTACCATTTCTGTCCTTTATCGACCCCATCTTTTATCAGTGTTGACCATCTGGTGATGTCCATGTGTAGAGTCTTCTTTTGTGTTGTTGGAAGAGGGTGTTCGCTATGACAAGTGTGTCTCTTGGCAGAGCTCTATTAGTCTTTGCCCTGCTTCATTCTGTACTTCAAGGCCAAATTTTCCTATTACTCCAGTTGTTTCTTGATTTCCTGCTTTTGCATTCCAGTCCTCTATAATGAGAAGGACATCTTTTTTGGGGTCACCTTGCTTACTTAACTTACATTCAGAGTACATCATAAGAAATTCTGGATGAATCACAAGCTGGAATCAAAATTGTCAGGAGAAATATCAACAACCTCAGTTATAAAGATGATACCACACTAATGGCAGAAACTGAAGAGGAACTAATGAACATCTTGATGAAAGTGAAAGAGGAGAGTGAAAAAGCTGGCTTAAACCTAACATTTGAAATGCTAAGATCATGGCATTTGGTCCCATCACTTCAAATGATGGGGAAACAATGAAACAGTGAGAGACTTTATTTTCTTGCCCTCCAAAATCACTGCAGATGGTGACTGCAGCCATAAAATTAAAAGATGCTTGCTCCTTGGAAGAAAAGCTATGACAAACCTAGACAATGTATTAAAAAGCAGAGACATCACTTTGCTGATAAAGATCTCTATAGTCAAAGCTATGGTTTTTCAATAGTCATGTACAAACGTGTTATTTGGACCATAAAGAAAGCTGAGCATGGAATAATGCTTTCAAACTGTAGTGTCAGAGAAGACTCTTGAGAGTCTCTTGGATAACAAAGAGATCAAACCAGTCAATCCTAAAAGAAATCAACCCTGAATATTCATTGGAAGGGCTGATGCTATGACTGAAGCTCCAATACTTTGGCCACTTGATGTGATGAGCTGATTCATTGGACAAGACTCTGATGCTGAGAAAGATAGAAGGGAGGAGGAGTAGGGGATGACAGAGGATGAGATGGTTGCTTTTACTCCAGTCACATGCAGGTTCAAAGGAGGACCCTGGGAAACCACTCTAGTACTCTTGTCTGGAGAATCCCATAGACAAAGATGCCTGGGTGAGCTGCAGCCCATAGGGTTGCAAAGAGTTGGAGATGACTGAAGTGACTTAGCAGGCACACACCAGTCACTTCCTTTAAGCACTAACTGCTCAATTTACAAGCCAAGAAATTATTCTTGATTTTTATCTCTTTTCACTCCATAAATTGCATCAGAAAACCCTTGGTTTGATCTTATAAAACACACCGTCAATTTCCAATTTTTCTCTTTTCACTGTTAATGCTTACTGTGAAACGTCACCTAATGTTGCCTGATTTATTGCAGTAGATTCTTGATTCACCTTTGTTCCATAACATTCATTCTCTACAGAGCAGATGAAGTGGGTGTGTAACACTACAAGTCAGATTGCTTACTTTCTGAACAGTTTCCTGTGCTTACACTAAAATTCCTACTCTTTAACATTGCTTGTAAAATTTTCATGCTCTGGCCTTTTCTTAACTCTCTGATAGTAGTATATTGTCAATGATAGGATCCACATATAATGCTCATTACTCTGATTTGAATGCATGCCAAGCTTACTCTTACCTTAGGAAGTTTGAACTTGACATCCCTTCCCCTGGCATGATTGCTGCAGGTCTCCCTTTTCATGATCAAATGCAGCTGAAATATCTCACTAGATACCTCCAGGGAATATCTCATTTAAACAGCTAAATGGTTACTTTCCAACATAAAATTCTTTATTTTTTCACAACATTAAATGAGTGTTTTTTATATGTTTATTGTCATTTATTATTACTGGCACACACAGTAGGGAAGTTTTACAAACACAGGGACCTAGTCAATATTAATCAGAAATTTAATTCCAGCACCTAGAATATAGTGCTTGAAGCAGAAAAGTCATTCAATAATTGGCATTGAATTAATGAGCAGATAAAAAGGAATTATAGCCAAACTTTGCTTAAAGAGCTTTTTTTTTTGTTGTTATTGTTGTTTGGGGTTTTGTTGTAGGACAATGAAAGTAAGATACAAATTCTTGTTCCTTGTTCCTAATAGCATATTATCAAGATTTCTAAAAAGTGGGTAATTAGATTCCACTAATTTTTTGTTTAAGAACAAAACATTTAAAAGGGAATTCCTAACATTGTCTTTTATTATAATTTCTTTCTTAAACTGAGATTTACCAAAGTCAATCTTCTCAATGCCCCCTTCACCTCTTTGTTTCTGAGGGTGTAAATCAGGGGATTCAGGAGTGGGGTGACAATGTTGTAGAAGAGGGTGAGGAACTTGCCTTGGTCCTTGGAGGAGCTGGCTCCTGGTTGCATGTACATGTAAATAATATTTCCATAGAAAAGTGAGACCACTGTGAGATGGGAGCCACAGGTGTTGAAAGCTTTGTGCCTCCCAGAGGATGACTGAATACTTAGTACAGCCCTCACAATGTAGCCATAGGAGATCAGGATAAACACTAAGGGTGACAGCACAATACCTATTGCAAGAATAAAGGCAATGCCTTCAACAGCAGCTGTATTGACACAGGCCATCCGAATTAGGGCAGGCATCTCACACAGGAAGTGGTCTACCTTCTGGTACCCACAGCGGGGTAACCACAGGGTCATTGGAGACATGATCAAAGAGTTGGCCACCCCACAGCCCCAAGCAAGGTACACTAAACACAAGCATAACTGTGGATTCATGATCACCATGTAGTACAGGGGCTTGCAGACTGCCACAAACCGGTCATATGCCATGACTGCCAGGAGTAGACATTCCACACCACCCAGACCCAGGAATAGGAAGAGCTGGATGGCACAGCCTATGTAGCTGATGGTCTTGTCATGTCCATTTAGGTTATACAGAAGCTGAGGGATGGAGCTGGTGGTGAAACTAAGATCCAGGAAGGAGAGGTGGGTAAGGAAGAAGTACATGGGAGTGTGGAGGTGAGGATCCAGCCGAGACACCAGGATGATGGTGGTGTTGCCCAAAAGGGTCAGGAGATATGCGATCAAGATAACCACAAAGAGGATTCTCTCCAGATGGGGCCGATCAGAAAACCCCAAAAGGATGAAATTTCCCTGGGTGCTTTCATTGGTTACATCCATCTCTACTGCAACTCAGCAAAACTGGAAAAAAAAAATAATAATCATCATCATGTACAGCCTCTAACCATTCTGTATGCCTATCATGCTAATAAAATTTGAAACTTTTAGTGAAAATGTGTGACCATAGCTTAAAAGTAAAAATAAACAGAAAGAAATTACATAGAAATTTTACAATCTGGCTATAGGACAACTACTTAAAGCAAAACACAAAACATGAATATCATTTAAGAAAATAAGTTTTAGAGAGAATTAAAAATAGAATAATTCTTAAAGAGAATAAAAGAATAGAGAAAATAAAACATGCTGAGGAAATTTTCCTATAAAAATTAAATATGAAAATCTTATAAGCTTTGAGAAAATAATTCTTAAAATTGAGAGTTTGTATATTCTTTCTTTAGATTCTGAGATAGCTGTACCATGATACATATAAAGAAAAAATTGCTCATTTGTACAATACCTTGCCCTGGAGAGAAAGTTGGGGTGTCATTCTAAGATTATATTTACTTCTTTTCCTTTTCTGTGAATATATTTCCTGAATGTTTCTGAAGCTGGTTGGAAGTGGTTGATAGCTATTGGCATTCATTAATCCTGATAAAGTTCAACTTCTCCCAAATTAATCCCCAAAATCTCAGACTTGATAGAACATTTTGGGGTCTCTTGTCTCTACAGTTTTTAAATACCTGGTCCAGATGTGATTTATCCACCTCTTAGATGCCACCACAGATGATGAATTCAGTTGTCCTCTTGATCAATAGAGCTTAGAAATAATACATTACTTAGTCATATCCATATCTCATACTTTACACAGGTTAATACAGCACCTTGTGAATGTAGCCCTTTTGAATTACTCCCACTTTCTCCTCCAGATCCATTTATGAAAGATGTAGAAGATTACATCCAGGTTCATCCTACAATTCCAGTACCTGGATATTTGACTTGTATTCATGAAGTAAAAGAAGACTTCCTTTGTGGCTCAGCTGGTAAGGAATCCACCTGCAATGTGGGAGACCTGGGTTCAATCCCTGGGTTGGGAAGATCCCCTGGAGAAAAGAACAACTACCGACTTCAGTATTCTGGCCTGGAGAATTCCATGGACTATCTATTTGGTCGCAGAGAGTCAGACACAACTGAGCGACTTTCACTTCACTTCACTCAGTAGGAGAACCACAATGATTCACATTTTAATTAGCTATTGTAATAGTTAATGAATTCCTAATGGATCTGGAGAAAATATTATTTTTAAAACTAGATTTTCAATACTGGGAAAAGTTACAATTTCTTTATCTGGTTTATTACTGCCAAAATTTTTCACTCTTTTGGCAAGATTCAGCCTTCCTCTATGAAGGTTCTATCATTCTTTATTTGCAGTGTTTTCTTATCTTTCTCTTCTGATAGTTTGTATATATGTATATATATATACACATCCCCACATACTTATTTTCTCCTTAAGATATCCTCTGTTCATGTATATAGGCATTTATTTCACCAAACCTTGCATTATTCCTACCCTTTGATTATGGTTATATCTTATGGATGTCTTAGGATTAATCTATTATTCTCTTTCTTGCATTGCTATTGGACACTTACATAAGAGATGTATAATGAATAATACCAAATTGATTCAACTTAGAACAAAGTCACTTTATGCCCATAAACTCTCTACCTAATTCTTTGGACTAAATTGTGTGTCATACTTATCTTTATACATACAATATCAAAAAATGCCATATTTCACTGCCATTCTTAGAACACAATTAGCTCAGTGGCAGTGCAGAAGTGGGTTCCTAGTGCCTGCTATCATATCAAACAAAAATTTTGATTGGACATTCATTCATATTCAATTTTAAATCTTTAACACATCAACTTTTGACTTTTCTATATACGCCTATCCTACTACAGCTGATTAAATCATCTTGTTTTGGGCTTAAATTGGATGATGGGATGGTTTTCTACTATGTTATTATCTGCTTCTTGGTCTGTTTTTCTTTTTTTCCCCTCTCGTTTCTTCTCGCTTGCCATGTCTTTCTATTTTCTCTCTATATTTCTACATATATATTTACTTCATTTAGTTCAGACTGTTTTGCTTTGTTTTTTCCTTCAGGACATTTTTATTTGAATAACTTACTGCAGTTCATAATCTTCTTTATTTTTTGAGTCAAGGATATGAATATATTTTATCTATTTTATTTTGTATGCCCTTACATTAACTGCCTGTTATTTTATTCAAAATTTATTTTCTGTGGGATATTTTTAGATAACTCTAATATATTTTAAGCATTTGATTTTGTATAGTTCTGTGGTCCATTTAACCTTGAATTTGCTTATATGTGGCATCTGTTCATCTCCAATGTGCCCTAGCATCATTTAACCTCTGAGCCGCCAGGAAAGCCCCTAAGAATAGAGCTGATTCTTCTTTAGTCCTTTGTATATCTACATTCTCTGGAAGACAAAAAAAAATAATAATAATAATTAGCAATTTAATGAAAAAATTAAGAAATGAAAAAAGGTCAGAGGAAATGATATGAAAACTCTTACTCATTATTTTAGAGGCATGTTGCCAAGTGCAAAGTCAAAGAAACTAATGTTGTCTGAGTACAAAAGTAAAAGAGACAGATAGTCTAATTCCAGCAAAACACTCTGCTCTGTAATTTCTGTCTGTCCTTTGTCCTCTTCCTCTTGTGCCCGGAGAAGGTCCAGCCTGAAGCTGGTGGGCTGTGGGTGACTCCCTTCAATGTCATAAACAAAGGGAGTAATCCATGTGAGAGAGGAAAATGGGGAATCTCTCCTAAACTTGGTCCTTTCCTAATTAACACCGAAGGACCTCAACTGCTCTGAAGAGGGGGTCTTTATGGAGATGACAAGGCAAGGGTAGTCTCTCTGGAGGGAAGCCTGGATGACAGTGCAGAGAGGATCGAGAATGATAGGGATCTTTATGCTCTGGGGCATTTTAAAGCCCCATGAACCATTAGCGTGTAAATTGGAAGGTTCAGAGGCAGAAGTCACAGGGGAAGTCTGTTGTGCTTTGGTATAACTAGATTTTTTTTTCCTCACTCTGAAATAGAAAATGAGCAAAACTAAAGTTTTTTAATTTTATTTTTCCCTTCTTTTTTTATAGGAAATGTCCTTATAACATACTTTTAGCTAAAAATACAAAATTAACCCATAATTTTATAAAAGATAATGAATCATTTAATTTTCCTCTTTTTTCCAAGAGATGTTTTACTATCCTAGTCAAGCAAGACATAAGCATCTGCCTATAAGAAGATACAGCACAATATTGTCTCTTTTCTCTACTTTCTTACCACAGTGGGATTAGAGTTCAAATGAAACCTGAAACTCTTGCATAGAGCAGTTTATGGAGAATGACATAGCAGTCTGTGTTCATAGATTGTGGTAAAGAATATGACTTGTTGGTTTTAATCTTTTCTGTATTTGAAAAGGGAGTGTCAGCACATATGCATTAATACTTTAGCTCCAAAAGTTCACTGGGTAAATTTGAACTAATGATCTATCCTGTTATGCAGTAACTTTTTTGTGCAAATATATTCCTGGTTCTCTTATAGAGTTTGTGGAAAAAAGGAGATTAAAGGAATTTGTTAACATGATATCAGTTTGGTAACAGTGCATCAATCATCCAAATAATTACGTGAAAATAAAATCATCATACAAAGAGTTTCTTGAGCAACATTAACCAAATAAATGACTTAAAATCTTCCATTTGTTAGTCTTTTGCTTTCAAGAAAATAAAAGATATCTTTGCTTCATTTCTTCTCTTGGTACTAAACATAAGTTTTATTAAGAGCTGTGAAGCACACAGGAAATATAGTAGTTGCCTGATAGGTACAGAAGCAATTTAATGAATTTAATGAGTCCCAGTGCTGAAAATTCTTCTGCCCAGGAGACTCTCTACCCAAGAGACTCTGCATATGTTTAATTCTAAACTTGCTCTCCATGCATTGTTCCAGAATGCATGATCTTAATTCACTCTCCCCATACAGGTTCATGTGTAGCACTGTCTGTCTCTTTAGCTGTAGGATGAACTTCCTACACTGACACAACATACACTGATTAGAATCTAATAGGTCCAAGATGGTAGAAGAGATGACTTCCACTAGACCTTGAGTCTCAGTTTACACTCATTGTAACACATCAGCAAATGTGTTACATGACTCATCCATGTAAATGACTCATCCATACACACCATGACAATTCTGAGGCCGATTATCAAAGATCAAAAATGGTTAGTTGCTCACTTCCTGTAAACTTCTGGCCCTTCCCTAAAATAGTTGGAGTCCCACTCATTAGCCTATAAAATTACCCAGCTCATAAAAACAAACATAACCATATTTTGAGGCTGCTTTCACCTTCTGAGATGGCTCAGTCTGTCTGTGAAGTGTTTTTCTCTAAACAAATCCACTTCCTACATATCACTTTTGTCTCTCACTGAATTCTTTCCATGATGAGACAACACAAACCTTAAGTCCTGAAACCAGATGTGTGATCTCAGTTGGAAGACCGTGGGCTTTGGGCTTTGGCCTCATGGGTTCAATTCTCAGTCAGAGTTCATGATTTCCCAGGCATCTTGCATAGCAACCTAGAGACATCTGTGTCTGGTTGGAGATTCTGAACTGATCATCTTCTCCTTCTGGGACAAGACTGACAACTGTGACCTCAAATGCCCATCTTTACATGCTGTATTGAATCTGCAGTCTTCTGTGGCCCATATCTTCTTCCTTCATTGTTTGCTCTTTGTTTTTAGAGAAATATTGTGCTTTAAACAGCTTTCTGGAGCATTCAAATTTTTGAGAAGCTAAATATCTTTGTTTTAGCTTTTTACATGAAGGATATGGTTAGCTATAATATTACATTCAGGAAATTCTCAATTGTACTTCAGTTCATTATTAAGAAATTGAAAACTATTCTACTTTCTGGTACTTTTTTACCTCTGTTTAATTTTCTGTTTTTCCTCTTTTATGTCTTATTTTTATTCTTCTGTGTTTTTATTTCACCATTTCCTCATTTTGGTCATCTAACACTTCTATTGATTTTCTAAAACTGTTTATCATATTTTTAAGTAGAAAGAATTATTTTAGCTTTGTCAAGGAATATTTCTGTAGATCTTATATTTGTTGCAGTTTATATCTTCTTTTATATTTCTTGAAAGTAATTCCTGTAAGGTTAATTCTTCTTCCTGATCTGTTTATATTTCTTCCATGTTTCATCATTTTGTTTGTTCTGTTTATATTTTTCATGAAAAGGAATCTCCTCGTATACCTCATGATCCTTCTTTGTTCATACAAATGAGTGTCACTCGATGGAAGTTCTAAGAAGAGGCAAAGTATTTTTAAAAAATCAGTGAATATATGTATCAAATGAAGATAATGCTTTTCTGTGAGAAATCTAAACTACTGTGGTCTTTGGCTCTCTTCTTTTGAACTGGTCAGCTTCTATGTAGAGGAAATTCCAACCACTTCTCCAAGGAATATTAGAATGATTGCCAGAATAATGAAACAAATAGGACTAAATTGCTCTACAATTCAGTAGGAGAATGATTACATACACTTCTGTTGTCAGTTTGGTCATCTGTCTGTGGATGCAATTGACATAACCTCGGTTCAAAGCTTTAAGCTTTGAATTCCCACAAAATACTGTCAGTCATCTAAATCTGAATCTTTATATGAATTCTCCAAAATTAAAATAATGAAAATAAAATCAGTTAAAGTTAACCAAATTTTATGTCATCATATAAAGAAACATCTTAAAGTAACAAGGTCAACTTTGGGGACCACACTGGGATTGAAGGTCAGTAATAAAAAACAGCAAACAGAAACATGTTATGGGCTACAGAGTTTCTGATTGAGTTCAGGACTCCAAATTCTAAGATAGCCCTTAAAATCCCCTGTCCCAGTACAGTGGTCCTCCAACCTTTTTGGCACCAAGAACTGGTTTTGTGAAGACAATTTTTCCATGGGTGGGGTTGAGGAGGGAGTGAAGGGGATGGTTCAGGCAGTAATGTGAGCCATGGGGAGTGATGGAGAGCTGCAGATGAAGTATCCTTCACTGGCCCACTGCTCACCTCCTGTTGCACTAGGCAATACTGGTCCACAGCCTGGGGGTTGGAAACTCCTGTCTTAGTATACTCATTTTCTTTATTTAATGTGATGATGACTTTTATCTTCCTCATAATTGCATGTGTGCTAAGTCGCTTCAGTTGTGTCTGACTCTGTGAGACCCTTTGGACTGTAGCCTGACAGGCTTCTCTGTCCATGGGGTTCTCCAGGCAAGAATACTGGAGTGGGCTTCCATTTCCTCTTCCAGGGGATCTTCCTGACCCAGGGATAAAACCCAAGTCTCTTACATCACCTTCATTGGCAGGCCGATTCTTTATCACTAGCACCACTTAAGTTATGTCAAAAAAGATTTTTGCCAATGTCATTAAGATTGATTTAATTCAACCTTAGTTCTCCTATTAAGTTGAATTTGCATTTTATATATATATATAAAGCTACAAATTTATATTCAGTTCAGTCGCTCAGTTGTGTCTGACTCTTTGCGACCCCATGAATCGCAGCACGCCAAGCCTCCCCGTCCATCACCAACTCCCGGAGTTCACTCAGACTCACGTCCATCGAGTCCGTGATGCCATCCAGCCATCTCATCCTCTGTCGTCCCCTTCCCCTCCTGCCCCAATCCCTTCCAGCATCAGAGTCTTTTCCAATGAGTCAACTCTTCGCATGAGGTGGCCAAAGTACTGGAGTTTCAGCTTTAGCATCATTCCTTCCAAAGAAATCCCAGGACTGATCGCCTTCAGAATGGATTGGTTGGATCTCCTTGCAGTCCAAGGGACTCTCAAGAGTCTTCTCCAGCCCCACAGTTCAAAAGCATCAATTCTTCGGCGGTCAGCCTTCTTCACAGTCCAACTCTCACATCCATACATGATCACAGGAAAAACCATAGCCTTGACTAGATGGATCTTAGTAAGATCAGTCTTATAAATAAAACTTTTTTTTTAATTTAAACTCTAGTTGACTAGGACATACAAAACCTGAATACTGTGTTTTAACTAACTGATTATAACCATATCAAACAGGTAAAGGACTATAGACTGCCTGTAATCTGGTTGGGCATTCCCCACTAAATATAGCACTATTGATCAGTCAAATCAATAAGACTTGATTTCACAATATATGTATACACCTCATCACACATTTCAACTTATCCAGAATACTAGTTTCCTAAGTTTAGCATAAAGACAGAATTCCCTTGTCATAACATTTTAAAATATCTGACTTTTCTCTCCTTTGTAAAAAGGTAAGTGAATTTATTCATTGGTGTCTTCTTTTTCCTTTTAAGTTAATAGACTCAGATATGCATTTATCTTTCAAGATATTTTTTTTATTTTTAAACTATCTTATAAGATACTGAATTTTTTTAAAATTGGTCAAATAAACAATTTATTGGTTAAACTCTTACCTTAGCATAAAGAAGTTGATATTTTACTTATTTTATCTCTGGCTTCTCTTCCTTCCATGGTGGCTCAGAGGTAAAGAACCCATCTGTCAATGCAAGAGACATGGATTTAATCCCTGGATCAGGAAGATTCCCTGGAGAAGGGAATGGCAAACTACTCCAGTATTTTTGCCTGGAAAATTCCATGAACAGATGAGGGTGGAGGGCTACAGTCCCTGGGGTCGCAAAAGAGTCAGACATGATTTAGCAACTGAACAACAAAATCTCTTTCTTCATCCCAGTTATACCACTCAAGCCCTAGAGTCTGATATACAGAGTGAAGTAAGTCAGAAACAGAAAAAGCAAATATCATATATTAATGTGTGTGTGTGTGTGTGTGTGTGTATATATAATTTAGAAAAATGGTACAGATGAACCTATTTCCAGGGCAGGAATAGAGATGCAGACACAGAGAACTTGTAGGCACAGTGGAGAAAGGGGAGGGTGGATGAATTGGGAGAGTAGCCCTGGCATATATACAGTACCATATGTTAAGTGGATAGCGAGGGGAACCTGCTGTACAGCGCAGGGAACTCAGCTTGGTGCTCTGTGATGACCTGGAGGAGTGGGATGGGCACGTGGGAGGGAGGTTCAAGAGGGAGTGGATATATGTATACATATAGCTAGTTCTGGAGAATGAACTGGCAATCCACTTCAATATTCTTGCCTGGGAAATCCCACGGACAGAGGAGCATGGCAGGCTACAGTCCACGGGGTCACAAAGAGTCAGACATGACTTAGCAATTAAATAGCATGGCTGGCTCACTTTGTTGCATAGCAAAAAATTACACAACATGGTAAAGAAATCATACTTCCATAAAAAAATAAAAATTCTTGCAAAGTTAAAATACTAAATTACCTTTAAGAAGTGTATTTATGAACATATAAATGTAATTAATTATTCAACTTTTGTTGTGATTATTATCTTTCCAAAAAATTACTTCATCTCCCTAGAACCTGACATGCATTGAGTAATTCTGTAAAACTCCTTTTGGTCTTAGGACATTAGGTTTACAGTACTTTGACTACAATAAGCCTAGATATTGATATAAATATCTCTGGAAAAACACATACTATGTGAGAAAGAGTCATCAAATAAAGATAGTATATGGGAGAATATAGCTTAAGCCAATTCAGAAGTTTTAGAAAAGATGCCTCTTAGGAATAAAAAGATGTTTGAACTTACTGCACATTCTAGTTCCTTGAAGAGAAGCAATCAGACAACTGAGCAAATTCTGTCTCGGGTGAGTTTCTCACATGCAAGCTGTAAGTCTCCTTTCTTGCCTATATTCCTGAAAGTTTTCTTGGTTTTTCTGGGTACTGCATATATGTCTAAGAGTTTATACTACTGCTTCCTGAAAGATGCACTATATTTCCTTGATTAAGTCAGTGTTTCAGATTTATTTATTTATTTATTTTGTAAGGCTCCTAAATATGAGACTGGTGCTGTAACAGGGATAACAATTTACTTATATTCTTGAGAGTACACTGTAACTTCTAAAAACTAATCTCTGTTGGAGATAAAAGAATGAATGAATGATATTACATTTATTTTCCCATTCCCTCTCCCTTACCTCAACACACACACATTTTGAACTATGGGATAAAGCTCTAATCTTTTCTGCTTCCTCTGGATGGCAGTATTGCTTAGCTTTATGACAATAATAGGCTTCTCTATGGGCCAGGACCTCTAGTGGTAAAGAAACTGCCTGCTAATGATGGCGACTTAAGAGACACAGATTCGATCCCTGGGTCAGGAAGATCCCCTGGAGAAGGGCATGGCAAGCCACTCCAGTATTTTTTGCCTGAGAGAATCCCAAGGACAGAGGAGCCTGGTGGCCTGCAGTCCATAGGGTCACACAGAGTCAGACACGACTGAAGTGACTTAGCATGGCATGGCATGGGCCAGGAACACTTGTGTTCACATGTTTATGTGAACATTTCACTAGTTTCTAAGTCTGTGTGTTTCAGTTATTCTCTCTGAGCTGGGAAAATAACAAGTGGACCATAACACATTGTCTTTTGTATGCCAGATTCAAGTTGTTTGCTACCTAATGCTCATAAACAGCCTATTGCCTGCGTTTTATCCGGTAACATATACTACCTTAGAAGTCTCCTTGGATATATTCAGCAGCAGGAATTTCAGTAAAACACTGGGGGACTAAGGAATAGGAATTTATCAAGTGCACCTTGTTTTACTGCTAGTCTAATTCTTTTTATCTAGGAACCGATGACAATCTAAAAATGAGTGGAAGATTGTGTTTTTCCTTTAGCTGGCTCAAGTCAGGCCTTTGCTTATCCAGATTATTGTTAGCTTGAAAGATCATATAACGACTCCTTAGGTGGCCAAAAAATTTAATTCTCACCACATGCACAGTCTTCAATGTCTAATAAATATATAAGTCTGTCTCCATGATACTCTTGCTGGCCTTGAATCTGTCTATTCTTCCATTCCTAGGGAATCTGAGAATCTCCCTCAGTTATAACTTCTTATATACATTTCCAGAATAAAAAGGAAATTGATAAAATATCTTTTAAAGGTTTTGGGTTTAAACTTGAGCTGGGAAAATAACAAGTGGACCATAACACATTGTCTTTTGTATGCCAGATTCAAGTTGTTTGCTACCTAATGCTCGTAAATAGCCTATTGCCTGCGTTTTATCCGGTAACATATACTCCCTTAGAAGTCTCCTTGGATATATTCAGGAGCAGGAATTTCAGTAAAACACTGGGAGACTAAGGAATAAGAATTTATCAAGTGCACCTTGTTTTACTGCTAGTCTAATTCTTTTTATCTAGGAACCGATGACAATCCAAAAATGAGTGGAAGATTGTGTTTTTCCTTTAGCTGGCTCAATTCAGGCCTTTGCTTATCCAGATTATTGTTAGCTTGAAAGATCATATAAGGACTCCTTAGGTGGCCAAAAACTTTAATTCCCACCACATGCACAGTCTTCAATGTCTAATAAATATATAAGCCTGTCTCCATTATATTCTTCCTGGCCTTGAATCTGTCTATTCTTCCATTCCTAGGGAATCTGAGAATCTCCTTCAGTTATAACTTCTTATATACATTTCCAGAATAAAAAGGAAATTGATAAAATATCTTTTAAAGGTTTTGGGTTTAAACATCAAGTTCTTCTCCTTTCTAGACATGGAAAATGACTTAACAAACATATTCTTCTATTTTGTTTTATGTATATGGGGAATTATAATAGTGACAAATCTATATAATTGTTGTGGATGTCATACAGTCTGTTTGACCCACAGCCAATGCACTGTTTGCTCCATGGGCCCAGGTACAAAGTGGACAAGGTGTCAGTGAAGGGGACTGTCATGTGCTTAGTTATATGATCCACCACCTACACTTGGTCTACAGTTTCATCTTTACCCTTTATGCTACAACTGCTGCATGTCCCATCTGGTAACACTGGAAGTCATTACAGAGCTGCTGAATAGCAACATTCCCCGATGAACATAGTCTATGAAGAGTAGACTGCTCTGGACTCCATCATATAGTGTAGAGATTTATCTTTTCAAGTATAGTTGCAAAATCCACACGCATATTTGTCATCACTTGCTAGGGTGATTTCTTCCTGCTTGATTTGCTATAGCCCTATATGGTGATCGAGGCTTCCCTGGTAGGTCAGATGGTAAAGAATCTGCCGACAATGCAGGAGACATAGGTTTGATCCCTGGGTCAGGAGGATCCTCTGGAGAAGGGAATACCTACCTACTCCAGTATTCTTGCTTGGAGAATTCCGTAAACAGAAGAGCCTGGTGGGCTACTGTCTATGGGATCATGAAGAGTCAGATACAACTGAGATACAGAACTTAGGGAAACTCACATTGTATTCTACCCAAAAGAATTGTATTTTTAACATTGCCTCCCATCAATGGGCACATTTGATTGTCAAGAAAATGTAGCAATAGGCTCAAATTCTTGGGTTGCACCAGTCATAACTAAAAGGGGTTGGCTTGATAGAGAAATGCAATGTTCTCCTGAAGGTTAATTATGGCACCAGCTTTGAGAAAGCATGCTGCAAAGTTTGGGTCCCATCTGCCTAATGTGCAACACTCTTTAAAACAATAGCCAATGCATGGTGTTGACCTTCCCTTAGCTAGATTGTACAGATACATGGAGGAATTGTAGGTGATTCTACTCACTGTTACACTTAATTATTTCTTGGAAGCATTTTTGGGCTTGGAACCATATTATTGGACTTAGAGGGTATAGAGGACCTGGTGTCCTTAGAGGAATGATTTCATTCAGGAAAACTCAGAAGTTTCTGTTCAAGTGAAAGCTGAGAGTTTATCCTGGTTATTTAGCTCTTCATGCCATCGCCCCAAAAGCAAGAAAGCAGATCACTGAACTGGCTGGAGTAATTAGACTCAATAAAAAGGAGCATTGGAGAAGGAAATGGCAACCCACTCCTCTACTCTTGCCTGGAAAATCCTATGGACAGAGGAGCCTGGTAGGCTACAGTCCCTGGGGTCGCAAAGAGTTGGACATGACTGAGTGACTTCACTTTCACTTTTCACTTGCATGCATTGGAGAAGGAAACGGCAACTCACTCCAGTGTCCTTGCCTGGAGAATCCCGGGAACGGGGGAGCCTGATGGGCTGTCGTCTCTGGGGCCACACAGAGTCGGACACAACTGAAGCAACTTGGCAGCAGCAGCAGCAAAAGGAGGATAAGGCAGCTGAAGCATCTCTAAAAACCCAATGATCACTGACTCTGGACAGTGACAAACATCAGCAATAAAACAAGGACAAGGCCATAAAAACATAGATCCTGCATTAATGAAGGCATAGAGCCACATTACCACTGAGGTGCTGGCTGAGCCTATAGGGACCGTGAAAGGGAGTTAGGAGATAAAAGCCTAAGTTGTAACTTTGGCCTCACCACCAGCTAAAGAAATGGAGTAGAGCAGCTTGTTTATGCTTTTTATATATTGTTTTTGTTTTTGTTTTCTACAAGGGTTAGCTAATGTTTGAGACCTCAGGTGGGAATATGACCAGACAATTAATTCTGTCCACAAAAACAGCTGATGATGCTTTGTGTGCTTTGAAATTTTTGTCAGGGGCTTGTACTTTTTATCCAGGAAAAGGAAAAGAGTAGAGGCTGACAGTCAAAAAAGCTAGACTGTTTTGAATCTCTTTTAGTTTCATGCTTCACCCGCTATGGATAGAGCAAAGACTTTGTCTTCTGGATTCCCATTGAGTTTGGTCAACGGGACATCACAATGCATGGAAAAAAGAGAAGAGCTTAAGAAGATAAGAGTATTTATTACTTTGGTTCCCTTCTTGTAAGATCATTTCAGGGTGACTGTGTCCTTTGTCCAAAAGTAATTGGTTCTGGCAAAGTGGCCATATTAGTTCTCCATCTTTGTGCAACACATTACCACAGAGTTCAGCTCAGTTCAGTCACTCAGTCGTGTCCGACTCTTTGCGACCCCATGAATCGCAGCACGCCAGGCCTCCCTGTCCATCACCATCTCCTGGAGGTCACTCAGACTCAACGTCCATCAAGTCCGTTATGCCATCCAGCCATCTCATCCTTGGTCGTCCCTTTTTCCTCCTGCCCCCAATGCCTCCCAGCATCAGAGTCTTTTCCAATGAGTCAACTCTTCTGCCACACAGAGTCGGACACAACTGAAGCAACTTGGCAGCAGCAGCAGCAAAAGGAGGATAAGGCAGCTGAAGCATCTCTAAAAACCCCATGATCACTGACTCTGGACAGTGACAAACATCAGCAATAAAACAAGGACAAGGCCATAAAAACATAGATCCTGCATTAATGAAGGCATAGAGCCACATTACCACTGAGGTGCTGGCTGAGCCTATAGGGACCGTGAAAGGGAGTTAGGAGATAAAAGCCTAAGTTGTAACTTTGGCCTCACCACCAGCTAAAGAAATGGAGTAGAGCAGCTTGTTTATGCTTTTTATATATTGTTTTTGTTTTTGTTTTCTACAAGGGTTAGCTAATGTTTGAGACCTCAGGTGGGAATATGACCAGACAATTAATTCTGTCCACAAAAACAGCTGATGATGCTTTGTGTGCTTTGAAATTTTTGTCAGGGGCTTGTACTTTTTATCCAGGAAAAGGAAAAGAGTAGAGGCTGACAGTCAAAAAAGCTAGACTGTTTTGAATCTCTTTTAGTTTCATGCTTCACCCGCTATGGATAGAGCAAAGACTTTGTCTTCTGGATTCCCATTGAGTTTGGTCAACGGGACATCACAATGCATGGAAAAAAGAGAAGAGCTTAAGAAGATAAGAGTATTTATTACTTTGGTTCCCTTCTTGTAAGATCATTTCAGGGTGACTGTGTCCTTTGTCCAAAAGTAATTGGTTCTGGCAAAGTGGCCATATTAGTTCTCCATCTTTGTGCAACACATTACCACAGAGTTCAGCTCAGTTCAGTCACTCAGTCGTGTCCGACTCTTTGCGACCCCATGAATCGCAGCACGCCAGGCCTCCCTGTCCATCACCATCTCCCGGAGGTCACTCAGACTCAACGTCCATCAAGTCCGTTATGCCATCCAGCCATCTCATCCTTGGTCGTCCCTTTTTCCTCCTGCCCCCAATGCCTCCCAGCATCAGAGTCTTTTCCAATGAGTCAACTCTTCGCATGAGGTGGCCAAAGTATTGGAGTTTCAGCTTTAGCGTCATTCCCTCCAAAGAAATCCCAGGGCTGATCTCCTTCAGAATGGACTGGTTGGATCTCCTTGTAGTCCAAGGGACTCTCAAGAGTCTTCTCCAACACCACAGTTCAAAAGCATCAATTCTTCAGCGCTCAGCCTTCTTCACAGTCCAACTCTCACATCCATACATGACCACAGAGTTAGTGAGTTAAAACTAAACACAGATTTATTATCTCAGTTTCAGTGGGTCATCAGCCTGTATATAGCATATCTGGGTGCTTTGCACTGGGAGTCACAAGACTGAAAGCAAGGTATTAGCTGGTTTGTGTTTTCATCTAGAGGCTTGACTGGGGAGGATTCCACTTCCAAGCTCATGCGCTTGTTGGCAGAATTCTTTTACTTTGGGTTGTGGAACTAATGGCAGCTTTCTTCTTTGAGGCCAGCAGAAGTTAAACTCTTTGACCTCACTGAAAGTTCAGTCTCTCACTTTTGGACCATTGTGTGATTTAGTCAGAGCCACTCAAGATAATCTTTTTAAAATTAATCCAAAATCAATAAACTTGAAAACTTAATGACACCTGCAAAAAACTTCACATTTATTATATAACATCACTTAATCAAACGTCTGACATCTCACTACATTTGCCATATGCTGCTGATTTGAAGGAAGTGTTAGTTCCCACCTGCACTGTGGGGGAAAGGAACACATGAAGATGAGAGCATTGAGAAGGAACATCACAAGGAATCATGTAGAATCTGCCACAACCACCACATTGTCAAGATTTTCTTTGATGTTCAGGTAATTATTTTCCATCTCTTAATCCTGTTTTGAAAGAGGATTGATAGATGTCAACTTTCCACAGATGGAGAAAGTAAAGTTGAGAAACAATTGGCTTTGGCTCTCTTTAAGGTTATAAAATACAATTCTTTAAGGTTATAAAATACAATTCTTTAAGGTTATAAAATACAATAAAAGAGACTCATAAATGAATCTCTGTTCTGGCTTTTTTCCAGTGTGTATGCATTCCCTAAATATTCTGCTGCTTCCAAGAAAAAATGAAACATTCTTCACCCTATGGTTATCCTCTTAACTAAGTAGATTTAAAAAAAAGAGTTTACTAATTAAATGGATATCATCACTCTTATTATTTTTGATTGGCAGTTTCTAGTTACTTTAGTTTCCAGGTCAATTATTCAGAATACAATTGAAATTAATCAACTGTTAATAGGGACCTAATTTGCCCAGGTGTATCCCAAGGAATTTTTCAACTAGAATAGAGGATAATCCTGATTCTGAGAGTGAATGCACAATCATCCCTGTGTCTTGCTTGTCATAGCAATGATCACATGGTCTGTGGTAACAGTGTAATAAACAGAAACAAGTGGTATATGAAGAGCTTGACAGTATAAACATAATGATAAGTGCTTTTTCCTATCCTCAATGCTTTCTTGAAATTAAAGTTGAATAGGTCAGCTCGAGGTAGACAGGAGGTGAAAGGTTATTTGTGACTTTTGTGGTTGTCATTGTTCTGCTACAGTAAATGTTGCGGTGGATGACAGCAAAGAACAAGCAAGCATTCACCATAGGGTCGGAGTAGATTCTAACAAGTAGAGTTATCAGTGCCACATCAATTTCTTGTGATTTTTGATAAAATAATATAAGTCAAGCACTTAACAAAATATTGGGACAAGTAAGTTATCTCCTAGATAACTCCTGCTGTTATTACTTGTAACTAAGTGCTCCTTTGCTCCCTCTATCTGTAACTGCAGAGCAGTAACTGTTCCTCATTTAAGAGACGACTGCTTTCCCCACGTGTGCTCTCATCTGCTCTGTCTCCTGCCTTCTTTGAGAATTGTCTTTCTTCCTTCTTCATTCTGAGTGATTTCTTGTCTCTTACATCCATTGCATCCCAGGTAACTAACTGGTAAAGAACCTGCCTGCCAATGCAGGAGTTGCAGGTTCAATCCCTGATTTGAGATGATCCCCTGGAGGAGGAAAAGCAACCCATTCCAGTATTCTTGGCTGGAAAGTTCCATGGACAGAGGAGCCTGCCAGGCTACAGTCCATGGAGTCGCAAAGAGTTGACACAACTGAGCACACACACACTTCCTCATCTTGAGTGATTTCTTTTTTGTCACATTCCATTGCATCAGTAATTACATACTCTAGTGTCAGTTACACAACATTCCCTTACTGGGTTATTACTTCATTCATCTATTCAAAAATATTTCATGAAGAATGGCTGCCAAGCTGTGGAGATGATGAAACAAGATCCGATATTTGTAGAGTTTGCATGCACCAATTTTCTCTCTGATGAGGAAGAACTTTGTTTTTATTAGGGATAATAACTTCTACCAGTTTCTTGTGATTTAATTTTTAAATTTTTTATTTGACTTTAAATGTGAATTAGGTCAAATGTATCAAAACTTTTTTAAAAATCCACACTTGCTGTTGACTTGATATCTTTCCTCTTCTAATTATGCTTTCAAAGGACTTATCTTTAACACTCTCAACTAACTTTTTTCAAGAAAAAAGTCTATTGAGGGCAGAGGTCATTCCTTCCCCATCTCTAACTCTGGACTATTTTTGTAGCCCTCTTCCTTTCTTAGACAAGCACCATAAAAATGAGGATTAAGTTTTATCTTGTCCTGTATTAAATGTTCAGCTCATTAGAAATCCTAATGCTTTCCTAAAACTGCTTTCAAAGAGGTTTCTAATATCCCTGGGATTGTCACATCACATGGGATATTTGCAGTTTCCTTTAATGACTCTCTGATCTCACTGATATGTGCTCCTCCCTTTTGGCAGTTTTCCTCATTCACCTCAGCTAGTTCTATTGCTCCTTTTCAATCATCTCTTCTCTCTCTCTCTCTTTTTTTTTTTTTGCCACTCACAAAGTCCTTTGCCTCAATTGACCACTTCAACATTTATCATTTCCTGGAATATATCTACCTTCTTCATGGTTTTGACCATAATTATTTTCAGAAATTTCCAAATAAATACCTGATATAGGCTCTACATAGAATTTTAGACTCTTTTTTTAGGAAAGGGAGTCTCCAAAAGGAACTTCAACTCAAAATGTTCAAATTAAAATTCAGAGTTTGTAACCTGCACATAGACACTTGACTCAGATATAACACCTGTTCTTTCATCTAGCAGTTGTCATATCTTTAATTATTTTACTTTTTATATTGTAAAGAATCCACCTGCAATGCAAGAGACCTGAGTTTGATCCCTGGTTTTGAAAGATCCCCTGGAGAAGGGAAAGGCTACCCACACCAATTTTCTGGCCTGAAGAATTCTATGGACTGTATAGGCCATGGAACAGCATTGGACACGACTGAGCAACTTTCACTTTCACTATTTATATTGTATATCTATTTGTCTTTGTGTTCAATTTTATTCAATTGTAAGAACCTTTGTAGTTATAGCTGCTGCTATAATTCTAGTTCCTGAAAAATTAGCTGGCACATAATAGGTGCTCACCATATTTAATTGACGATGAATCAGTAGGTGAATGATGCAGTTTTGGTTCCCTTTGCAACACCAACCATGAAGATGAAAATTGTGGATAGGTCTAATAGGTGAAACTCATTGTGGAGTACTAACTTGCCACATGGCTATAAAATATCTTGCCTTGTATGGTTCTTCAAAGCTCTTTTCTATCTGCTAGATAGGAAGCTGCTTGATTCATGAATATCCTTGAGTAAAGGCAATAAATTTCTTTTAAATTTTTTGGTTGAATTTTTAACAGAAGAGGAAACTGTATTGTGGTTAAAAAAGCAAAATAAAAGCTATTAGTTTCTCAGGTGGAGAAATGCTGTACTTTAAATTGCAGTATCTGCAGGACTTATTAATACGAGGACTCCAACTTGTAGAACAGGAAAAAGTTTTCCTGGGTCCTCTTAGGTCTGAAAATTAAAGTGACAAGGATAAATTAAAGTGGCTAGGTCTGAAAATTAAAGTGGCAAGGATAAACAACTAATCTCAAAAATATACAAGGAACTTATGCAGCTCAAGTCCAGAAAAATAAATGACCCAATCAAAAAATGGGCCAAGGAACTAAATAGACATTTCTCCAAAGAAGACATACGGATGGCTAACAAACGCATGAAAAGATGCTCAACATCACTCATTATCAGAGAAATGCAAATCAAGACCACAATGAGATACCATTTCACACCAGTCAGAATGGCTACGATCCAAAAGTCTACAACCAATAAGTGCTGGAGAAGGTGTGGAGAAAAGGGAACCATCTTACACTGTTGGTGGGAATGCAAACTAGTACAGCCACTATGGAGAACAGTGTGGAGATTCCTTAAAAAATTGCAAATAGAACTGCCTTATGACCCAGCAATCCCACTGCTGGGCATACACACCATGGAAACCAGAATTGAAAGAGACACATGTACCCCAGTGTTCATCGCAGCACTGTTTATAATAGCCAGGACATGGAAACAACCTAGATGTCCATCAGCAGATGAATGGATAAGAAAGCTGTGGTACATGTACACAATGGAGTATTACTCAGCCATTAAAAAGAATACATTTGAATCAGTTCTAATGAGGTGGATGAAACTGGAGCCTATTATACAGAGTGAAGTAAGCCAGAAAGAAAAACACCAATACAGTATACTAACACATATATATGGAATTTAGAAAGATGGTAATGATAACCTTCTATGTGAGACAGCAGAAGAGACACAGATGTATAGAACGGACTTTTAGACTCTGTGGGAGAGCGAGACAGTGGAATGATTGGGGAGAATGGCATTGAAACATGTATACTACCAGGTAAGAAACAAATTGCCAGTCTATGTTCAATACAGGATACAAGAGGCTTGGGGCTGGTGCACGGGCATGATCCAGAGAGATGATATGGGGTGGGAGGTGGGAGGGGGGTTCAGGATTGGGAACTCATGTACACCCGTGGTTGATTCATGTCAATGTACGGCAAAACCAATACAGTATTGTAAAGCGAAATAAAGTAAAAATTAAAAAAAATAAAGTGGCAAGGATAAATTAACAAAAGAAAAACACAGAATTTATTTAAGTTTTATGTGACATGGAACCTCACAAGGAAATGAAACTGCCCCCCCAAAAAAGACTAGGCTCTGAATATTTTTATGCTAGGTCTGATGAAGAGTGGACTGTCATGGACGAATGTGATAGTTTAAGGAGTATGAGGTAAGTGTAGTAAATTCTGGGAAACTTAGCATAGCCATTTGCTAGAATTCTTCTTAGTATCCCTTTGTCTTTAGAGATAAGAATGTCCCATTACTCCAGGTTTTGGGGGGGCACCTCTCACATGGGAATTTTATGACATATTTCAGGGGACATGAGTGAAGGAAATGTCAGAGCCTTCTAGCTTATATCATTCTCTCTAACTCTTTCTGTTTAAACTATTCAACATGCTAAAGTACCATGTTTTGGAGTAACATTTCCTGAACCCCACTAGTCCACTCAGGATTATATACAAGTAATATAGCACAGTGGCTAAACTATTGCATTCTTTCTCTCCCAGGAACTGGATATTAAAATAGATGAGCTCTAACTTTCTCTCTTGTAATATAGATGTGACATTACCCACTTCACTATCTTCAATGAGGATTTAATGAGTAAATGCAGGTAAAACCCTAATAGTGGCAGCCACCTATCAAAGACCCCAAAAGTGCTCATTGCTTTTGTGTTCAGTTGCTCAGTGTGTTCAACTCTTTGTGACCCCATAGACTGTAGACCACCAGGCCTCTCTGTTCATGAAATTTTCCAAGCAAGAATACTGGAGTGGGTTGCCATTTCCTACTCCAGAGGACCTTAGCAACCCAGGGATCAAACCCACATCTCTTACATTGACAGGTGGATTCTCTAGCACTCTGTCACTTGGAAAACCCTAATTGTTTTTAGCAGTATAGAAAAAAAAGTTGTATTTCTGAAGAAAACTATTATCTCTGGCACACATGTCTGGCTATCAGATTTTAGCCCCCTTTCATTGAATTTGAGCTATTTGTACTTTTTGTAAGTTGTAGCCAATTAATAGATATGCATGTCATGCCGTGTCTAGTAGACATTTAATTGACTGCCTTCCATCCAGTGGACAAAACAGTTTTGTTGTATTCTCACTTCAAATCAACATTTCTTAACTTAGTAAAGTTTTACTGGCTTCAGTTTCCATTAAGCTCTTTATAGCATCTGCCTGAACACCTCAGATCCTATGAGTAAAAGAAAAAAAAAAAAAAAACTTTTAACATGAGTTCACTTATATTTATGAGTCATGATTTTACCAAAAGTTATTTTTTAAAGTATGCATGGTAATTGTGGCATTATAGGAGAGGGAGTTCCGGCTGTAGTTTAAAAAAAGAGTTGATTAGACAAGAATCAAAATAGAGATGGAAAATAAAAAATAGGTAGACAAAAAATAAAACATAAAGGCTCTTTAAAGAAGAGGCACCATTAAGAGAGAATAAAAAAGGAGTACCTGAAGAAAGAGTTGCAGTCAACAGGCAATGATTGGAACAGAAACCATTCACCCACTAGAGAAGCCAATTTATCCTATTCTGTCCTGTTTCACATGTTGACAAAATTTTAATCTCAATTTTTCAACATGTGGAAAAATAAATGTGAAGCAAAATGTGCTGGAAAATTAAGGAAATGACTTTTTCAAGCTACTTCAATATAAAGGGCATTTCTTAAAGAGAATCAAATGACAAAAATAAATTAGTAACAAGTTTGATGCCTTTTATTTCAGGGAAAATGATTCAAGGGTTTGAGTTCAATGCCTGACAAGCAGTGGAACACTCTTCCATACTGATGTTTGGGCAAGAGTGAGCTGTATAGAATATTAGAAATGGCAGTGCAAGAAGAGTGCATGATCAGCTGAGGTTGTAAAAATGTGGACTTATAGTATCCTGGTGGAAGATTATTCATTTTCTGTTGACTGATTCTGGACACTTCTTTTTGAGTGTTGCTTTCAGTTGATCTAGTTGGGAGGAGTACTTGCAGAATTAATTGTTTGGTTTTCCAGAAGGAGCTCATAATAGAGGACTCCCTTCCAGTTCCACCACATATATAACATCACCTTCTTTGTATGAAGACTGGCCTGTGGTGTGGTTGGTGGTAGTTCATTTTGCTTTTCCCACAGTCTCTTCCATTGCACATTATTGTACAGTATCCACTTTATATTGCCTGTCACAATTTGTTTTTAAAATGAAACAATTTCCTTACATTTCAGTGGAGAATCGTATGTAGAAATATGGTCAACAAGATTTTTTCACTTAACTTATATGGAACCCAAACATCAAAATGATTAACATAATCAAGCTGGTACAAATGATAGTCAATGCTTGATTTGGATATTTTGAGTATGTTGGCTATCTTCCCCATGGTACAATGTTGAATGGTCTCAGTTAATGTCTCGGTTTGATTGCTATCAACTTCAACTTATCTAACTGATCAGGGAGCATTGTCTAGCCAGAAACCTCCAGCACAAAACTTCACAAATTACTTTTGACACATTCAATCAGTCATAGCACCTTCTTCATACACTGCACAGATCTGTTCTTTCATTTCAGTTGCATTTTTACCTTTCTTAAAATAATAAAGCATAATATTGTCTAGCCAGAAACCTCCAGCACAAAACTTCACAAATCACTTTTGACACATTCAATCAGTCATAGCACCTTCTTCATACACTGCACAGATCTGTTCTTTCATTTCAGTTGCATTTTTACCTTTCTTAAAATAATAAAGCATAATATACTGAAAATGTTTTTTCTTCCATCTTCAATATTAAAATAGCTACACAAAAATTCATCAATTTTGATTTTTTTTAATGCATGCTAATAGCTGTCACAGTACAATCTAACATAACAATTCAAATGAAGTTAAAGACAACAAAGCACACTAGAGCCGTTTTATGTGGGGGAAAAATGAATCTTTGGCCAACCCAATAAATAACAAAAATTTAGCTGAGCAAATTTGAAAGACCTAATTGGCTTTATCAAATAATTCATGAACCAGGCAAGGCAACATTCTATCTAACAAGTAGAGAATAGTTCTGAGGAGCTGTGCAAAATGGAAGGCCTACATAGGCAGAAGAGAAAGAGTGGGTGACTTCAGGCTTAGGTAAAGGACCTTCTGGGAATGGAAGAGGGTTACATGGTGGACTACCTCGTCGGTGCTGATGAGAAAATTCCAAACTGAGCTGTTGAGACTGTATTCTTGGAAGAGGTTGTGACTGCAATTAAATTGGATAGTAAGTCTTACTTTGCTGACATGGCTTTTAGCCCAAATGGCTCCATTTTGGGCCTGTTTCTCTTCTAATGCATATCTGACCTTATTTAAAAACGTCAAGGACCAACCAAGAATAAAGCCCAGAATTACCTTAGGGCATTTGGAGATTGGCTGACTGGTAAAACTGCATTTCTCATCAAGCAGAACATAGAATTTCAGTTTGCTGATGTTGCACCCTAGAGATAAGCATCTCCATCTTAGGCCTAGAAATATCCTTGTAAAGAAAGTGGCTTGGGGAACTTACTTAGCAGCTAAAAAAGGGAGTAATGAGTCTGGAAGAAGAGAGAGGGGATGTATATGAGTTATGTGAGGATGAGTCATTCTTCACAGTTTGCCCTTTGGTGGGGCATAAAAAGAGTAAGGGCATTTCTTATCTGTAGTTATTTTCTGGAAGAATGGGACTCCAGTAAAATCAACTTTGTTCTGGCTTAGAGCCAGTGAGTGGAGTATCTTATACAATTCCATAGCAACTATATTTATTGGTTCCCCCATGTCATAAAATAATCAGAGATATTATAGACAACAGATCCAAATGGAGTTGCTTATTATAAACTCCACATCATCAAACTTTTAAAATATAGTTTCAGCTCTCCTAGAAATGGAATCTTAAGCCAGCCAATTAGGATTGCATAGTCAGCATTAATTAGGTAATCTACCTTAGATACTTTTTTCTCTCCTATAAGTAACAAGTAACAGCACAAAAACAAATGTGTTTTTGCCAAGTACAAGTCTCTGCCCTCTTCTGCCTATAGGCATCTTTCATTTTGCACAGTTGTTTAGTTGCTTCCTTTCTTCTAGAGGGATGATGCCTGAGCGTAAATCACTGAATAAAGCCAATAAAATCTTTAAATTTTACTCAGTTGAAATCTGTCCCTTAACTGAAGAAGCATAATAAAAATCACCACAGTGAACACTGAACTACTTTCATTCCTTAGAGTTCTGTGAACATTCTTTGCTATCTTTAGGGTATTTTCCAAAGTTAGGAACACTGGCAATAGTCCAGTTACTATTCCTTAAGTCCCCTCTTCTCAAGAGGCTGCTCTTCGAGCTCATGTAGGATGTCCAGCAAGTTATTTCCAAAAAGAGAATGAATTTGGAGAAGCCCTATGAGCAATTTTATGGGTTTGATCATCTATGAACCCTGGTTATCTCTTAAATTTCCCCCATCAGTTCTGCATCAAGGAAGCATTGTGGAATTTTATAACTCTAGGCAGAAACTCTAACTACCATACAAGTAGCTCTCATTCTCTTATTTCATCAGCCCAACCGTGTCACTGTGCTGTGCTGTGCTCAGTTGCTCAGTCACATTTCACTCTATGCGAACCCATGGACTGCAGTCCACCAGGCTCCTCTGTCCATGGGGATTCTCCAGACAAGAACACTGAAGTGGGTTGCCATGGTCTCCTCCAGGGGATCTTCCCAACCCAAGGATCAAACCCAGGTCTTCTGCATTGCAGGCAGATTCCTTACTGACTGAACCACCCTGGAAGCCCAAATCATTACTTCTTTAAAAAAGCATTTTGGAATGTTCAAGCTGATCCCCTTGAAGCACAGACATCTCCCTTCCAGTAGTCCCTGGCTCATATATACTTTTTTTTCATTTATTTATTTTAATTGGAGGCTAACTACTTTACAATATTGTATTGGTTTTGCCATACATCAACATATATACTTATGACCTCAATGGGACTCTGTCCCTGGAGATAAGATGAGAGAGTGAAGAGGTTAGAAAGGGAGGGTGAGCCTTCCCCACAAGGTTCATTGTGGAGAAGGAGAGGCTGTGAAGTTGAGGGGACTGAGAATAGACATGATGGCAGCATTCCGTCAGCCTCTTCTCTTTACTTCTTCCCCATTTTACTTCCCCTTAATCTGAGAGTTCTGTCTCAGATTTTTCCCGAGTGTGTGCATCCTGCTAAAAAATTTGGTAGGTGATTAATTTCCTATGGCATTAAAGTGTGATCTGAGGGCCAGCAGCAAGTGAGGACATCCCTTGGGAAATTTGTAGAAATGCAGAATTTCAGGATCCTACTAGACTAGTAAATCAGAATCTAAATGTTATAAAGATCCTGGGAAATTCATTTGCACATTAATTGGAAGAAACCCTTGATGGGGTTCAGTACATGTTGCCTCAAAATATGGCATTTTGGTGTATTGCATATTTGAGTTGAAGACATTTGTGAAAAGGCAGGAGCAGGCAGGATTTCTGACCTTCATCTGAAGTGGTTCATAAAACCCTCCAATGAGGTTACCCTTCTTATTTCCTATTCCTGGAGGAAAGGAACAGTCTTATTTAAAGATGAAGGAACATTAAGAGGCATCTAAATACACATGCCTCGCTAAGTTTTCCCCAATTTCTTACCAATAGCTCAGCCCCCATTGCCTATCAAATTTCTTCACCATTGTCCACTCTTCATCAAGTGTGAAATAAAAAATACAATTTTGGGGATCTTCATTTCCTCATGAAGTATCCTATGCCATGAAAACCATATATTAAATAAATTTGTGTGATTTTCTCCCATTAACCTATCTTTGTAAGTTTAATTTCAGATCCAGACAGGGACTAAAAAAAGTTCCAGGAAAACTTTTTTCTCTCCTACATCTGGGACTGTATTATGCAAAGAAGGGAAATAAGTCATGCTGCTTGCTTTACTTATTAAATGCTTACATATTTTTACTCTTTACAAATTTGTGTAGCAATAAAATCATCAGGGATTGAAAGTCACGCAGAACATGGAGAAATTCTTTGGTTCAGTTCTATTTGAGTAAATGATTTAGCCTCAAGTACCATATGGGCTTCCCTGGTGGCTCAGAGGTTAAAGCGTCTGCCTCCAATGCGGGAGACCTGGGTTCGATCCCTGGGTCGGGAAGATCCCCTGGAGAAGGAAATGGCAATCCACTCCAGTATTCTTGCCTGGAGAATCCCATGGACAGAGAAGCCTAGTAGGTTACAGTCCATGGGGTCACAAAGAGTCGGACACGACTGAGCGACTTCACCTTTCACCATATGGGCAAAATAAGGGTAATACAAGTCATATGATCTCCACAGATGCAGAGAAGTTTAGATGACTTAAGAGCACCTGACTCATAACAGGAACTTAATAAACATCAGGTTCTTCTCACTAATAAAATAAAAACATACCTGAGAAATAGTGATGCTTTAAGATTTAAATGACACACATGTTATAGGTTAACTTCTTGGTTTATCCAGAGTTCTTACAATAAACATTGGGGAAAATGTCAAAGTTTGAGGATAAAGTGTAGCTAACACATATGACTAAGTGAAAGGCTTTGGATAGGAGTTTGAAAACTGCAAGCATCCATATGCTGAATTCCCACGTTGATGGCTGTTGACTAAGAGAAGTGATTGATCTGTGATCATTCTCACTAAAACACCCATCATTGCATTAGTGCACTAAAAACAAACAACAACAAAGGCAAAATTCTAATTAAGAGAAGAAGTTTCCTTCTTGGCACTCTGGCACAAATTTGGAGAAACTCATCTTTATATCACTGTGTCTTCATACCTGCTTTACCGATTACCTAGAGGTTTTTGGGTGATATGTGTTTTCCAGTTCACTCATCAAAACATATACTGTTTTGATGGAACTAAACCAGTTGTAAAGAAGTCCAGGGAAAGGTATATAAATTGGGAAACAAAGGCAAGACCCAGATCTGATCCAACAATTCCAGATTCCATCAATGGTGCCTGATGGAGTTCATAACCAGGCTAGAGATGCCTGTCTGGGCCTTCCACTCTTACTCCTTTTTCTCTCTGTCATGTAGCAGCAACCTCCTCAATGCCCCCTTCACCTCTTTGTTTCTGAGGGTGTAAATCAGGGGATTCAGGAGTGGGGTGACAATGTTGTAGAAGAGGGTGAGGAACTTGCCTTGATCCTGGGAGGAGCTGTTTCCAGGTTGCATGTACATGTAAATGATGTTTCCATAGAAAAGCGAGACCACGGTGAGATGGGAGCCACAGGTGTTGAAGGCCTTTTGCCTGCCTGACGCCGACTGAATCTGTAACACGGCCCTCACAATGTAACCATAGGAGACCAGGATAAACACGAGGGGTGAGAGTACAATGCCCACTGCCAATACAAAGACAGTGCCCTCAATGCCAGCTGTATTCACACAGGCCATTCGTATCAGGGCAGGCATCTCACATAGGAAGTGATCCACACTGTGACGCCCACAGCGGGGTAAGCGTAGGGTGACTGGGGACATGGCCAAGGAGTTGGCCACCCCACAGCCCCAGGCTATCAACACCAAACCTAGGCAAAGCCGGGGATTCATGATCACCATGTAGTGCAGGGGCTTGCAGACTGCCACAAACCGGTCATATGCCATGACTGCCAGGAGCAGACATTCCACACCACCCAGACCCAGGAATAGGAAGAGCTGGATGGCACAGCCTGTGTAGCTGATGGTCTTGTCACTTCCACTCAGATTATACAGAAGCTGAGGGATGGAGCTGGTGGTGAAACTAAGGTCCAGAAAGGAGAGATGGGTGAGGAAGAAGTACATGGGAGTGTGGAGGTGAGGGTCCAGCCGAGACACCAGGATGATGGTGGTGTTGCCCACAAGGGTCAGGAGATATGCGATCAAGATAACCACAAAGAGGATTCTCTCCAGATGGGGCCGATCAGAAAAGCCCAAAAGGATGAAATTTCCCTGGGTGCTTTCATTGGTTCCATCCATCTCTACTGCACCTGAAGAGGAATATTCATACTAATAATGTGAAAAGCCAATAAAATAGAGTGTTTACTATGAGTATTTACAAGCATTCTTCTATGTTTTTTACACTTATTTACTCATTTAACTCCAACTAGAATGGTACGAAGTTGGCACTCTTACTATCCTTGACCTACATAAAGAAAACTGAGAAAAATGTGTGTTAAGTAAATGATCATATTCTAGAAGGGGCAGAATGAATTTTGAACACAGGAAATGTGTCTTAGAGTCTTTACCTTTCACTGATGGTAGTGCCTCTAATCCCAAAGTCAGGAAAGATAAATCTTGCCATGGCCCAACTGTTGATTCTTCTTCAGACACAAGTTTTTAAGCTCCTGCTGTAACCTCAAAGGCCCAAAGACATATCCATTTTATACAGAATATTTATCTATTCTTTATCCCAAAGATACACTTCACTCATTTGGTTATTATTCTTGAGGTAATTTTAAAGTATCTGTATGGATAATGTATAAGACAATAAAATATTACTAAATAATATGCACATAAAATTAATCTCTCTGTGTCTCTTTCCTGCCTTCTCTGTCTCTATTTTTCTGTCCCTATGTGTGTATGTCTTTCTCTCGCTCTCTCTCTCAGATAGGTCTTGCACAGAAGGAATAATTTTTTTCTTCCAAAATACTATATATTGCTTGAGGAAAAAATATAACATTTTGCAATGGATAATGCAACTTTAATGCAATTATTCACATATATGTTCAGAACTTCTACCAAATTGCAATACCAACTTCTATCACATTCAGAGCAAAGAATGTTTGAGGACACAACCACAAGTCTTACAGACAGATACAGAGAAGTAGATTGCAAACAATTTGAGTTGCAATTCCAATCTCCTCTGTTACAATCTCTTAACCAATAAGATACCATTACAAGCTATTTGAAAGATCTCTTACCTTTACATAGTTTTCCCAACTAAAATGGTAATACTCAAACTACTTACACATATGTTCTGTTATTTTATTAATATAAAAAAGTTAGTAAATATGAAAGTTTATATGTATGCTATATAAAACTTTATATGAGAAAAATGAGACTAGGCAGGAAAATTCTGAAGAAAAAAAAAAAGGTCTAATGAGGAGAAACTATCCTTTATATATATCCAAACATACACTGAAAATATAATAATTTAACATGATTGGAATTTCCTTGGTGGTCCAGTGGTTAAGAGTCCACTTTGCAATGCAGAGGACATGGGTTCCATCCCTGGCTGGGCAGCTAAGATCTCACATGCTGTGGGGAACTAAGCCCACATACCACAGCTAGAGAGAAGCCATCGGGCTGCTGAGAAAGATCCTGAAAGCTGCAACTAAAACCTGACGCAGCCAAATACATAAATATTTAATAAAAACAACAGCAAAGAAAAAGAAAAATAACAACAACATAAAAAACATGATCACTGAAAAGGCATTTGGGGTTGGGGAGTGTGGATCCTTAAATTACTCCTTTCACCAAAACTAATTACAAGTCAAATATTTAAAGTGTTAAAAATACACCCACCATAGGAAAGTCAACCATTGCTCAGTACATCTCTCTCTCTCTCTCTCGTTTTTCTTTTTTCTGATCATCCTGGATTTAGGTAGATCTCACTAGATAAGTTGCAATTTTTGAAAGTATGAAGCAAAACATATATTTAATTCCATATTTTT
>SJYT01040617.1:765773-821239 GCA_006410635.1 Cephalophus harveyi | reverse complement strand
GACTGAGCGACTGAACTGAACTTAGCTGAACTGAACAAGTGCTAAAGAAATCAAAGCTCTCCCTACCCACATGGGTGATGACTCATAGAAAGGTCAAGAAATGAATCCAATTATTGACAACTCACAGTTTTTCAGATATAATTTTGAATGAAGTTGGAGATAGCAGAACAGATCACCCACCTAAAGACTACTGATTTTTAAAACATGTTTTAAATTGAGCATTTAGGAGAGTGTGCGCTGACACTGTACCTAGAGGTAAAATCTATTTTCCTTGTAGGTGCTGGTCAGCACGTGAACACTGTGGTCCCCAAATGCACCGTTTTACCTCAGAAATGCACAGACTTAACAAAGCAAAAAAAAAAAAAGTTTTTTTCAGCTCCTAGAGAGCAGGAAGTTATACAATTACAAATTTTAGTTTATTTCCAAAACATGTCTAACCTTGCAGATTCAATAATCTCAAACTCACACAAAGGGTAGCTATACTGGCATATGAAAGAAAATAGGATTGATGATTTCAGAGTAGACAGCAGGCCTAGATCTTCCCAGTCAAGAGGTGGCATTTCTCCATCTCCTCCCATGAGGCTATTATATCTTTTTCAATGCTATTCTTTTTTAATGAAACACACATCTTAGATCTTACTTTCTAATGTTTGCCTGACAGATAGCAATCTCCGGCCCTAATAAAAAAATGAGCTTTTATGTTGCATTTATTCACATTTTGTCCCTCAGTACTTTTATATATTTCAAAAATTATTTTGCATCAGTAAATTTATTTCTTTCTTACGACTAAAAAATAAGAGCTTTATATACTTATTTGTCTGTAAATTTGTGTCTTGGCATGGGGTCGCAAAGAGTTAGGCATGACTGAGCCAGTGAACAACAAATGTCAGTCAAAATCCATACATTTTCCAAGAGCAAGGAGGATGTTGCTCATTTTTTAATTTTTCTATTTCTTTGATACATTTCATGTTTTTTTAAATTTATTTAACAAGCCAACAAAGGGGTGCAGACTGATGAGCAGAACTCCTTTGTTAGATGTTCTGAGATCTAGTTTCCAACGTGGTAGATAAGAGGATCCCCACACCAACAAACCTTGGACACCAGCAGAGTGTCTGAGAATTCAACTCAATTCTGATACTACCCAGAGAAAGTATCAGATTTTACAGGTTAAATTTTCAGTCTTTACAAGACTTCTCCCACTGCCTAACCATTTCAGAAGCCAGTTGCAAACCCAAACTATTAACTGTGCTTCTGACTAACTGACTACAGATTGAAGGTTCCATCAATCCCCTCCTTGAACTTCAGATACCAGCCACAAGTCCAGGTTGTTACCTGTGCTTCTGAGCAAATGGCTCTAGATCAGAGATTCCCATGACACTCTCTTCGGGTTAGATGAATTTGTTAGAATGACTCATAGAACACAGAAAAACATTTTACTTACTAGATCATTAGTATATTTTGAAAAGGATATAACTCAGAAACAGCCAGGTGAAAGAGATGTAGAGGGCAAGGCATGTTGGAAGGGCATTCTCCCTGCATCTCTTGAAAAAACAAGTTCACCGACCAGAAAGTTCTCCCAACCCTGTCTTTTTGGGCTTTCATGGAGGTTTCATGAAATATCATTGATTGATTACAACATTGGTCACTGTATATTGATTCAATATCTATCCCTTCTCCTCTCCCCAGAGGTCAAGAGGTGGGGCTAAAAATTCCAACCATAACTGTCTCCATCCTTAAAGTACTTTCCAGAGTCACCTCACTAATATAACAAAAGACATATTTATAGGTTTCATGAAATATCATTGATTGATTACAGCATTGGTCACTGTATATTGATTCAATATCTATCCCTTCTCCTCTCCCCAGAGGTCAAGAGGTGGGGCTAAAAATTCCAACCATAACTGTCCCCATCATTAAAGTACTTTCCAGAGTCACCTCACTAATATAACAAAAGACATATTTATCATTCTCAACACTTAGGAAATTCCAAGGTTTAGGGAGCTGTAAGTCAGGAATGCATGTCTGGTCATCTGAATAACCAAACATATAAAACTTACAAATTATAATGTCACAGCTCCTAAATCCAGAAATCTACTCACCATTTTTATACCATTTTTACCTAGGCTACCAGGTATTATTAAAAGTCAAAAGTCAAAATGTGTGGATCTTATTATAGGAGGATTGTGGGTTGTCTTACTTCCTCCTGTGTGCACACGGGTGCTCCAACCAAGTGCAATTCCAGATGTGGGAGGAAATAAAGGCACTTCTCTTGGGTTGACCCATTCCTCTATAAGTGAAGTGGACCATGATATTTGTGCAGAGGAGTTTATGGCAATGACAGTAAGATGCAGTTCTCCTGAGAAAGACTGGAAAGGGACCAGTGGTTTGGGTTTCTCAACAGCCCCAACCTCTGGCACTTCTCTTGGGTTGACCCATTCCTCTATAAGTGAAGTGGACCATGATATTTGTGCAGAGGAGTTTACGGCAATGACAGTAAGATGCAGTTCTCCTGAGAAAGACTGGAAAGGGACCAGTGGTTTGGGTTTCTCAACAGCCCCAACCTCTAGGGAAATTTCTGAACCCATAGGGGTCATTAGCACATACACTGAGGTGTTATGTAGGTATACATCACATCAAATTCTATAATCTTCCATAGGGTCCAGACAGAAAATGAGGACTATGAAAATTTGTTCCTTGATTTGAAAAGGACTTATTACTTCACGTAAGTAAAATTGGAGATTCAATTTTATTCCATAAATATAAATATTGATGGAATGTTTGCTTCCTGTCTCTGTTTCTGAGAATTATTATGCATCTAAAAATTAGCCAAAGTATAATCAGTCCCATCCTACTTGGAAAGAATAATTTTTTCCCCCTTAGTTCTATTGATAATACTGCAAAGGTATTTTGTCTTTTTTTTTTTATAAGAATTTTTTTCATGAAAAAGCAAGGACTCACTGACCTAGATAGCTGAAAAATTGGATAGGTGCAATGGTTAATTTAGAACTTTATTATTAATTTAAGGAACCAGTAGGGCAACTAATTTTATTTATTTACTTAGGATTTGAAAGCAAGATGTCAGCATAGTGGATTTATACTTTAGTTTCAAAAAGTAACGAGGGTAAAATTGAACAAGTATCAGGAAATCTTGATTGATTAGACTGTGTATATATGACTGTGCTTTTAATGTTATTTAAGTGATGTGATACCCCAAGGCTATAAAAAGTCAATAAATGAACAGCAATTGAGTCCCTGAAAACAGTCAGACAGTATCAGAGAAAACCAGGCTAGTTTGAACCAATTGGTTAAGGGATTTAGCAAAATAATAATCTGGCATCTTTTAGAAGACATAGCTACAGAGCCACAGAGTAAAGAGTGAAATATTCAATATAGGAAAATGTGTGGAACTTATAGGTTTGTAGAATATGTATTTTATATAGATACAGATCACTTCCATCCTTCCCTCTTATAGTAAAAAAGGTAAATTTGCAGAAGACCCCAGAAGCACACACAAAATGCACATTGAGGAGTCAGTTCTTGGAGAGCAGACAGATTTAATAAATCCCAGTGTTCCCAATTTATCTGCCCTTTGGGACAATAAGCCTCAATATCACCAATGTAAATTAGCTCAGTTCCTTCTGCCTGAGGATGAAACTTTTTCGCTTCCTGATCCCAATCAGCCCCACACATCATTGTCCTCCCAGTTCCCTTCATTCAGCACCTTCTCAACATGCTAGAATAATTAGCTTAACTAGTTAATTCACAAGACAAATCACTCACGGGATTGGGACATGGGGAAAATGATCAAATTAGTTATTTGAATGAATCATCTAGTCTGTTGGTAAACTATAAACATAACTCTGGAGAGTTATAGCTNCCTTCTCAACATGCTAGAATAATTAGCTTAACTAGTTAATTCACAAGACAAATCACTCACGGGATTGGGACATGGGGAAAATGATCAAATTAGTTATTTGAATGAATCATCTAGTCTGTTGGTAAACTATAAACATAACTCTGGAGAGTTATAGCTTCAGAACAGTTAGAACCTAATGTTTGAGATTGACTTTGTAATCATTCCTTATGATTTTAGTCATTTTTTATAATGATTTGGGCTTAAAAAAAAGTCCAGCAGATAACTAGAGATAGATGGTGGAAATGACAGTGGGGAGCGTACTGGAGGGAGAAGAGGTGGCTCTACAGTGCAGTTAAAACAAAAAGGAGTTCACAAAGCATGGAAAAGTTGGTTTCTACAAAATTTTTATTCCATATAACTTATATAATGCTCCCCACATTCTTAGTGAGTATGAGAATTTGCATATGGAATGCATACAAGGCAATGAATGAGTTAAAGTTGTCACTGTATTGTCATAGGGAATCAAAGCTACAGGTGGCTCAATGGAACCTGGGCATAGCAATGCATCATGTCACTAGAACCAGTAACTCTACAAATTTATTCAAATTTCTTCTACACTTAAAAATTGGTTTACTCTTTTAACACTTGACATTAAGCTTTATTGATCAGTACTTCTCTAGTTATAAATTAGTAATAATACCATTATATTTCACAAAATATTTTCAGATCATCACTTAATTCTGCCTAACAAAAGCTAATCATTTATTTATTCAACAAATGAGCATTGAGTTGTAACCACATACAAACCAGTGAGTTGTTTGAGATATGCCACACATATCATTATCAATAGACAGTGATCCCTCTCCTCAGGATGCTTACAATCGATCCAGAAAAGGCAAAAGCAATTTAATAAATAAATATTTAATAAATAGGACAATATAATATATTAGAAGCCAATAAGTAGTATATTGAAAAAAAGTGCCTTCATTGCGCCCAACAAAGGGAAATTGGAGGGTGAACTCTGGGTGAGCTCTGGAACAGGTCAGGTTGTATGGTTCTCACTAAAAAGCAGGATTTGACCATGCCCTTGTGATTCAGGCAGTAAAGAATAGGTCAGCAATGCAGAAGACATGGGTTCTATCCCTGAATCAGGTTCTATCCCTTCTCTTTTCTGGAGAACGGAATGGCCACTTACTCCAGTATTCTTGCCTAGAGAATTCCATGGTCAGAGGAGTCTGGCAGGTTTCAGGTCACAAAGAGATGGACACAACTGGGGAGCTAACACTAACACGAACTAAGGAAGAAAGCAAATGAATTAAATATCAGGGAAAAGGAAATTGCAGGTGGAAGGAAGGCACAGTTGGGAGAAAGGCCCGATGGTAACAAGTGCCTGGTCTGATATAAACCCAGCCAGGATACCAGGATAGATGTTGGAGGGTGAACTCTGGGTGAGCTCTGGAACAGGTCAGGTTGTATCCTAAAAAGCAGGATTTGACCATGCCCTTGTGATTCAGGCAGTAAAGAATAGGTCGGCAATGCAGAAAACATGGGTTCTATCCCTGAATCAGGTTCTATCCCTTCTCTTTCCTGGAGAACAGAATGGCCACTTACTCCAGTATTCTTGCCTAGAGAATTCCATGGTCAGAGGAGTCTGGCAGGTTTCAGGTCACAAAGAGATGGACACAACTGGGCAGCTAACACTAACACGAACTAAGGAAGAAAGCAAATGAATTAAATATCAGGGAAAAGGAAATTGCAGGTGGAAGGAAGGCACAGTTGGGAGAAAGGCCCGATGGTAACAAGTGCCTGGTCTGATATAAACCCAGCCAGGATACCAGGATAGATGGAGAAGAATAAAAAGGGAAGTAAGGGGAGAAAGTCAGAATCAGAGGGGAAACTTGTGCTCAGATCTTCTAGGGTCTGAGGGTTTGTTGTAAAGATTTTGGCTTTAACTCTAAGCTGAATAGCAGGTAATTGCAATGGTACTACAATCTTGGTGTTAAAACGATCAGCCTGGCTGCTGCATTGAAAAGGGATATGGAAGGGGCCAAAGTATAGCCAGGATTGCTATTAGGAAACTAATAATTTAGAGGGAGAGAATGGATGTTCAGACCATGGTTACAACAGTAGAGTGGTTAGAGCTGGCTGAACTCTAGATACATTCTGAAAGTAGAGCCAACAGTTTACTGATAGACGAGTATGAGAAAGTAATATCAAGAAAGGAGTTAACCAGATTTTTGACCTGAGTAACCGAAAAAATGGAGTTGTCATCCACTGGAAAAGCCTCTGTGTATTGCGTTTGAGTGTGTGCGTGTGTATGGAATTGGGAAGGCAAAAATTAGGGATTATAATAGGAGAGGCACAAAGCTTTGTGAAACATGGAATGCAAGGGATGAAGAAAGATTTAAGTTGGCTTATTAACTGACATAAATCATAAGAGGATGCACAATGAGATAACAGGGTTAAAAGGAGACAGTAGACACTAGGATGTTAGCTTCCTGGGGAGGAGTCATTCTTGAGATTCCCTTTTCATCCTTTGAAGAGGGTAGCAGGCCTGAGGTCATGAGGCTTCCTTGTCCTGGTGAATGGGTGGAACCCCCAGGGGTGACATGATCTTAGACCAGTGACCCTTTCCCTCTTGATCCTTTTGGAAAATGGGCTCTACTGTCCTGAGTGTTTATTCTCGGTCACAAACTCCTGTCATAGATGCTGACCCTATAGTGACATGAACACTCAGGAGTTACAGTAAGTTTCCAGGCCCCATTTAAGCCCTGATGATGGGAAAGCATGAACTGAGACCCAGCTTTCTATTTAGATCATGAATGGAAAAGGCCTAGAGTGTGCATGGTGTGTAAAATATCAACAAGAGGGATGTAAGGTACATTATTATTACCTCTGTTTCTAAAAGAGACAGAGGAATAGTTTGCTCGTGATCAAACATAAACGTATCGAATATGAAATCTTTGTTTAATACAAGGCCCCATCATTAGAAAACATAAAGCCATCTGGAAATACAGTTTGGTGAAATTTCCCCATTGCTAAAATTATTATAATCCATAAATGCTCCTCCAAATATAAAAATATCTGAAAAGAAATATGTTTAAAATACAGAAAGAAAGCTATATCATTAATGTTATTGTAAAGTATGTGAAAGATTTTAGTCAAAGAAACTTCTCTGGAAATGAAAAGCTCATTAAAAATCAAAAAGTCTTGTCAGGTAATGTCATCTAAAGTTTCTATTAATTAATAATTATTTAACATTTCAACATTTAGCATTTAAACATTTGGTTAGCATTAACATTGGTTTATTTAAACCAATTATATTTCAATCAAAAATATATCCAAAGAAAAAGGAAAATGTTCTTGTGAGAGGTATGGCATTGGACTCAGTGATATAATCAGAGGAATGAATTGCATCAGTCTCAAAAATTGACCCCTGAATAAAGAGGATTTAATGCAGGAGACCCGGGTTCGATCCTTGGGTCGGGAAGATCCCCTGGAGAAGGAAATGGCAATCCATTCCAGTACTATTGCCTGGAAAATCCCATGGACAGAGGAGTCTGGTAGGCTACAGTCCGTGGGGTCACAAAGAGTCGGACACGACTGAGCGACTTCACTAAAGAATAATTGACTAGTCACAGGAATCATGAATAGATAAAGGGATGTTTTGAATATATTAATCTAGAAGGAAATGGAGATTAAATGATGAGATATAAAGCAAAATAAAAAACACAGAAAGAAGCAATAAAGAAAAAAGAGAAGGAGACAGAGACAGAAAGAGGCAGAGCCCAGAGTGAGAAAAAGAGGAGAGAGAAAGAAAAGATGAAACAATTAGGGATCTGACGTTAGAACAATATTGGACTGTTTTGAACCAATTTAAGAATTGCTATTTTTAATTCTTAATATGTGGAAGACTTGGATTGAAGAGATATTAAAAGGAATGAGACATTAAGATAAATGTATAGATATCTTTGTTTAATACAAGGTCCATTCGTTTGAAGAAAACCTCATCAAAAAAGTATGTGGAGCCATTTGGGAAAACAGTGATAAGACTGCTCCATTTCTAAAATTATTATACAATCCTTATCCAAACACATATAACGTATATTTTCCCTTTTGTTCCTATGGGAAAATTTCCATAGTGACAAGGAGTAAACAACTGACCTAAATAGGGACATCTGTTGAGCCTTCACATATGTATATACTATACGCTCCATTCTATTGCAGAAAACTTTGCTAGGCTTAGGGTGTATCTCAGCAACACAATCTCAGGAAGAATCATCTCTGATATTAGAGGCAGAGTCAAAATGACCCCTGGATGCCCAATTTTCTAACTCCACTTCTGTCATAGATGGTAAGATAAGAGGCGTTGTGTCACAGATGAAAAAATAAGGTCGAAGAAATCCGGAGAACAGGTGGTTGAATGTGTAGATAAAAGACCCACTTGTGATGTTGTAAAAGGAGATTTCCCCTGCTTCATAGTCCAAGAAAATCCCGATGCAGCGAGGCCGTTCCAGGTGGAGGAGAGGAACTGATGGAGAGGCAAGGACCATGTACTCACTTCCCTTCAGCAGCCACATGGCCCAGACCCCATTCTCAGGAGATGGTGTGATTTCCCCCTTTCTTGACACTGTGTCTTGACAGACACCTAAGCCCCATTCTGCTCTTTCTCCCACCATGACTTCCCAGTAATGCCTCCCTGATGAGAAGTTCTGCAAACCCAGGATACAGGGCCATGTGTCAAATCGTTCAGGGTTGTTGGGGACATCCCTCCACAGTTCTCCATCCTGCACACTGCGCAGGTCAGCAGTCAAGAGGAGGCTAGGATGTGCGGTGGCAGGATCCAATTTTATGTCAACTGTGGAAACAATTTTGTGAAACACGTAAAAGAACAGAAAAGACTGGTGAAAACTTAAGAACCCATGATATTGATGACTGTCACACCATTCTTTACTCTCCCTCTAATAACTCATGGAGATAAAAAATAAGTATTTCATCTTGCAGATGCCTTATTGAGTTTGAGTATATTCTTCTGTTATGTCTGCATAATCCAGGACTAATTACTGCCCCAATTAAACCATAGCCATTGATGATAAGACAAACCAAGTTCATAACCATTTAGATTCCTTGTATCTCTATCCAGAACACTTGGGTACTGTTTGGAATATCTGCATTTAAAATAAAATTTATAACTCCCTTGGGATTTTTTTTTTCTTACCAAAGCCTACATTGGTCTAAAAACACCACTTTCAAAGCTATATTACTATGGTAGGAAGAATTATAAGAGGAACTTCATGACCTTCAAACCCAGGTGGTTTTCTCATGATTCTGTTATGTGACAAGTGGGAGATTATATGAGTGGGTTCTAATCTAACCACCCTTTAAAATCAGATACAGTTCTTTGCTTATTGGTCTGGTGGTAGAAGGAAAAATCAGGGAGATTGCATTTGATATGTCATTACTGCCTTTGAAGATGGAGTGGGCCACAGTGGAGGAGAAAGGTGAAGAACTTCCAACTGATAATCAACAAGGAGATGGGGATGTCAGTCCTCCAACTGCAAGGAATTGTTTTATATCATCAGACTGAATAAGCTTGCAAGTGGACCTTTCCCTAGACCCCTTAGAGATGTCCAGTCTGGTCAACACCTTGATTTTAATCTTATAAAACTTTAAGCAGAGAAACCAGCTGATCCCTCATGATTATCAGATCTGAAGAATGGAAGTAAATGGATGTGATTTTAAGTAGGTAAGTGTGTGGTAATTTGCTATGCAGCAAAGAAAATTACTGAAAACTACTATTAATACCTATGCTGTGAAGTCTCAGTATATTGATATGACATTCTATTTGTACATATAATTTAAAAATACATCTACTAATGAAATGACCTCAGTGAAGCAAGGAGGATGTAAAATATTCATGCCTTTTTTTTTTTTCTTGGTCAACACTCAAAACTAGTAAATTTGATTTCATTAATTTAAAAGCAAAAACAAATTTCATAATTATAGTACAAAATTAAAAATTATATTATTGTTTATAATTATACTACTAAGGGTAATAATAAACAGAGTTTGGCGAAGATCAATAGAAAATAAAGATGAGTTTGGATTCACCCATGTAGTAGATGCAATATCGTATCTTGGTCGGAGTTCTAACTATAATAGAAAGAGTGTAATATCTATACGTCCTACTCGGGTTCCCTAATGTACTAAAAGGGTTTGAGACGATGACGATTCAGTGAAGTCAGCACAGACTGAGACACGCTGGGATATCTGTCGTCGGGTGGTCCGAGGGAGTAGGGACCCTAAGAGGTCCGTTCTTGTAACCTAACCCAATGGTAAGGGAAGAGGTCACGTATTTTCACTTTTCACTTTCACTTCAACGAGTCAGTACAGATTGGGAGTCGCTGGGGTACCTGAAGTCGGAAGGTCCGAGGAGGCAGGTACCCTAAAAGGTCCGTTCTCATGACCTCAGCCCACGGTAACGGAAGTGGAGGTTTGAGATCTCCAGTATTTATTGTCCTTGACTTTTCACCCAGAGGTACTTCAACACCATCTGGATAAATTGTCTACAGTACAGAAGTATATAGTAAGGGTGAAGTTCTTTTATTTAGACACTTTTCCAACACTTATACAGATAAAGATTAAGAAAAGGAATGGAGAAGAATTTAAGAATTTTAAAGAATTCGATAGTGGTTTATCTTATTATGGGATTGGTTTGACGTGGAAGAAGGGTCGCGGGGTACGTACTAGTCAGGAATTTCAAGTGGAATTTACTGAAAAGATATAGTGAATTGTGACAACTCTTAGGGAAACAGGATCTTTTGTAAAGACAGAGGGTTTCTGTGGTCTGTAGTGAGAAAATGAGGGAAAGACGACTAGTGGGGAAGAACCAGAGGGGACGACGAAAGAGAAGAGGAGGAGGTAGCGAAGATAACCTCTTTGATTACCAGATTACTAACCCTGGAGAACGGAGAGAGAGTCTAGTGAAAACTATACAAGAACCCGACCGTCCATATAATGAAAGTAATTTAAGGTAAGTATACGAAATGATTAAAGTTTATGAAAATCGGATCTGAAAAGAGGACCTTGAGGTATAAACATTTAATTAGACGGATGGGTTATAGTTGTAAACCTATGAATTATAGGTAATGTTGTAACTACACAGATTTTGGGTTCAGGAAAAAAGATGGAACGGACGTCGAAATGGACAGTTACATTTGTTATTAAAGTAATACGGTTAAGTCCTCTAAAATTGAAACCTTAATAAGTGTTGAAAAGAGGGAAAGACTGTGGAGTATAGATTAGGTTGTCGTCTAGAACGGTCAAGACGAAAGTTTTATAGTTATATCGTTCTAGAACAGATAAAGAGACATGGAGGTCATTCTGAAGGGTAGTCCAATAGAAAATAGCCTCTAATTGAGTTATTACAAAGGCTCCTAACAGCTTTTCCACATCAAGCCTTGCCCCTCTGTAATTTATTCTCAATAAACCACGCAGTGATCTTCATGAAACATTAGTCCAATCATGCTATTCCTCCATTTATAACTGATGCCCTATTTCACTCTGCTCATAGTGGCCTTCTTGTTGGGTCCTATGCTACCTGGACTTTGCTTGACTTCTACAGTTCTCCTGTCACTCATTCCACAATAGCCACACAGACCTCCTCATAGCTCCTGGAATGCATCTTCCATATTTTAAGCTCAGGTCTTAGAACTCATTTCTGTTGCCTGAAATGCTTTCTTCTAGATCAGATATTTGCTGTGTTTTCCCCTATGAATGAAGTCTTCCTTGATCATCAAAAATTTCAGATTAGATGTGCTAACTCAAGAACTTCTGGCCACACTTATTTATTTTTTCAATATTCTGTTTCATCTTCTCACATTTCGTGTACTTTCCATAATTTAAGCAAAAATTTACAACATGAAGCTCCATATCTATAACATCTTTGATGTTATTATTCAGTTTTATATTCTAATGCTTAGAAGAATAACTGGCATAAAATGCACAATATTTGTGAAATTGACCAGTTAGTTAATTCAATAAATGCAAATGTGAATATAAAGACACTGATTATGAGAGTGTAATAACTTGCAACATTGCATACAGTTAAGTAAAAGTTGCTCAGTCGTGTCTAACTCTTTGGGATTCTCTAGGCCAGAATACTGGAGTGGGTGGCCTTTCCCTTCTCCAGGGGATCTTCCCAACCCAGGGATTGAACCCAGGTCTCCCGCATTGCAGGCAGATTCTTTACCAACTGAACCACAAGGGAAGCCCAAGAATACTGGAAAGGGTAGCCTATCCCTTCTCCAGCAGATCTTCCCGACCCAGGAATTGACCAGGGACTCCTGCATTGTAGGCAGATTCTTTACCAACTGAGCCATCAGGGAATATCAATCTGCCTGTAAGATCATGGATTGATCATTGAACAGGATTGATAAGATTGGTTTTCTTATCATGGGACAAAGCTGCTGCTGCTAAGTCGCATCAGTTGTGTCTGACTCTGTGCGACCCCATAGACGGCACTTTCCTTCTAAGTAATAAACCCACTATTAAGTCTTAGTCTATTTTCATTATTTGTCATAAATTGAATATAAAAAAATTTAAAACATTGAATCTATATTGTTTTAAAAAAAAAAATACTAAGACCCAACAAACTAATTATATCACTACAGTTATTCCCTCTTAAATATAATTAACTGAATGTTTTTGGCTTTATTGAATATCTAATTTAAGAAATTCATTAAACTGCCAGATAACAAAATAATCCAAACTTTATATTATCTGATACACTGTAATGCTTTCATATATTGAAGATTTTTTTCTCTGTTTTCAAATATGTTTCATTTTGTCCTCCAAACAACACAATTTTTTAGCATTTTATAAAAAAGGAAATAGACATAGATTGGAACTAATATTGCTTATGTCACAGATAATATCATTTTTTAACCCACTATTCTAACCAAATGTAGCTTATATGGGTGTCAGTTACTCTGATATTCTTCAGGACTATTCACAAATATCCCAATACTCAAAAAAAAAAATCTGAGCCTAGCGCTCTTTCCCATCCCCCCTTGTAGTTTGACATGACCATGTGCCTCACTTTCTTCAGGAAAGCTATATGTGTCCCTTAGGGTGGTGCATGATTCACCATGACTTTGCTCAGTTCTGTGCCTATCAGCAACAGGAAGAAGGTGGGGCTCTGTCTGCATGGAGTGAGATTATGTGAAATTAAAGCCTCCACAATCCAGTAATCAACCAATAACATGATCTCAAAATAAAACTGCTGATTTTAGCCACTAAACTTTGGGTTGTGTTTGTTACTGTAGCCTGACTGGTACAGTAACAAATTGCAATAACAGCCAGATTCCAGAAGTCATGGTTCCTCAGGGTCTAAAATGCAGCCTACCTTGGAACTTCCTCAACATTTCCCTCATGCCAGGGATGCGACACATTGTCTTCAGCTCCATAGCGATGGACTCGGGTTCCAGGCGTGTGACATTCTTACTTCTGAGAAGAGCACAAAACCTGCAGTTCTCATTAGAGTTATCCAGCAACCTCCCCAGCCCCTCCCAAACCATTCTCTGATTCCGAAAGTAAACATACCGGCTCAAGGCTCCTCCCACACCCTGAAAATGAAAGAGAAACACAAGCAGGTGTGAGTTAGACCTCTGAACTGCTTTTGACAGACTGGGGACACACCAAGAACATCTCTTTAGGAATTATTGAAAATCATTTTCTATTGATGTAAATCTATAAGAGATATGACTCCCTCTTTAAAAAATCTACAACAGACTGTTATTGAGTTTTCTCATGAATTTAAAATAATATAGTCAGTTTGCCTCTATTAAAACAAAATCAGACCACACAAACTTCAGGTTAATTCCTATAATACCTATTGGTTTAGCTATTTTCTGAATTGATAATTCTGATAATTGAATGTTTTTATGGAGTGTTATTTTCTGTGAACTGAATTAAGGTAAAAATAGATTCTAAATATCTGAAGAATTTATTTGAGAAATAGTGAAAGGTATGGACATAAAATGATAATCTCAGTGTCCTTGTAAGAAAATCCTAACTTCCTTATTCTCTGAACCAACATACTTTGTCTAAGTCATCTAAGTAGAAAAAAACAGAAGTCATTAAAATTCAGCAACAGTCTATGTCAAAGTAGATTATTAAACAAATCACCTGCACTGTATTTCCTCTATCCCTCTAAAAAATGACCACCAGTCAGATTAATTTTAACAGGGCATAAAAACAGGGAAATGATTAGCTTTATATTTCATCAGAACAACAGGTCTTATTTTGGTCCATTAAGGGTGAAATGTTGTTTACTGGTACTGAGGAAGAAAGGGAGAAATGAGTATAAAAATCAAAGCAAATTATTTGAGAAATAGTCTTCCTAAGGACTTCCCTGGTGGTTCAGACGGTAAAGCGTCCGCCTACAGTGCAGGAGACCTGGGTTTGTCCCTGGGTCAGGAAGATCCTCTGGAGAAGGAAATGGTGACCCACCCCAGTCCTCTTGCCTGGAAAATCCCATGGAAAGAGGAGCATAGTAGCTACAGTCCATAGGGTTCCAAAGAGTCGGACATAACTGAGCAACTTCACTTGAAACTTCAAGATTTGTGTCATAATACATTTTAACGTTTGTTCAGTGCTAATAAATGATAATTTCAAATATGCAGTATTTTAAGATACAGTAAGATGTGACAATGAATATTATTGAAAATGCCAAAGTTCTTGTGTTTATTTATTGTTTAAAATTTTGAAAATTTATTCCTTTGGGACAGTTTGCTTAGTAGGAAGTAGGCATAGTAATAATAATACAAACAATAATAACAACAATGTTTTACTGATGCATAAATATATTGAAGAAAATGGGACATATTTAATATAAAAGCTTTGCAAATGCTTTTATTTAATGACTCCCCTACTCTGTGACCAGTGCTATTTAATCACAGAACTTGTATGAAAATAGAAATTACTTATTTCAGACATTCCTAAATGAGTCATTGGGAGTGAAACACAATGAAGCGTGCCCAGAAAATTTCTATTGCAAGTGAGTTTTAGCTTGAGAACAAGCATCCACCAACAATGATGACTTTCTCAATTCACTTGGGATTTAATGCCTTTAAGGAGGATTATTATTTATTTGTCTGTCTGCTCTATAATCTCAAGTATACTGTGGGCAAGCTGTATGGAGCCAAATTAATCCCTCCCCACAATGCCTGGAATGGGCATGCACTATGGGCTAGAACATTAACATTTGCCTTGAAAATTAGCATGCCAACTTCAAAGTGGAAAATTTTAGATGTTACTCATACGTTTGACTATTGACATTAAAATGGGTTAACAAGACTTTTTGGATTAGCCATGACTGAAATACAGCAATATCATTGTTGACCCATTATGAGGTTTTTATAAAATGCTTTCCAGGCAACATAGTATAGATGGTCTGTTTTCTGTTTAATCATATGTAAATCATTAAATTAATTTTAGTTTTGAAAATATTTAAGGTTTTGTCTTTAGTATGAACTATTATGTATGATTCTCTAGGCTCCCTTCAGATTCTGATGTTAGGATTGAGGATTTTTAATAACATGCTTTCCAAGGAAATTCTAGGGTGATCCTGTCCTAAAGAGCAAAACTGCTTAAGGAGTTATCTCTGAAAGCTGCCATCTGTCCCCTTGGTCTCAGGTGTGCCCATCCTTCTTCTCCCAGGCACCCAGCCTCACCTCCAGCAGACCCAGGGCTGATCGCTGGCACCTCTCCTCCAGCTCCTCTGCCAGTTCCTTCAGAGCCCTGCTCTGCTGAACCAGCCGGTTCTTGCTTTCCCGCAGCTTCTGCAGCGTGGCTCGCTCCTCCTCCTCCAGTCTTCTAAGCTGCAGTTGCTCCTCCAGGGCCAGGAAGCCACGATACTTTTCAAACTCTAACCTGAAGCGTTGCCTCTGCATTTCCACTTTTTCCTGGAGTGACAGTACAACAAATCATCAGCAGTTGGGGCAGAGTATTTGGCCTCTACCTTCATGTATGGACGGGGGGGTGTGGTGGGAGTGCGGGGCTTTCCCTGATGGCTCAGATGGTAAAGCATCTGCCTGCAGTGCAAGAGACCCAGGTTCAATCCCTAGGTCGGGAAGATGCCCTGGAGAGTGGCATGGCAACCCATTCCAGTATTCTTGCCTGGAGAATTCCTTGGACAGAGGAGCCTGGTGGGCTACAGTCCATAGGGCTGCAAAGGGTGAGATACGACCGAGGCGACTAACACACACAAACGGGGAATGACATAGTGAAAAGAGGTTTAGTTGGAATTCATTGTTCTCTCACATCACCCTTTTAAACACTATAATTACACCTATAAATATAGAAGGACTAAGGGTTTCCACAGAATTTAAAATTTAGAATTGTTGTATTTTGGCTTACATGGATACATTCTTAAAGGTAAAAATCATGCAAGTTGACTTGACTTAGAACAAGATTCTTGGAAACATTTCTACTTTAAGAATAATCAGTGGAGGGTTCAAGACATGCATGAAACCAGATCTCAGATACAGAGTTCCTGATTTCATAAATTTGTGGTCAGGTCAGGATTAAAAACAATTGACTTGGATTACTAACTTAAAAAAAATTATTAATAAATGTCACTATTAATTAACTTTACATATGATATACATAACTATGGGAAAAAATAAGACATCACAGAGAAAAATATAGCAAAAACCCTTATGAAAATATCTGCCAGAGGACAGAATACAAGTCAAAATTTTCAAGAAAAGAAAAAAGAATTACAAACTTATAGAGAATAATCAGAGAAAAAAGGTTCCTTGGAGAAAGACAGAGAAGTATTTGGAAATAAAGTCTATATATATTGTAGTACACAATATAAAAATATAAACACCTATGTCATTTCTATATACAGTTTCTCAGTATTGATCCTATTGATATTTGACCAGGTGATTTTTTGTTGTGATTTTTTTGGGGAGTGTGGGGACTGTCCTTTGTATTATAGGATATTTAGCAGCATTTCTTGCCTTTACATATGAGATGCTAGTAAGGCATCCCAGTTGTGACAACCAAAAATATCTACTGATACTGCAAAATATCTCTTGGAAGGCAACATCGGTCCAGGTTCAGAATCAGTTTGTGTGTGTGTGTGTGTGTGTGTGTGTGTGTGTGTGTGTGTGTATAAATAGGTAAAGGAAAAAAGCTGATGATGGCAGAAATATATCATATTGACTGAAAAAAGACATATATTTATATCAATATATTGACTGAAAAAAGAAAATTCAGATTATTTTTATATGTAAGATGATGACTATGAGCCTGTATTTCATATATATATATATGTATATGCTGTGAAATAATAAAAATTTCTTTCATCCAATAAATACACATTTTTTAAACTAGTAGTGACAGGACAACTCTGTTCTAAGTGACGCAGTGAGTGAAGCTCAGTGAGCAAGATCAAGTGAGTTAGTAAGATCAAGATGAGTAAAGTCTTTTTTTATAATTTGGATTGGGGATAGAGAGAGATTAGAAAGAGATTAGAGAGATTAGAAAGAGATTACAGAGATTAGAAAGAACACAATTGTACAAATATAATCTGAGGGGATGAGATGGTCCAGGATGATGCTGAGATCAGTTTTTCTTGAGTACCCAGGAAAATGGAACAAAAGTGCCAGAGTAGGGAAGATGGTGGAAGAATGACTTAATGATCTAAATAAGGATCCTTCAGATAGGTTAGCCACCCGAAGCCCCAATATTCTCTTACCTTCCAAATAACAGTTTTCTTCCCCACATTGGCCTCCTGAGTTAAGGTTTCCTCCAGCTCTTTCTTCACAAGCTCCTGTGCCACCTGGAGCTTTATCTGTTTGGGAAGATATGCTGCAGCCATTAAGGATACTCTCATTCAGTACTTAAATTGACCAAGCACAGGAAGAAATACAAAGATCAGCTATAACGGGCAGTNTTCTTCCCCACATTGGCCTCCTGAGTTAAGGTTTCCTCCAGCTCTTTCTTCACAAGCTCCTGTGCCACCTGGAGCTTTATCTGTTTGGGAAGATATGCTGCAGCCATTAAGGATACTCTCATTCAGTACTTAAATTGACCAAGCACAGGAAGAAATACAAAGATCAGCTATAACGGGCAGTAGAAAGCATACAAAAATATTCGTCCTCATTAATATTAATGACTGTTAAACATAGATATGTTTTAAATGTTAATGCCAGATATAATAAAAGATGTATCTAAAAAGTGTGTTCCTTGTATTATAAATAGCAAAATAGTAAGTAATCAAAATAGGGCAATTAAAAATAGGGCAGTGAGGAAAAAATTATTTTATTCACTGGATAGAATTAAAACAAGGTGCTGCAGAATTTTTAATGGCAAGAAATACATTTATAAAGAAAATTAAAATAAGCATATTTTATGTAACCTGGCACCAATTTTTAAAAATAAAAGTTCTTATAATAAATATATAAAAATTAGGCAGAGACCAATGAAAATATACTCAATAAACAAAATCTCATCTCCTATGCAGATGTGTATAAGAGACAGCACTTCCCTTTTTTAACGATAACATTCTAAGGTAGAACACATAAAATAGCAGTAGAAACCAACAAGGCATTTAATAAGATGAAGAAAATGGCAATTGTTTTTAGAATCTGGAAGGACTAGAACACTCCGACACTTAACAGACAAAAATAATTGTAAGCAAAAGCAAAGAGGTTGAAAGTTGTGTCACGTTTGGGGACAACAGTGATTAGGCTAGTTTTGCTGAATCTAAAAATTAATGGTTAAGACAAGAGTTACAGTATATTGTAGGCAGACGCTTTACCATCTGAGCCACCAGGGAAGCCTGTAAGAGCACTTAGGGTCCTAAAACTGATTGATAGGCTAAGGAGTTTGAAAGATATTTATTTGGTATTTAGTTGAAGGACTGCTGAAATAGAGAAAACTTCCTTAGAATATGACATTATCCATGCACTGTATGGTACCCTCTGGATTAAAGAAAAAAGGCAGGAATATACTCTAGAAATCTAGTTAAGAAATAGCACCTGAATTTTGCAGAAGACAATCAAAATCAAGAAGAAAGCCTAAAAGAGATATTTCTAGGTAGGTCCAGAGGGTACTTGAGGGAAAAAAAAATCACAACCTTGATTTAAAACAAAGTTAAAATAATAATAATAATTACATTATTAATTATTCTAAGTTAAAATGTATGATATAAATATACAAAGCTATTATAGACTCTATATTATTAATCATTTATTAAATTAATTTATTATTATTTTATAAAGTTAATATCTTCACTTTATTTTCATTGTGATAGTACTTCAGGTAAGGTCAGTAGATTAAAGATGACTTTAACCCTCTTTGTGCGAGCAGCTGTTCCAGATATTGGGAATTTAAATGTGTTCTGAATATGTCCAAAAACTTTAGATGAGCACCAGTAGGAAGAATCTTCCTCACAGAGTTTCATGGATGCCACTTTTGTGAGTCAGATACTCCAATATTAGTCACCTCTTCACTGAGGATGATCACATCATAAGTCCAGAAATATGTATTGAATAGAGAGGAATCTGTCAGCTTAACCACTGGATTCCTACTTCAGAGTAACATATATTGGCAACTTTAAAGGGGATCAGAGCCTTGTGCCCATCCAGACACCATTCATACAAACATTCAAACATGAAGGTGGTTTTATGCACCCTTATATTTATTGCCGCAGTATTTAGAGTAGCCAAGAAATGGACTTCACTGGTGTCTCAGACAGTAAAGAGTCTGCCTACAATGTGGGAGACCTGGGTTCAATCCCTGGGTCGGGAAGATCTCCTGGAGAAGAAAATGGCAACCCACTTGCCTATTCTTGCCTGGAAAAGCCCATGGACAGAGGAGCCTGGTAGGCTATGGTCCATAGCATCGCAAAGAGTCGGACACGACTGAGCGACTTCACTTTCACTTTCTTTCAAGACATGGATACAGCCTAAATGGCCATTGACAGATGAATGGATAAAGACGTGGCACATATATATATATATATATATATATATATATATATATATATGAATATTTTTGTTGTTGATGTTGTTTAGTCACTAAGTTGTATCTGACTCTTTTGTGACCCAGTGGAGTGTAGAGTACCAGGCTCCTCTGTCTGGGAAATTTCCCAGGCAAGAATACTAGAGTGGGTTGCCATTTCCTTCTCCAGGGTATCTTTCCAACCCAGGGATGAAGCCTGCTTCTCATGCATTGGAAGGTGGGTTCTTTACCACTGAGCCACGAGGGGAGCCCACTATGGAAAATTACTCTGGCTTAAAAAGAATGAAACAAAGTCATTTACAGCAACATGGATGGACCTAGCGATTATCATACTAAGTAAAGTAAGTCATACTGAGAAAATAAGTGTCATATAACATCACTTATATAACATCACCAGCTTATATAACATATAACATCACCAGCTTCCCTGGTGGTCAGCAGTAAAGAATTTGCCTGCCATGTAGGAGACGTAAGAAACACAAGTTTAATCCCTGGGTTGGGAAGATCCCCTGGAGAAGGGCATGGCAACCCATGGCAATCCAGTATTCTTGCCTAGAGAATCCAACCGACAGAAGAGCCTGGCCAACTACAGTCCACAGGGTCACAAAGAATAAGACATGACTGAAGCGACTTAGCACACACATACCCACATACATTGCTTACATGTGTAATCTGAAAAAAATGATACAAATGAAAGTATTTACAAACACATGTACACCCGTGGCAGATTCACGTTGATGTATGGCATAATCAATATAATATTGTAAAGTAATTAGCCTCCAATTAAAATAAATAAATTTATATTAAAAAAAGAACAAAACAGAAATAGACTCACAGACTTCAAACACACACTTAAAATTATCAAAAGGCAAAGGTGAGGGGGAGGAATAAATTAGGAGTTTAGGATTAACATATATACACTATTGAAAAGCAGAGACATTATTTTGCCAACAAAGGTCCATCTAGTCAAGGCTATGGTTTCTCCCGTGGTCATGTATGGATGTGAGAGTTGGACTGTGAAGAATGCTGAGCACCAAAGAATTGATGCTTTTGAACTGTGGTGTTGGAGAAGACTCTTGAGAGTCCCTTGGACTGCAAGGAGATCCAACCAAGCCATTCTAAAGGAGATCAGTCCTGGGTGTTCTTTGGAAGGAATGATGCTAAAGCTGAAACTCCAGTACTTGGGCCAGCTCATGCAAAGAGTTGACTCACTGGAAAAGACTCTGATGCTGGGAGGGTTTGGGGGCAGGAGGAGAAGGGGACGACAGAGGATGAGATGGCTGGATGGCATCACCGACTCGACAGACATGAGTTTGAGTAAACTCTGGGAGTTGGTGATGGACAGGGAGGCCTGGCGTGCTGAGATTCGTGGGGTCACAAGGAGTCGGACACGACTGAGCAACTGAACTGAACTGAACTGATATATACACTACTATATATATATACATATAAAATAGATTATCAACTATATATAAAACAGATTATCAACAAGGACCTACTATATAGCACTAAAAACTCTACTCAATATTTTGAAGTAACCTATATGGGAAAAGATTTTTTAAAAGAATGGATACATGTATATGTATAACTGAATCACTTTGCTGTATACCTGAAATGAACACAACACTGTAAATCAACTATATTCCAATATAAAATAAAAATTAAAAAAATTAAGATTGTTTTGATGACAATATTAATTAACATGGGCTTCCTAAGTGACTCAGTGGTACAGAATCCTCCTGCTAAGCACAAGATTTGGGTTTTATCCCTGGTTTGAGAAGATCCCCTGGAGAAGGAAATGGCAACCTACTCCAGTATTCTTGCCTGGGAAGTCCCATGGACAGAGAAGCCTGGCCAGCTACAGTTCATGGGGTTGCAAAGAGCTGGACACAACCTAGTGACTAAACAACAGTAGCATTAATTAATATAAATATTATGCAAAAGCAAAATATTATACAAATGATAGTTAATAGGAAGTGTTTCCGATAACAGTTGTGCACTTGTAACTAAGAGGCAAGTGGACAACATAGCCTCCTACACCAGGGAGCTCTAGATGTGAAACTCAGATTACCTATATCAGGAAAATTAAGACCAGCATGAAATGAAATGACCAGAGAGAGTTTCATGGCAGAGAAGAGCAGTCTAAAATAACAGTATGTTTGAGCTCCTGAATAGGAGTCCCAAACGATGGGATTTCCCTGGAGCAAAGGCATACGGATCCCAAGGTGAATGTGAGCCAGGAGGGTGGTTGCTCATTCAGATCAGGGGGTATCTTTTGGCTCTGTCTTTGGCAAGAGATTTTTAACACTTCTGACCCAGTCAGTGTCTTCCATTACAGACCGGCCTTTCCAGATCAGGAGTCACAGCCCTCCTTAGTCACTAAGTTGTGTCTGACTCTTTTGTGACCCAGTGGAGTGTAGAGTACCAGGCTCCTCTGTCTGGGAAATTTCCCAGGCAAGAATACTAGAGTGGGTTGCCATTTCCTTCTCCAGGGTATCTTTCCAACCCAGGGATGAAGCCTGCTTCTCATGCATTGGAAGGTGGGTTCTTTACTACTGAGCCACGAGGGGAGCCCACTATGGAAAATTACTCTGGCTTAAAAAGAATGAAACAAAGTCATTTACAGCAACATGGATGGACCTAGCGATTATCATACTAAGTAAAGTAAGTCATACTGAGAAAATAAGTGTCATATAACATCACTTATATAACATCACCAGCTTATATAACATATAACATCACCAGCTTCCCTGGTGGTCAGCAGTAAAGAATTTGCCTGCCATGTAGGAGACGTAAGAAACACAAGTTTAATCCCTGGGTTGGGAAGATCCCCTGGAGAAGGGCATGGCAACCCATGGCAATCCAGTATTCTTGCCTAGAGAATCCAACCGACAGAAGAGCCTGGCCAACTACAGTCCACAGGGTCACAAAGAATAAGACATGACTGAAGCGACTTAGCACACACATACCCACATACATTGCTTACATGTGTAATCTGAAAAAAATGATACAAATGAAAGTATTTACAAACACATGTACACCCGTGGCAGATTCACGTTGATGTATGGCATAATCAATATAATATTGTAAAGTAATTAGCCCCCAATTAAAATAAATAAATTTATATTAAAAAAAGAACAAAACAGAAATAGACTCACAGACTTCAAACACACACTTAAAATTATCAAAAGGCAAAGGTGAGGGGGAGGAATAAATTAGGAGTTTAGGATTAACATATATACACTATTGAAAAGCAGAGACATTATTTTGCCAACAAAGGTCCATCTAGTCAAGGCTATGGTTTCTCCCGTGGTCATGTATGGATGTGAGAGTTGGACTGTGAAGAATGCTGAGCACCAAAGAATTGATGCTTTTGAACTGTGGTGTTGGAGAAGACTCTTGAGAGTCCCTTGGACTGCAAGGAGATCCAACCAAGCCATTCTAAAGGAGATCAGTCCTGGGTGTTCTTTGGAAGGAATGATGCTAAAGCTGAAACTCCAGTACTTGGGCCAGCTCATGCAAAGAGTTGACTCATTGGAAAAGACTCTGATGCTGGGAGGGATTGGGGGCAGGAGGAGAAGGGGACGACAGAGGATGAGATGGCTGGATGGCATCACCGACTCGACAGACATGAGTTTGAGTAAACTCTGGGAGTTGGTGATGGACAGGGAGGCCTGGCGTGCTGAGATTCGTGGGGTCACAAGGAGTCGGACACGACTGAGCAACTGAACTGAACTGAACTGATATATACACTACTATATATATATACATATAAAATAGATTATCAACTATATATAAAACAGATTATCAACAAGGACCTACTATATAGCACTAAAAACTCTACTCAATATTTTGAAGTAACCTATATGGGAAAAGATTTTTTAAAAGAATGGATACATGTATATGTATAACTGAATCACTTTGCTGTATACCTGAAATGAACACAACACTGTAAATCAACTATATTCCAATATAAAATAAAAATTAAAAAAATTAAGATTGTTTTGATGACAATATTAATTAACATGGGCTTCCTAAGTGACTCAGTGGTACAGAATCCTCCTGCTAAGCACAAGATTTGGGTTTTATCCCTGGTTTGAGAAGATCCCCTGGAGAAGGAAATGGCAACCTACTCCAGTATTCTTGCCTGGGAAGTCCCATGGACAGAGAAGCCTGGCCAGCTACAGTTCATGGGGTTGCAAAGAGCTGGACACAACCTAGTGACTAAACAACAGTAGCATTAATTAATATAAATATTATGCAAAAGCAAAATATTATACAAATGATAGTTAATAGGAAGTGTTTCCGATAACAGTTGTGCACTTGTAACTAAGAGGCAAGTGGACAACATAGCCTCCTACACCAGGGAGCTCTAGATGTGAAACTCAGATTACCTATATCAGGAAAATTAAGACCAGCATGAAATGAAATGACCAGAGAGAGTTTCATGGCAGAGAAGAGCAGTCTAAAATAACAGTATGTTTGAGCTCCTGAATAGGAGTCCCAAACGATGGGATTTCCCTGGAGCAAAGGCATACGGATCCCAAGGTGAATGTGAGCCAGGAGGGTGGTTGCTCATTCAGATCAGGGGGTATCTTTTGGCTCTGTCTTTGGCAAGAGATTTTTAACACTTCTGACCCAGTCAGTGTCTTCCATTACAGACCGGCCTTTCCAGATCAGGAGTCACAGCCCTCCATGTTACATGGGAACACCTCTCACCTGGTAGCACCTGGCGGCCTCGTGCAGCAACGTTGTATGGTGGCTCCTGTGCTCTGGAGAGGTGTCACAGACCCAGCACAGCACTTCCTGGTCCTCCTCGCAGAAACGGGTCAGCTCCTCGCCATGCTTCACACACAAGCGTGCCCCCGAAGGCTCCACGCCCAGCCCCAGCTGCCGCACGCTGTCCACCAGGCTGGCCAGCTGCCTGTTGGGCCGGAAGCTTTCCAGCCTGAAGGGCCCCCGACACTGCGGACAGGCATAGATGCCACCCTGGGCGCTGTCGGACTTCTCGCAGAACTCGGAGATGCATCGGAGACAGAAACTGTGGCCGCAGTCCACACTGACGGGATTCTGCAGGAAATCCAGGCACACTGGGCACCGGGCCTCCTCGCAGAGCCGCTCCCCGGGGGACCCCGAGGCCATGGCCGGCTGGGCCTTGCCTGGCCCCGCCGATAGTAGAGCTGTCTTCCCCAGCTGCCTGCACTATCTCTCCTGGTGTTCTGACACTGAAGGGAGGAACCCCACAGCCTCATGAGAAGCAGACACAAGATGGGCTTTATCCACTGGCCAGCGTCCAAATGAGCCACGCCCAGTGAAAACTTGCAACTCAGACACAGTCAACCACAAGGACAAAATTAACATTCTAGCAATCCTAGCTTCCTAGGAAACTGATCATTTCTAACGGAATCCCTCACCGTGTAGCTTATTGGAGCCTGTACATCTTTTCACTGTCAGTAAATTTCAAGAATCGCTAAGCTCCTTCCTTCAATTATTTTCTAAACCGCCCATGACCTTATTATATTTTTATGACATATTGATTTGTTAAAGTTTTTTTTTTGTCAAAATTTATTTTTTCTACTTCCTGTTAATTAGCTCTTAATAAAGACATATGTTGGTATGTTAATAAGGAGATGCCCACCCCCCAAAAAAATGTGTGTATAATAATGATAGGTCTATAGCCCATCAACAATTCAAAGCATTTAACTAAAATCTGGTCAACTTCAGTGAGTCCCATAATGATTGCACATGTGTTATGATTGTTGTAAAGTACATTTTAGAAGTGGCAAAGCTGTAGGCTAAGGCATTGGTTAGGAAAAATAATCTAACTACAGCCTATCAGTGCTGCAGCACTTGTGAGATGAGGGAGGCTGAGAAACACATAGAAGAAAGATGATTTGACAGAAAGAGTGTGATCCCTACTTGGGATGAATATGGCGAGGTCATTAGGTCATCAGGAAAGTAGACAAATGTGGGAAACATCTGTCATCTACGCAAAATGTAGTTTGTATTTTGTTGAGTTTGAAGGGATGGACATGCCTATAGCAAATCATTCAATTTGTTCTTCAGCACAAGCTGCCAGAATCTCAGACACAAGAGTAAGCAAAAAACAAATGGCCCAACTCTCAAGGGAGCCTTAAGATCTGTCAGTAGAACTCATATAAACTAAAAACTGGGAGAAAAGACATTCACCAGTGCTGCAAGAATATAACAGGGCTCTGAACAAGCTGGGGTTGAGGAGGGTCAGATTGGGCCCTTGGGAGTTTGTGAGGTAATAACTGAAGGGTGAATAGAAGTTGAAAGGAAGGGAGCTCTGACAAGGAGGACAGTCAGAGGGCACAGAGTATATAAGCTGAACTATTGCTAGAAGGAGCAGGAGGTACCCCATGACATGAGGCAGCCAGGGAGGCTGATGTATGTGTAAGATGAGGATGAGTGGCAGTAGGTAAGCTCCCAGTGAGAGGCAGGGGCAGATGACTCAGGTCCTGGCAGCTCCTGAGAGGTTGTGTTGTTGTTGTCTTTCAGTCACTAAGCCATGTTCAGCTCTTTATGACCCCACGGACTGCTGCACGCCTGGCTTCCCTGTCCTTCACTGTCTCGCAGAGTTCGTTCAGATTCATGTCCATTGAGTCAGTGATCTTATCTAACCAGCTCATCCTCTGTTGCCTTCTTCTCCTTTGGCCTTCGATCTTTCCCGCATCAGGATTTTTTCCAATGAGTCGGCTCTTCACATCAGGTGATCAAAGAACTGGAGTTTTAGCATCAGTCCTTCCAAAGAGTATTTAGTCTTGATTTCCTGTAGGACTGACTGATTTGATCTCCTTGCTGTCCAAGGGACTCTCGAGTGTCTTTTCCGGCACCACAATTCAAAAGCATTAGTTCTCTGAAGCTCAGCCTTCTTTAAGGTCCAGTTCTCACATTTGTATATGACTACTAGAAAAATCATAGCTTTGACAGTACGGACCTTTGTTAGCAAAGTGATATCTCTGTTTTTTTAAAACACTGTCTAGGTTTGTGATAGTTTTCTTTCCAAGGAGCAAGTGTCTTAAATTCATGGCTGCAATCACCATCCTCAGTGATTTTGGAACCAAAGAAAATAAAAGTCTGTCACTGCTTCCACTTTTCCCCCTTCTATTTGGCATTCCCTCCTCCAGCAGACCACATTTTTTTCAGAACTCTTCACCATGACCTGTCCATCTTGGGTGGCCCTGCACACCATGGCTCCTAGCTTCACTGAGTTACTCAAGCCCCTTCACCACAACAAGGCATCATCGATGAAGAGGCCTGAGAGGTTTTCAGGTCCTTATTCTAAGGACCAGGGCTTGGCCTGGAACTTTGGAAAATGGAAAGGTCTAAACAGTTGGACGCTGTCTGCTGAAAGTTCCAGGTGGATAGTTAAAGTAGATTATAAAAATAAATACAATAGACTCTTTGAGAACAAACAGAAATAGTTATGAGTAGAACATAAAAGATGTGAATTTAGAAGAGAAAGGAAAAGGGCAGAGGGCTCCTTAGTAGAAAAACAGACCCTGGCTCCAAGGCTGAAGACTGTGCTACTTTCTAGATAAGAGGCTTGAAAAAAGTTTCTATACCAAATTTCCTCTAAAATATGAGGACTGACTTTGTTAATGCCTCTCATACAGGGCTGTTCAAAGGATTAAATGGGCTAGACAATGTCACACATTTGATACAGGTCCTGGCATGTAGTAAATACATCTAATTAAAGAAAAAGAAAAAAATAACAAAAGGGATGGATAATTAGACAGAAAGTAAGAAGGAGGTTTTTTGTTTTTTTTTTTCCTATTTTGCTCAATAATATATCCCCAGTAACTTGAAGAATGACTGGCACATAAGATACCCAATAAATACTGGTTGAATAAATAAGTGAATGAATGAATGAATAGAATCAATACAGTTCATCTTAGAAGCTAATGAAGGAAAATTTTCAATGACCATTATATGTTCAATGTGAGATCCATATTTTTCTACAATTAACATATATGATTTTGACTTTGATTTATGTTACTGTGACTCGCAAAGATGCTGAAGCACATTTCTCTTTTATTTGAAAACATTAGAATGCAACATAATCCCTTGGAGAAGGGTATGGCAACCCACTCCGGTATTCTTGCCTGAAGACCTTCATGGACAGAGAGAGGAGCCTGGAGGGCTACAGTCCATAGGATTGCAAAAGTGGGACACAAGTGGGGCAACCAAACACACACAAAAGGCTAAGGGAAGGTCACTAGCCTTGCATGTGGAGGTCAAAATTTTCAGGAGAGTGAGTGAGTTAATATCAGATGGTACTTCTTCCCTGACTTGTTCTTCGGTCACTGAATTTAAACTCTCTTTTATCTCTAGCTTTGGGAGGATAAGAATGACCTCTGTACGATTGTCCTTAAAAAAAACAAAATTTCCTTGTAGCCCATTTGTGGTACGTAGTAAGCTGCATTATACTCAGATGTCATTGCATTTACAAATACTATGTGAAATGCCTCCCTGAATACTTTCTTGTTTAATAGAGTTGGTCTAAATTAAATTTGTATTTTCTTACAATCATTTTTCTGGAGTGAATAAAACATGTCTTTGTGCTGATTCAATCACATTTTGATGCACCTACTTTAGAACACTGGAGTGGGTTGCCATGTCCTCCTCCAGGGGATCTTCCCAACCCAGGGATCGAACCCAGGTGTCTCCTGAATTGCAAACAGATTCTTTGCCATCTGAGCCTCCAGAGAAGCAAATTAAATTTGTATTTTCTCACAATCATTCTTTCTGGGTGAATAAACTATGCCTCTGTGCTGATGCAATCACATTTTGGTGTACCTACTCCAGGATCTTTACCCTAACTCCATTCTCTGACTCAGTCTCAGGTTGCATAGTTCTAAATCTTTTCGTTAACATCCTCGTTTCCTGCCATCATCCTTCTCTAATACTACACTTCACATGTATTCTGCCTTCTCTCAGGATATAGGATCCTCCTCCTCTGACCATTTCTCCCTGCTTCTTTCTTGACTTCCTGACATAGTGGCTTTGACCTCCTGAAACCATCTCTCCAGGGCATCCATGTTTTCTTTCCTAGCCTGAGTCCTTTTAACAAGGCTCCCAGCTCTTTCTGACCATACCCTTGCCTCAGCTTTGAGAATTTATAATCTCAGAGAAGGCAATGGCACCCCACTCCAGTACTCTTGCTTGGAAAGCCCCATGGATGGAGGAGCCTGGTGAGCTACAGTCCATGGGGTCCTAAGAGTCAGACACGACTGAGTGACTTCACTTTCACCTTTCACTTTCATACATTGGAGAAGGAAATGGCAACCCACTCCAGTGTTCTTGACTGGAGAATCCTGGGGACGGGGGAGTCTGGTGGGCTGCCATCTATGGGGTCGCACAGAGTCGGACACAACTGAAGCGACTTAGCAGCAGCAGCAGCAGCAGTCCCAAATTCAGCCCACTCTGTACTGAAAAAAAAAAAAAAGCCAGCCAGAACAAACCTCAAAAGCAACTGAGCCATCACTTTCCTTCCTGCTTGTGGTTTTTAAAAGGATCTCTGGTTTTTGTTTTTGCTTTTTTTTTTTTTTCAGTTTTTCATCGGTTAAAAAAAATTTTTTGCCTTTTATTTAAATATAGTTGATTTATGATGTGCTAGTTTTTGATGTACAGCAAAGTGATTCAGCTAGATAGCTAGGTATGGATATGGGTATAGATGTAGATAAATACATATACATAACTATTATTTTTTATACTCTTTTCCATGATGATTTATTATAGGACATTGAATATAGTTCCCTCTGCTATACAGTAGGACATTGTTGCTTATTTTATATATAATAGTTTATGTCTGCTAACTCCAGACTCCTAATTTATCCCCCTCTTTCCCCTTTGGTAACCATAAATTTGTTTTCTATGCCTGTGACTCTCTTTCCATCTTATAAATAAGTTCATTTGTATCTTATTTTAGATTCCATATATAAGTGATGTCATATGATATATGTCTTTCTCTGTTTGAGCTATTTCACTTAGTGTGATAATCTCTATGTCCATCCATGATGTGGCAAATGGCATTATTTCATTCATTTATATGGCTAAGCAGTATCTCATTGTTGATTTTCATTTCAGCAGTTGTATCCTGCATTTTTATTGTTCCTTTTCCCCAGAGTCTATATCGATCATTCACTGCGCTCTGGTTGTCTAATATCCTCTGTAGACACAACCTCAGCATTCATTGGCTTTGTAAAGGGTGCCAACATCCAGAGTACTTCTTTGTTTCTTTGGAGGGAATTCAGAAAGAAAATGTGAAGCAGAGAAGTTTCCTTGTGACTGTGAGTGAGAACCTAGGGTTTCTAAGGTACTAATCTGTGCAGTGGAAAAAATGCTTGCCTGTGGGCTCTTTTCTGTGCATATGAGCTCCCATCATCACATGTACTTGTTAACAAAAGTAGATTTACTCCCTAATTCTTAATTTACATTAAGAAATAAGAATTTTTAAGGTCATTTGATAGATTCAAGGAAAAGAATATTATCTCATTCATATTTTTATTCCAGAGTCTTTTACTCTGGGCTTCATAGAGTAAGGGCCCCCTATGGAATAGCTTATGGAATAAATTAAATAATATATGCAATGTCCTGTGTGAGATTTGCAATCACTGTCTAAAGAAGGTGTTGTAAACCAGATTTGTATATTAAATATGAAAAATTTGAGATGTGAGCAAATCCAAAGTATACAAATTTACCCTGTCTTAGCTCTAATTCTAGGTGTAGTGTTTGACGATGCTTCTGGTGTGCTCTACACACTCTATCAGGTCTCACATCTTCTTTCCATAAACATGCAGGAATTGCAAGATCTGGATTTGGGATCAGATATGAAAACCATACCCCAAAGAGTGAACTATCATGCAGTCCATAAATATTAACTATTTTCCCAAAAATTCAACAGCATGTGAAAAGACCTATGATGTAAATTATCTGTAAAATTTTCTGCAAAAAAGGGGCAAGATTCAGGCTTAAAAAGTTATCTGGCAATATCCCAAGATATTGGGGCTTCCTAGATGGTACTACAGGTAAAGAACCCACCTCCCAATACAGGAGACATTAGAGACGCAGATTTGATCCTTGAGTCAGGAAGATACCCCGGAGGAGGGCATGGCAACCCACTCCAGTGTTCTTGCCTGGAGAACCAATGGACAGAGGAGCCTGGCAGGCAACAGTCCATAGGGTTGCAGAGTTGAACACAACTGAAGTCAGACGCAACTTGACTTAGCACGCATGCGTGCATGCCAAGATACAGACTATACAGTGGTGGTGGTTGTGGTTTAGTCGCTAAGTCATGTCCGACTCTTGTGACCCCAGGCTACAGTCCATAGGATTCTCTAGGCAAGAATACTGGAGTAGGTTGCCATTTCCTTCTCCAGGGGATCTTCCTGACCCAGGAATCGAGCCTGGGTCTCCTGCATTGCAGGCAGGTTCTCTACGGACTGAGCCGGAAGGGAAGCCCAGGCTATACAGTAGTAATGCAATTATACTACTCCTCTTGTGGGACACAAAAAAGTATGGAAGGTAAAGTATGAGGTGTCTAATTCTGGGAGACAGTACTATAGATATTTAAAAGAATAAATTTTTAATCTGCATATTCTTTCCTTCTCAAAGTCTTGTAAAATATATATACACAGGAATCACACTATTTTAAAATCATTAGTTTAAATATTTTTTTAATTATATTAAGTCAAACACCAATAAATAATTATGTCAGCCTACTTCATCAGACTATAGTGTTTGTGTGATTTACTGGTGAATTCCAATACCTGGATGAGCTCCAAGCACATAGTAAGTACCAAATGCATACTTGCTGAATAAATTAATGATAAACCCATCCAAAATAAATGAAATTGTAATTTGTTTTTCTTTTTTCATTTGTTCAATCTTTTAATATGTTATTTTAAATTAAAAGATATAAACAACTAAAATATTAATCAATTGCATGTGATATTAATAAATATTAATAAATTGCTTCAGTCATGTCCCACTCTTTGTGATGCTATGTACTATAGCCTGCCAGGCTCCTCTGTCCATGGGATTCCCCAGGTAAGGATACTGGAGTGGGTTGCCATGCTCTCTTTCAGGGGATCTTAATAAATTAGATCTTCTTAATTAAATAGACTTTAATACACTTGACTTTTTAATCCTGCTATATTATGGATGGATTAAAACCTTTTTCTTTTTCAGCTCATCTCCTAATTCTCAGATTCACATATTGTATATTTTTTGTTAGATTGACAGAGTAACACTCAGAATGAACTTGTGTATGCTGCTAAGTTGCTTCAGTCCTGTCCGACTCTGTGCAACCCCATAGATGACAGCCCACCAGGCTCCCCCGTCCCTGGGATTCTCCAGGCAAGAACACTGGAGTGGGTTGCCATTTCCTTTTCCAAAGCATGAAAATGAGAAGTGAAAGTGAGGTCGCTCAGTCGTGTCCGACTCTTTGCGACCCCATGGACTGTAGCCTAACAGGCTTTTCCGTCCATGGGATTTTCCAGGCAAGAGCACTGGAGTGGGATGCCATCGCCTTCTCCAGAACTTGTGTATAGATTGCTTTAATGGAATGAATGAAAGCAATTATTTCAGTCATGACTTTTTTTAAATTTAGCCACACCTATAATTAGTTTGATGAAGAAATACCATGCAACAAAACCCAACTGTCATACATTCAGTCCTCTCACTGATTACCTGCTTGTTAGATTTTTAAAAACACTTCTTAATTTGTTTTAACTTTTAGTCAAACATTATTAGGATTGATATTAAGTTAAATTTTAAAAATATACTTTCAAAAGAATTTAAGAATTGCATCTATCCTGAGTGTTACTGACATATAAACCTCAGTGGGCAGAGTTGAATCTCAGAAGGTTGATTCCATTGTTTACTAGCATGATTGGCAAATTACAAAAAAAAAAAAAAAAAAAATATATATATATATATATATCTGGGGAACAGAGTAATCGGAAGAGCCAGGTCCCTAAGAAACAAAGAGTTATTGAAAGGAAAAGTCTGCTTTCTACAGCATCAAACTCCAACAGAAGATGGCAAATTTCCACTCAAGAAAAAAGCATGGCCCACATTTGGGTTCCAGCAGGGCATAGCGGATGTGGTATCAATGATTTAGGGCTCTTCATGCTGTGGTTATTGACAGGTAGGGGAGGTTCTTGTGGACAGGCTTGAAGTTTTTCCTAAAGAAATCTAGATGGTACGTTTGGTGTTGATGACACAAATTTTATTTTGTGAGTAAATATATTGAATTCTAAAGACTATTCTTCATTACCAAGGCAATTTTAGCCTTTGCTGACACTCTGTCTACTTTGAGACAAATTATCTTGCCTAAATTGTTTAACATATAAAACTGAAAGTAATCAAAAATGTCTTGAGATGCCAAAGGCCATTTAGATGACTGTGCGACATTGCATATAAAAACAATAACATTCTTGATTATATTTATTTTTGTATAATTTCATACATATAATTCTCATAATAAAGCTACAGCATTAGATCTGAGGTTACACTGTTTATTCTAGTGCTAAGTAAACTCAGTACAGCATTTTAGAAAACAGATTTTTTTTTTTTAAAGCTTAATGCAGTTAAGGTGACTCTAACTCTTGGAAATAAACAGTAAATGATCATTATTTCATTAAGGGTTGAGTTCCTCATTTCTGAAAGTATTTAACCAAAGAATGGTGATTAGTAAAGTTCAGCTTCCTTGTTCCCTTGGATGTATGTGCATTATGGGAGAAATTTTATATGACTAGGAAATTGGGCCAAATGCCTTATAAACTTAGTCAATCATAATACAAAGCTACTTTGCTTTCCCTCTGAGCTCCCTGTGGGCCCTTATTGTTCTGCATGTTTATTTTTTTAGTCTACTCATTGTTTATATTTAATTGAGTCCCATGGTAATATACTTACAAAAAAATGAAAAGATAAAAAAGAGAGATCCATTAGTGTGTCACTGGTAACAAATGCATGAAAGTGAAAATGTGAGTCCCTCAGTCCTGCTCAACTCTTTGCATTCCCATGGACTGTAGCCCACCAGACTTCTCTGCCCATGGAATTCTTGAGGCAAGAATACTGAAGTGGGTAGCCATTCCCTTCTCCAGGGGTCAACTCAACCCAGAGACTGAATCCAAATCTCCTGCATTGTAGGCAGATTCTTTAATGTCTGAGCCACCAGGAAAGCCCAACATGGATTTTGTTAAAATACCATTTTTACTCTATATGACTATTTAATTGTCAAATGAAGATAATATTCCTAGTGACTTTAGCCAAGTGTAAGAAGTGAAAACAAAACAAAGCAAAAATGGAGAACTATGAAACTTATGAATAAGCTGATTGGCCACATTGTTTCATTTACTTATCAGGAACAGTTCAGGGATATTTATATTTCCTGTAGAATCTGGGTGTTGCTGTGGGCTTTAAGCAGAGGAATGGCATACTCTGTGCTAAAAGTTTCACTCTGGCTGCTTTACTGAGGATTTACTGAAGAAGGAAGGGCAGGCAGCTGTGGAGGGACTGCAAGGAGTCTGTTGAACAATCCAGGTAAGAGTAAGTGGAACTTTTTTTTTCCCCCAGAGAGGATGCGATGTAGTTGCCAAATTGTGAGCAGTTTCTGGATATACTTTCAGGTGAAGCCAGGCAATTTTGGTGAGAAATCCGATACTGGGTCTTTGACAAACAAGAATCAAATTTAATTCTGGCTTGAGTAAGTGGGAGGATGGAGGGACCTAAGGAGAGAGACTTGCTTAGAGGAGACTGGGGGGTGAGGCAGGAATGCAGGATAGTTTGTTTTGTTTCAGATGCTGATTGAATGTGTCAGTATGCACTTCAAATAGGGCAGTTATTTACATGAGTCTTATATTCAGGCTTGATTCACACTTTAGGGGGTTAAAGCCAAGCAATGGCATTTAAAATCAAGAGACTGCTTGAAATCATGAAGGAAATGAGGTAGATTGAGAGGTGTTCAGCCTCAAAGTGATATATTTTACAGGTTAGAAGATGTGGAGATGCTAGAAAAAGGAAATGGATAAAATATGGAAATAAAAGCTGAACTCAGAGAGCACATGGTCATGCATAGTAGCCCCAGAAAGAGGGAAAAATCAAATGTGCCATACCATCAACACATCAGGACGATTAGAAGCGAGGATGAATGATTGAAGGGCGATAGTGAAGTAGAATGATTTTGGTGTCGTGAAGAGGGCAAAGCATAATTTAGTGGATTCAAGAGGGAATACAGGCAGTGAAGAGAGACTCCCTTCCAGAAGGAGGAGGTTAAAATGAACAGACAAAAGCAGGTAGTATTTGGAGAAAAGAAAAGCATCAAGAACTTTTATTGCTCTGGTTGCCTTTATAAAAGAGAGAGAAAGCCAGCATGCTGACAAGCTGAGGAAATGATCCAACTGAGAGGGGGCCACTGTTTATTAAGGGGACTAAGGGGAGTAATACTAGCAATACCTTCAAATATGTGGGAGGAGGCAACAGCTGAAGCACCTGCAGAGGGATTTGCCTTAACCTGGGCTTACACTGTTTATTCAGAGGAAGAAATAGGGAGCAGATGCGCAAGAACTTAGGTAGGTAGTCAGGGAATTTAGTGGCCTGAGAGTTTGGATATTCCCTTTGGAGGATTTCAGTTTTGTTTTTCTGGTTATTTTGTTGTTGTTGTTGCTGTTTAATAGTACACTAGGTATTAATATTTTGCTGAGGGTATAGATGCACAACAAGAAAGTGTTGGGAGTTTGAAAAGAGAAGAACATTATGATACAATGATGGAAAGTGAAATAGATAAAGGAAAATGGAAAGTGAATAGATAAAGGAAATGTAGAATGAATGCTCCAAGCAATAAGGATGCACTGGAAAGTATTGGTTGTGAATTTTTAAATGGCTACATTGTTGTCTCTCACCTCCTTTGCAGAAAGAAAACTCATGTATGGCAGGTGAATGTTGACTAACAAAAACTGGTTATGACAATGAATTGAATGAAAGGAAAAGAAAAATTTGGGCTTCTCTTGTGGTTTAGCTGGTAAAGAATCTACCCGCGATGCGAGAGACCTGGGTTCGATCCCTGGGTTGGGAAGATCTCCTGGAGAAGGGAAAGGCTACCCACTCCAGTATCCTGGCCTGGAGAATTCCATGGACTGTATAGTCCATGGAGTCACAAAGAGTTGGACACAACTGAGTGAATTTCACTTTCACTTCACTTTCAAAGGAAAAAATTTACTGTTGAATATATACACCAATATGACGGACATGAGTTTAAGTAGGCTCCAGGAGTTGATAATGGACAGGGAAGACTGGCATGCTGCAGTCTGTGGGGTCACAAAGAGTTGGACATGACTGAGTGACTGAACTGAAGTGTATACAGAAAGGAGTGATTACAGTGGCTGAGCATGGTATCCAACTGGACAAGGACAGCAATGAAGGTACAGGTTAGCTCAGTACAAGGCTTCACAAAACTGTACACACACACATGGAGAGCAGGTTATCCTTAATTATTGTTTGAAAGGAGAAACTTTCCCAAGGTATCTTAGGAGTTATGCTGTGTCTAACTTCTTTTTCAGACAAAGCCCACATATGAGAAAAGGAAAGTATTTGCTTCATTATGTGCTTGACTTTTTTTAACTTTGCTATTATTGTTGGTTTCGAAGTTTGATTTCAGTCAGAGTCCTTTTTGGCCTATGTCTTTGAACCTGAGACCCTTGTAGAATTCAGAGAATCCAACAAATGAAGTTTTCTGAAGTTCTTTCCAAGACTTCATATCCACATTCAGCTTCTGATCTCAAAATGTATTCTTTAAAAGCAAGATGAAATCATGCATTTGCTCTTCTAAAATGCAGTACCTAAAGTTCTGAACTAATTTAAAAATTAGTCTCTGAAGTTCCAGATGTCAGTATTTATAAATATTTATAAGCCTTGCAAACAATGCTTTTCCAAAATGTTTTCCTCTTCTACAGGCAATGAGGTCCCAAAATTTGTCCACTGTTACTGAGTTTCACCTGCTGGGATTCCAGAACCTTCTTGAGTGGCAGACCTTGCTTTTTATCATTTTCTTGTTCATCTACTTCCTCACAGTGACAGGGAATATTATCATTATTGTAGTGGTGAGCCAGAACCAGCGGTTGCACTCACCTATGTACACATTCCTCAAACATCTATCCTTTTTGGAGATCTGGTATACATCCACCATTGTGCCCCTTCTCCTAGCCACTCTGGTCTCCCAGGGCCAAACCATCTCCTTCCATGCCTGTATAGTACAGCTCTACTTCTTTGTGTTCTTCGGGGCTACTGAGTGCTTTCTTCTGGCTGTGATGGCCTATGACCGATATCTGGCAATCTGTAGTCCACTGCACTACTCTTTCCTGATGAGTCCTGAGATCTGCACCAAGTTGGTGGCTATCTCCTGGTTGACAGGAGTTGGCACAGGATTTCTGCCCTCTCTAATGATTTCCAAGTTGGACTTTTGTGGGCCCAACCAGATCAATCATTTTTTCTGTGACCTCCCTCCCCTCATGCAGCTCTCATGTTCCAGTGTTTGTGTCACTGAGATGGTCATCTTTATCCTGTCAATTGCTGTGCTGTGCATTTGTTTTATTCTTACGCTGGTGTCCTATGTTTTTATTGTGTCATCAATACTGAGAATTCCTTCAGCCTCTGGCCGAATGAAAACCTTTTCCACGTGTGGCTCCCATTTAGCTGTTGTGACTATCTACTATGGAACCATGATCTCCATGTATGTTTGCCCCAGTGCCCACCCATCACCAGATATCAACAAGATTATTTCTGTCTTCTATACTGTGATCACCCCACTGTTGAACCCTGTCATCTACAGCTTGAGGAACAAAGACTTCAAAGATGCTCTTAGAAAAGTCATTAAAAGAAATTGTGGCATCTAAGGGTAAGAATGAAGGAAAATCTCTTTATCAGATAAAGAAAATCAACATAGAATACACAGTGAATTAAGTTCAGGAAAAGTGAGTGGCAGGTTCAGAGCCTTGAAACATGAATGCCATCATTTTCGTTACATTAAATTTCACAGGTTAATTGGAGGGCATCACCAACTCGATGGACATGAGTTTGAGCAGGCTCCAGGAGTTGGTGATGGACAGGGAAGCCTGGTGTGCTGCAGTCCATGGGGTCACAAAGAGTCAGACATGACTGAGTGACTGAACTGAACTGAAATTCCACAAGTCATAACAAAAGAGTGTCTGCATGACCCTTTGCCAACAACTTCTCAGAAGATAAATTGCCTCTTTCAAACTAATTTGGGTACAATTTTGTCTTGGACACGTTCTTTCATTTTTGATGGGAATCTGATTGTGTAAGTCCAAGGCATGAAGATTACATATATAATGTTTTCAGATTCTACAAAAGGGTTACTCTTAAGTTTATAACCCTGTGTACAGAAAATTATGCATTTTTTAAATACAATTAGGAAATTGGTCTTGTAGACTCAACTCTGGATGTTATTGGTCCTTATTAAATATCTGTGAAATGAATGAGTGAAAAAAGAAAAGATAAGTGAAATATGTGTTGACCTGAATTATCTTCTAGCGACAGGAAAAAGCAAAGGAAGATTTTTGAAGTGCCAAAGATTAAGTATAGTGATTTAGAGTTTTTCTGTTGTTTAATGAAATTATATGAAAGAAAAGAAGGAAAGGAGGGAGAGACAGGGAGAGGAAATAGAAGAGGAATAACTGGTGGAAGGAAAGTCCTGTTCAGTTCAGTTCAGTCTCTCACTCATGTCCAACTCTGCAACCCCATGGACTGCAGCACACCAGGCCTCCCTGTCCATAACCAGCTCCCGGAGGCTACACAAACTTATGTCCATTGAGTTGGTGATGCCATCCAACCACCTGATCCTCTGTCGACCCCTTCTCCCACCTTTCTTCTTTCCCAGCATCAGGGTCTTTTCCAATGAGTCAGTTCTTCGCATCAGGTGACCAGAGTACTGGAGTTTCAGCTTCAGCATCAGTCCTTCCAATGAATATTCAAGACTGATTTCCTTTAGGATGGACTGGTTGGATCTCCTTGCAGTCTAAGGAACTCTCAAATATCTTCTCCAACACCACAGTTCAAAAGCATCAAGTCTTCGGTGCTCTGCTTTCTTTATAGTCCAACTCTCACATCCATACCTGACTACTGGAAAAACCGTAGCCTTGACTAGATGGACCTTTGTTGGCAAAGTAATGTCTCTGTTTTTTAATATGCTGTCTAGGTTGGTCATAGTTTTTCTTCCAAGGTGCAAGCATCTTTTAACTTCATGCCTGCAGTCACCATCTACAGCGATTTTGGAGCTCCCCAAAATAAAGCTTGTCACTATTTCCATTGTTTCCCCATCTATTTGCCATGAAGTGATGAAACCAGATGTGATGATCTTAGTTTTCTAAGCATTGAGCTTTAAGCCAATTTTTTGACTCTCCTTTTTCACTTTCATCAAGAGGCTCTTTAGTTCTTCACTTTCTGCCATAAGGGTGGTGTCATCTGCATATCTGAGGTTATTGATATTTCTCCCAGCAATCTTGATTCCAGCTTGTACTTCATCCAGCATTTCTCATGATTTACTCCACATAGAAGTTAAATAAGCAGGGTGACAATACACAGCCTTGATGTACTCCTTTCCCTGTTTGGTACCAGTCTGTTGTTCCATGTCCAGTTCTAACTGTTGCTTAGATATCTCAAGAGGCAGGTTAGGTGGTCTGGTGTCCCATCTCTTTCAGAATTTTCCACAGTTTGTTGTGATCCACACAGTCAAAGGCTTTAGCAGAGTCAATAAAGCAGAAATATATGTGTTTTCTGGAACTCTCTTGCTTTTTCCATGAACCAGCAGATGTTGGCAATTTGATCTCTGGTTCCTCTGCCTTTTCTAAAACTAGCTGGAACATCTGCAAGTTCACAGTTCATGTATTGTTGAAGCCTGGCTTGAAGAATTTTGAGCATTACTTTAGTAGCATGTGGGATGAATGCAATTGTGCAGTAGTTTGAGCATTCTTTGGCATTGCTTTTCTCTGGGATTGGAATGTAAAGTGACCTTTTCCAGTTCTGTGGTCTCTGCTGCATTTTCGAAATTTGAAGGAAAAGAAGAAAGAAAAAGGCAAAAGAAAGAAAGGAATGAGAAGGGAAGAAAAGAGATAGAAAAGAAAGGGAAAGAAAATCCAAAGTATATATATATATAGTTTTGTGAGCCCTAGAAGTCAAAGACTGTACATCAAAAGGCTTTCATATTGTCTTTCATATTGTTTTTAAGTCAATCGATGTCTATGGATTAAGAAGATATGGCACATATATATAATGGAATAATTACCCAACTATATAAAGAAATGAAATTGTGCTATTTGCAGAGAGAGGAATGGACCTAGAATCTATCATACAGAGTGAAGTAAGACAGAAAAAGAAAAAACAACAATATTGTACATCTACTCATATATGTGGTATCTAGAAAAATGGTACAACTGAACCTATTTCCAGGAGAGGAGTAGAGATGCAGTCACAGAGAAAAGATGTGTGGACAAGGTGGAGAGAAGGGGGTGTGGAATGAATGGGGAGATCAGAATTGACATATATACGCTGCCATGTGTAAAATAGATAGCTAGTGGGAACGTGCTGAGTAGCACAGGGAGCTCAGCTTGGTGCTCTGAGATGACCAAAATGGGTGGTACGCTGAGGGTGGGAGGGAGGTCCAAGAGGGAGAGATATATGTATACATACAGCTGATTCACTTTGTTATACAGCAGGAACCAACACAACATTGTAAAGCAACTATACTATAATTAAAAAAAGAAGGCCTCTACTCATCTTGCTTACTATTCCACTGATTAATTCCACACATATTTTCAAGCACTTGGTATATGCCAGTCTGCTGTTGCAGTCTGTGTTACTCAAGAAATGGCTGGTGACTACTTTGCCTTAAGGGAGCTTCTTGTCTTGAGGGGGAGAGAAATATGTAATGAGTCATCAAAGAAAGAATTGACTTTTTGATATTTATTATGATTTCTATGAAATGATAAAGTGTAACTTATGCATTAATATAGAACAATGAGGTCTAAATTATCACAGAAGGCTAGCAAAGCTTTCTACTGATATGTTTATATAGTGCTTTAACCTACACTTTAAGGATGAGGAGAATAAGAATGGAAATAGTGATCCATGAAGAGAATATAACATGAATGGTGAAGCAGCCAGGAGAATCTGAGGATGGAGGAAACAGACAAGTCTGGAGAGAAAAGCAGAAGCTTGCCCATGTAGGCCTTTCAAAGCCCTGTAAGGTTTTTTTGTTTGTTTGTTTTTAAACTAAGAAATGTAATTGATTATCACAGGGTATCCATTTGGAAAGTCATGATATACTTTGCCTTTGCAAATCTCACTACTGTTTAGAAAAAAGACTGAAAGAAAACAAGAGTTTCTGGAGCCATAGCACTAGTCCACACAGAAGACAAGGTTGGTTTGATTTAGGTCTGATGATGTAACCCATCACAGAAATGCCGCCCGATCATGATATTGGGAACAGATATCTGGAATCATTTATTCCTGTCCAGTGACACCAGTAACACATTTGTGTTATGTTCCGCATCTACCCCTAAGCTTCAGAAGTAAGTGTTGTTTGACGCTTTAGTTCATATAATTTCATCTCAACATATGTCCCTGGTGTTTCTTCCCCTCCTTCTTCCAGTGCTCAAGTTCACACTTCCTCCAGGGACTTGACTTGTGAGAACTGTTGTTAGTCCTTATCAGATCCATCTGGTTCGAACATTAGGTAAGGAAAACAATGCACTGGATGATATAGGTAGGAAAACGTCATTTATCTGGGCCTTGGGGGCAGAGTATCCAAAAACAACCAGATATCTTTTCTTACAAACCTTTGTCTTTGATTATGTTCACTGTGAGGTCGCTCAGTCCTGTCCAACTCTTTGTGACCCCATGGACTGTAGCCTACCAGGCTCCATCCATGGGATTTTCCAGGCAAGAATACTGGAGTGGGTTGCCATTTCCTTCTCCAGAGGATCTTTGCGACCCAGGGATCGAACCCGGGTCTCCTGCATTGTAGGCAGACGCTTTACCATCTGAGCCACCAGGGAAGCCTTGTATTTAACAAGACTTAAATTATCTTACTAGAAGATGCTTTCTAATTTTAAATTTGATGGGTGCCTGACTCTGCCTATGGGCTTCCTTTGTAGCTCAGATGGTAAAAGAATCTGCCTGCAATGCAGGAGACCCCGGTTCTAATCCTAGGTCAGGAAGATCCCCTGGAGAAGGAATAGGCTACCCACTTCAATATTCTTGGGCTTCCCTTGTGGCTCAGCTGATAAAGAATCCACCTGAAATGCAGGAGACCTGGGATCGATCCTTGGGTGGGGAAGATCCCCTGGAGAAGGGAAAGGCTCCCCACTCCAGTATCTGACCTGGAGAATTCCATGAACTATATAGTCCACAGGGTCGCAAACAGTTGGACACAACTGAGCAACTTTCACTTACACTATGGAGAGAAAAAGATTGCTGATCCACATATGAGGAATTTCAAAAAATGATACACAATGGACATTTGGATGTATAGATCTGGAACTCAGAGGAGTAACCTGACTGAGAGATAAAAATTGGGAATTTTTACATATACATCACTTTTGAAAATATGGAAATGAATAAGATTTCCAAAGGAAAGAGAGAAACAAAAAAAAAAAAAAAAAGTGTGGAAGAATTTCAGAACATAACTTCATAAGTTTTAAGTAGAAAAGAGGAACCTGAAAAGAGATTAAGGAGGAATAAGCACAGGGATGGAAGGGCTTCTGTAAAGTGATTATATAGACTCTTCTAAAGGAAGAGAATGTTTAAGGAAGAGGCAATGGGCATGGAAGATGAGGATTAAGGTGCTTTTCTCAAAGTTCTCAACACAGAGGATACCATTGTTTCTGGGAAGGGCAGCATTTTTGGACTGGAGAGAATACACATCAAACTGATTACAGTGGAGGAGGGATTGACTTATAAGGAGACAGAAGCAATTGTGTATATGCAAATACTTACCCTGAGAAATGCAACTGCGAAAAAATGAGATAAATATGCTTATAGTGGAGGGGTTGTATTTTTGTAAGATGCAAGATTTTAGCATCTGATTGTTTGAAGACTTGCAGCAAGAGTCCACTAGTGAGCAAAAATTTGAGGAATGAATACAGAGAGTAATTAGTGACAGCCTGAGGTTGGGATCTGAGGGCAAATGTGAGGAGATCAGTATTCAATAGGGGAAGCATTTTATTTAGTGTGAGAGACAGCAGGGAGAGAATCATTTTAACTTGATGAGGGTTCAGAGAAATAGATTTAGGACTTCTACAAATTTCCATTGAAGGACTTATATGATTTATGTTTCTGAGACAAGATCAGAAGCTCTTATTTACCATAAAGAATGTAGGTTAAGGTTTAAAAAGAAAGAAAAGAAAAAAGTCTTTCAGTCGCGTTTGACTCTTTATGACCCCATGGACTATACAGTCCATGGAATTCTCCAGGACAGAATACTGATGTGAGTAGCCTTTCCCTTCTCCAGGGGATCTTCCCAACCCAGGATCAAATCCAGGTCTTCCACATTTCAGATGGATTTTTAACCAGCTGAGCCACCAGGGAAGCCACCAGAGGAAAGTAGTAAAGCAGTCTAGACTCACTTTTTTTTTTTTTTCCTTTTTAATAGGATTGATAGCTGAGTGAAGGCAGATAGGTGAATTTGGAAGCAAAGATGTATTCCTAGTAGAAGTGTGTGCATGTTAAGTCGCTTCAGTAGTGTCTGACTCTTTGTGACCCCATGGACTCTAGCTCCCCACGTTTCTCTGTCCATGGGATTCTTGGGTCAAGAATATTGGAGTGGGTTGCCATGACTACCTCCAGGATATTTTACAGACTCAGGGATTGAACCCCTGTCTCTTATATCTCCTACATTGGCAGGTGGGTGTTTTTTGATTTTACCACTAGCACCACCTGGGAAGCCCCCTAGGAAAGTAGGCTATCACTAATTTATTGTGATCTAAGCAACTTGTCTGTGTATTCTACTTTAAGGCCACTCAGCTACTTTAGCTCAGTCTCATATGGTGGAATACAAAGTTCACCCTGAGTTGAGGCTTAGCTCTATGGTTAGAACTAGAGGTATAAGCAAGGAAATAATGGACATTAGAGTCTCAGGTTGTCAACAAAGGAAATAAATACATAGGAGGGGAATGAAACAAACATTGACTAGAAGTTCAGAGTTTTTAAAAAATGCAATTGTAATAGGATTATTTGTGTATGCTATGTGGATTGATAGAAAGTGATATATAGAAATTTATTGACTTGAAATAGCAATATAAGACAAGGTTTAGTTTTGAATCACAAAAAAAGTCAAAAGTATAAAAAATAATTGAGATAAATTAGGTCTTGAGAAGAAGGATGAATTGGCCACATGACTGAGAACAAAAATTCTGGAAGGAGGGAAAGTCATGATGCCTGTATTGTCTATAAATAAGAGGGAGTAGCCAGTAGCTTAGTGAACTGTCTCAATGAGGTGAGTGGGTTGTGTATTTTTCTAGCATAAGCTTTAAAGGATTTCTTCTCTTTCTCTCTCTTTTTTTTTTTTTAAACAATCGGGAGAGCAATATTCAGGGCAAAGCTTTAAATAGCAAAGAGTGTATTATTCTACAGACTGACTCTCAGTCAAGGGGAGGGAGATGTGAAGAAATTCCACATGAGAGAGTTAGTGGTCAGTTTCCATTTAAGCAAGGAAGTGGTGTAAGATTAATAAAGAACTGATGACTAAACAAGGAACATAAGTTCCAAAGGGAGGAATTACTGTGATTGATCTAGAGCCATTAGAACATTTCAAGACCCCTCCTGAGGTGGGGCTATCACTCTTCTCTAAAGATGTTACTCCAGCCTTCCATGGAACATGCCAGGTGGAATATCTCAGAGTCCCTAACTTTGATGAATGTGGATTTAACATGTTTTAAATTAAACACAATTTAAATATCAGTTCCTTTAAAAGGGTCACATCACTGTATTATAAAGATAAAGGAGCCAATATTACATGTTTTTCAATTATTTATTCTCAGTTCAAGAATTGAGAAGTTGTTTAAGTGTATCATTTTTTAAGGAATCATTTCATAAATGTGCAGTGATTTTGTCATAGCATGGGCTAGGAAAATTAGATGAAAGTTTCAACTTAGTCCATCACTTTAGTCCATCTGTAAATGGACTGTCCTACTGTAAATAAATTCTGCTATTGTGTATTTTGCCAATGGAATCAAACAATACATCATTTTATTGATTGTTGTTTAAAAATTGAATCATGTAATTGACCTATTAAGTGTACAAAATAAAAAATATTAAAAATACATTCATTATGCCATAAGCATCATTTTTGTTAAATATACTACCTTATTGACAGCTTAATAATAATAAAGAAAAGAGAGCAAATAGAGGAAACAATTTATATTCATTAAAATGATGGAGAATTAATATTATTAACATTCCTCTTACATTTACTCTTCTTAACTACCAACATGCTTATTGCAAAAATAAATAAGTCGAGTGGGATGTGAATCTAAATTCTCTGTTGGACTTCTATCTCTTATAACCTTGTTTGTCCATGTGTTTGTTTTAACTAATTAGGAATGTAATTCAAGTAGTATCTTATGTTCTATTTAAAGCTTTTCCCTTCTTGCCCTTGTTTTTAGTTTATGTCTTAAGGAATCTGTCCAACTCTGTAATTTTTAACTTGAGTTTGGATCCTTAAAAATGCCTTCTGATAATTGAAAACCATCTCCCATTAAGCTCTTAACTACATATACATACCCAAAACAAAACAAAGTATTATAAAATGGATTCTATCTTATGTTATTGTATGGTTTCATAAAAGAAGTTATTGTTTGTTTCTGTCTCTGGCACACACAAAATTAAAATTGGCCTTAACTTCTATTAACTTCAACTAGATTTTACTGTATGTTTGTGTGATCATGTGTCATGTGTGTGTGTGTGTCTGTGTGTGTCTGTGTGTGTGCTTAGTCACTCAGTCGTGTCTGACTCTTCGCAACCCCTTGGACTGCAGCCTGCCAGGCTCCTCTGTCCATGAGGATTCTCCAGGCAAGAATACTGGAGTGGGTTGCCATGTCCTCCTTCAGGGGATCTTCCCAACCCAGGGTTCAAACCCAGGTCTCCTGCATTGCAGGCAGATTTTTTACTGTCTGAGCCACCAGGGAAGCTGTGTCATATATAGGCTATCTTAAAGATTAATTACCCTAAACCTGTCCTGTGAGAGTAGGGACTATTAGTTTATCCCTGGTTTTAATGGTGAAATGAAATATCTCTTGCCATGTCAATAAGTAAATGTCAAAGCCATCAGCAATTTCGATTTCAGGCCTCCAAATGTGAATGACTCCCAAAATGGAATACAATGCCTATGAACCAGCAGATGGCACCAGCCCTACTTCCCGCCCCACAGTGATTGCTGAGGAGCTGGGGAACGCAGGAAGCAGCCATCCCATCTACCACAGCTGCCATCCCTTAAGGTGAACAAAGAATTAAGCATTTAAACAATCAGAAAACAGGATTTGACCCCAGATAGCTGATGTGCATGGGAGAAGGCAATGGCACCCCACTCCAGTACTCTTGCCTGGAAAATCCCATGGACGGAAGAGCCTGGTAGGCTGCAGTCCATGAGGTCACTAAGAGTCAGACACGACTGAGCGACTTCACTTTCACTTTTCACTTTCATGCATTGGAGAAGGAAACGGCAACCCATTCCAGAGTTCTTGCCTGGAGAATCCCAGGGATGGGGGAGCCTGACGGGCTGCTGTCTATGGGGTCGCACAGAGTCGGATACAACTGAAGTGACTTAGCAGCAGCAGCTGAGGTGCATATAAAAGGAGTGAATTCAGTGAGCCCAGAGGCTTGCATCTTCTCATACATAGAACACTAAATTCCTAAAATTGATATCTAGTTTTCCTTACTACTTAACATAAACTCAGACTGCCTGTCCCCTTTATTATAAAGTTGTATATAAACTGACTTCCTCTCCTGCCTCCTTGGAGCAGTTTTCTCAGGGCCACTGAGATGCCACCTCCCAAGCTCAAAGTCCTTAACTTTCCCACCAAATAAAGTAACTCTACAGCAGCAGCAGCAGCTACTTTCAGGTTGTGACTAATTTTTTAGTTGACATAACTTATAGCTTTGCTTTCAACAGGCACCAAATGAATAGACACAGATGAAGAACCAGGATGGAGTGCTCAGGAGGGTCAAGACATTACTGGCCCCATATCAATTTATGGTGTTCCTTTCACCCATTGTTTTACAACATTTGGAGTTTGGATGATTAGATTGTCAGTTCATTTACAATGTGGTGTTAAAATTAAATACTTATTGTATGACATAGTGGTCAAAAGGACATACTGTTCAATCAGGGAGTCATTCTTTCAAATTCTAGCTCTTCTACACACAGGGAGCATAGCATGTCAAGTAACATTAATTAATTAATTAATGTCACCCTTAAGTAATTCAAATTTTGAAAGAAGGAAAATAATATCCACCCTATAGTAGTTTCTATGTAAAATCCTTAAGGGAACCCTGAGTATATTAGATAATTAATAACTATTGGGCTCTTATCTGCAGTGGATATGCTCATGTTCTCCTTAGGTTTTCTTCTCAGGCCAAAACACCCATTCACTACTGATGACTCACAGTTGCATCCATCTTTAGGATGTTCCCCATAACAGCCTGTAACCACTGATTGGATACAGAGACCCGCCCTTTGGCTCTAGTTCTTCACAAAATGCATGAGGTCTCAGAAACAACTGCCTTGTAGGGCAGCTTCATCCTTGGCCCATGTCTGCCTTTCTCACTTTCTGTAGTACTTTATTAATAGGAATTCTAACAGTCTTTCAATCCCCTAGTTCCTGTCCCAGTATCTATCCATCAGAGAACTACCTCTAAACAGAACACAGTGCTAGTTATACCAATTCCAGATGGCATAAAATTGGAGAGGAGAGAATGAGAGAATGCAACAAAAGATCTCACTTAATGTGGGAAAATACCTTTGCCATCACAAACAATGCATGCAATCACACTCATATATTTAAACTCTGCAGCAATTAAAAAAAATAGTACAGACAGATAATGAGAAAGCATGCATTGTGAAGGAGATTGATAAATCACATGTGCTGTCACGACAGAATGTGTGGTTGAGTGGCAGTATAATGTATAAATAGTTACATCTCCTCCATTTTCCTTCAAAAAATCAGTTTTAGAAATGGAATCCAGAGTAACATGTAAGTGTAAAAATAGATTATTTTTGTTGTTCAGTCACTAAGTGGTGTCCACTCTTTGTGACCCCATAGACTGCAGCATGCCAGGCTCCTCCGTTCTCCACTATCTCCTGGAGTTTTCTCAAACTTATGTCCATTGAGCCAGCGATGCAATCCAATCATTTCATCCTCTGTCACCCACTCTCCTCCTGCCCTCAATCTTTCCCAGAATCAATCTTTCCATATCATGTGGTCAAAGTATTGGACCTTAAGCTTTAGCATCGGTCCTTCCAATAAATATGCAGGGATGATTTCCTTTAAGACTGATTGGTTTGATCTCCTTGCTTTCTAAGGGACTCTCAAGAGTTTTCTCTAGCATCAATAAGCAGAGTCTCAATTAAATAGGGTTAAGAGACTAGAAAGTGGAACTCTCACATCCTGTGACAATAGCAGTGCCCAATAAGAATGGCCTCTTCTTTCCTGGCAACAACTCAGTCAATGAAAATCCATGGACTCTTCATTTATTATATAACCCTCAGAAATTCCTTTTTCCCTCTGTAAGGGAATTCTCCTTCTCTTGCTGTGTGGGCACTTGCATGTGCCTCATTGAAATGGGGCAGGACCGTATGGTCTTTACCTCCCCATGTCCTCTGCCTGCCTTTTGTCTGTGGAAAACTTTAGTCAAAGAATAAGTTTAATCAGAGAAATAATAGCATGCAGAAATAAAGGAAAGCAGTCAAAGGAGACCAAATTATAATAACATAGTCAATAAGCAGAGTCAAGGACCTTTAGGGCTGTAGTTCTTCTAAGGGCTGTAGATAATATTCTGAGCCATATCCCATGAGATGTTTTATAGATATTGAAACCTCAGGTGGAGAAGTTAAGTACATGATGACAAGACTATATCCATGACATAAGCTGCCACGATTTCAAGAACTGGGAAGAACTGACCCTGGAACTGAATACTAACTTTACTAAAAACAACCATGATGATACTAGATCAGACCACTGATGACCAATTTGAAGATGGCTGTCAGAGCTGACCATGCTCTTTCTGCATGTAACCTATCGACCCCTTCTTCCCTCCCCTGACTCTAAAAGCTCTTATCCACTGCTTGTCTGTCTTGGGAGTCAACTTTTGGACAGATGCCTGTCCTCCCCTTCAGTTGCCAGATCTGAAACAAAGCAAATTTTCCTTTCCACCAACTTGGCCTGTTTATTGGCATTTGAGTGACAAGCAAGTGGACCCCTACCTTTCAGTAACATCAGACCCTGAGTGCCAGTCTCTACTGATTCCAAATAAACCCAGTTTTGCTGGAGAAATAGCTAGATGTCTATTTACTTTGGCTCCAAAATCACTGCAGATGGTGATTGCAGCCAAGAAATTAAGAGATGCTTACTCCTTGGAAGGAAAGTTATGACCAACCTAGATAGTATACTGAAAAGCAGAGATATTACTTTGCCAAAAAGGGTCCGTCTAGTCATAGCTATGGTTTTTCCAGCAGTCACGTATGGATGTGAGAGTTGGACTATAAAGAAAGCTGAGCACCAAAGAATTGATGCTTTTGAACTGTGGTGTTGGAGAAGACTCTTGAGAGTCTTTGGACCGCAAGGAGATCCAACCAGTTCATCCTAAAGGAGATCAGTACTGGGTGTTCATTGCAAGGACTGCTGCTAAAGCTGAAACTCCAATATTTTGGCCACCTCATGCGAAGAGTTGACTCATTGGAAAAGATTCTGATGCTGGGACGGATTGGAGGCAGGAGAAGAAGGGGATGACAGAGGATGAGATGGCTAGATGGCATCACCAACTCAATGGACATGAGTTTGAATGAACTCCGGGAGTTGGTGATGGACAGGGAGGCCTGGCATGCTGTGGTTCATGGGGTTGCAAAGAGTCAGATATGACTGAACAACTGAACTGAACTGAACTTAACATTTTGGTGAACCATATGGTGAGCAAAGGAGATTCTGATGACTCCAGGGCTGGTGAGTAAACAGAGCAGTCCTCACAATTGAACCCACTGTTCTTTCAGGATCTTATGAGGCCTTCCAGAGTCAGTCCCCTCCCCTATACCCTTTGCTTTAGCTCCTCTCAAAAGTATCTCATTGCTTTACAGATGTTAAAACCATCACCAAGTGGAGGAAATAAAATACTTGATGACCATGAATATACACTGGCAAGGTGGAACTGTGGTCAAGAATCTGCCTGCCAATGCAGGAGACACAAGAGGTGCAGGAACGATCCCTCAGTTCAGTTCAGTCACTCAGTCATATCCGATTCTTTGCGACCCCATGAATCGCAGTACACCAGGCCTCCCTGTCCATCATCAACTCCCGGAGTTTATTCAAACTCATGTCCATCGAGTCGGTGATGCCATCCAGCCATCTCATCCTCTGTCATCCCCTTCTCCTCCTGCCCACAATCCCTCCTAACATCAGGGTCTTTTCCAAAGAGTCAGTTCTTCGCATGAAGTGGCCAAAGTATTGGAGTTTCCAGCTTTAGCAGCAGTCCTTGCAATGAACACCCAGGACTGATCTCCTATAGAATGGACTGGTTGGATCTCCTTGCAGTCCAAGGGATTCTCAAGAGTCTTCTCCAACACCACAGTTCAAAAGCATCAATTCTTCAGTGCTCAACTTTCTTCAGGGTCACATCCATACATGACCACTGGAAAAACCATAGCTATGACTAGATGGACCTTTGTTGGCAAAGTAATGTCTCTGCTTTTGAATATGCTGTCTAGGTTGGTCATAACTTTCCTTCCAAGGAGTAAGCATCTTTTAATTTCATGGCTGCAATCACCATGCTCTCTAGGTCAGGAAAAATATCCTGGAGGAGGAAATGGTAATCCATTCCAGTATTCTTGCCTGGGAAATTCCATGGACAGAGTAGTCTGGCAGGCTACCATCTATGGGGTCATAAAGAATCAGACGTGCCCGAGTGCAGTAAACACATATATCCACTAAATACCAAATAAATAGCTTCTAAATTCCTTAGCCTGTCAATCAGGATTTTCTTGTGCCCTAAGTTCTCTCACTGTAACTCTTGTCTCAACCAGGATGCACCCAGAACAACAACACAAGAATTGTAACTGTTAACCCCTGTGACACTGCCCTGTTACCTCATTATCAACGAAGCAGAAACTTGTTTATGAGTTGATTGCATACCCTGGGACTCCACCTCCCTCACCTTTCCTTTAAAAATGCTTTCCTGAAACCTATCAGGAAGTCCAGGTATTTTGAACACTAGCTTCCCTTGACTCCTTGCTTTATGCCCTGCAGTAAATGCTGTACTTTACCATAACCCAGTGTCAATGTGAAACAGGAGGTAAGAAGACAGAGCACAAACTTTAAAAGAAAGATATGGCCTGAGGATATGATATAAACTGATTATAACCAAATAGGTCCAAGATGGCAAATAAGTTGATCCAGTTACCTTGAGCCTCAGTATAGGTTCACTGTAACACATCAGCAAGCTTAATGAGACACTCATAGACACACTGACAGTTCCAAGGTTGACTGTGAAGACCAAAAACTGGGTGATGACCCAATTCCTGGAGATCTCCACCCCTTCCCCCAAATAGTGGGAATAATCCTCCCATTCATTAGACTACTCACCACATAACATCTAACCATGCCATACTTTGATGAATGAAGAATTCTTCTGATGAATTCTTTCTATGATGAGACATCAAGAACCTGAGCTTCTTTAAGTCATGAAACCACATGTGTGATCTCAGTTAAAAGATGGTAGGCTCAAATTCCAATGTGAGTTGCACAGCTTCAGGTAGATTGGCTTTACTGCTAGTGGATGAGTTGACCCAAGTTTGGTTTAATAATAATTATTTTTCTCATTGACCCTGAAATATGAAGTTACTTCTTTTCCTGGTTTTGATCATCCTCCTTCTTTGTATTTTGAAGCTCTCCAGGCTTTCAGTTCAGTTTAGTTCAGTTCAATTCAGTCGCTCAGTCATGTCCGACTCTTTGCGTAGTGATCACATCATCATGATTATCTGGGTCGTGAAGATCTTTTTTGTACAGTACTTCTGTGTATTTTTGCCACCTCTTCTTAATATCTTCTGCTTCTGTTAGGTCCATACCATTTCTGTCCTTTATCGAGCCCATCCTTGCATGAAATGTTCCCTTGGTATCTCTAATTTTCTTGAAGAGATCTCTAGTCTTTCCCTTTCTGTTGTTTTCCTCTATTTCTTTGCATTGATTGCTGAAGAAGGCTTTCTTATCTCTTCTTGCTATTCTTTGGAACTCTACATTCAGGTGCTTATATCTTTCCTTTTCTCCTTTGCTTTCTCCAGGCTTTATTTGGTATCTATTTTAAGTTTTATCATTTCTGATTAAGACCTTATTACGTTTTTGAGTGTTGACTTGACATTTCAGTCTGATTTTGAAATCAGACTGTATTGACTATAATTGACCAGACTGCAATCCATTTCTTCAGGATCAGAGGCTGCTCCTCTGGGAACTGAGAAGCCTTTGGCCCACTCATTCAGAAACAAAGGGTGTTTCATTGGAATTGTGCTGGTTCAGAATCTTTGGCCCATTCCTTGGGAATAGGAGCTGTTCTATGGGAACTGGATTGAGAAGCCTCAGTCTGACTCCTCTGAGAACGAAATGTTTTCTTAAAACTGGCAGGTTTAATGCCTGCAGTAGTATAAGTTGCAATCTACCTCCTGAGCTATTTGTACTATTTGAGCTGTAAGCTTTCAAGCCCTTTGATTTTTTACTCTAGAGAAAAAACTCTGAGAAATGGGATCCTAGATAAGTAACAACTTGATCCACACACACAATCTTTCACCTCCTCCATGACACACCCCTTCCCTGCCTCAGGGTCTCTGGCCAAGTTTGTTTTAAAAACAAGGTCCTTCCTTTAGTTCAGTTCAGTTCAGTTGCTCAGTCATATCTGATTTTTTGTGACCCCATGAACTGCAGCACGCCAGGCCTCCCTGTTCATCACCAACTCTCAGAGTTCACCCAAACTCCTGTACATTGAGTCAGTGATGCCATCCAGCCATCTCATCCTCTGTCGTCTGCTTCTCCTCCTGCCCCCAATTCCTCCCAGCATCAGAGTCTTTTCCAAGGAGTCAACTCTTCGCATGAGGTGGCCAAAGTACTGGAGTTTCAGCTTCAGCATCAGTCCTTCCAAAGAACACCCAGGACTGATAACCTTTAGAATGGATTGGTTGGATCTCCTTACAGTCCAAGGGACTCTCAGGAGTCTTCTCCAACACCACAGTTCAAAAGCATCAATTCTTCACGCTCAGCTTTCCTCACAGGCCAACTCTCACATCCATACATGACCACTGGAAAAACCATAGCCTTGACTAGACGGACCTTCGTTGGCAAAGTAATGTCTCTGCTTTTGAATATGCTATCTGAAAGTGAAAGTGAAGGTGAAGTTGCTCAGTTGTGCCCGACTCTTTGCGAACCCATGGACAGTAGCCTGCACCAAGCTCCTCCATCCATAGGATTTTCCAGGGAAGAGTACTGGAGTGGGTTGCCATTGACTTCTCCAGGGAATCTTCCCGACCCAGGGATCGAACCCAGGTCTCCTGCATCGTAGATAGACGATTTACTGTCTGAGCCACCAGGGAAGTCCAGTATGTTATCTAGGTTGGTCATCACTTTCCTTCCAAGGAGTAAGCATCTTTCAATTTCATGGCTGCAATCACCATCTGCAGTGATTTTGGGGTTCCCCAAAATTAAGTCTGACACTGTTTCCACTGTTTCCCTATCTATTTCCCATGAAATGATGGGACCAGATGCCAAGATCTTAGTTTTCTGAATGTTGAGCTTCTGGTCCCATCATTTCATAGCAAATAGATGGGGAAACAATGGAAACAGTGACAGATTTTATTTTGGGGGGCTCCAAAATCACTGTGGAGGGTGACTGCAGCCATGAAATTAAAAGATGCTTGCTCCTTGGAAGAAAAGTGATGACCAACCTAGACAGCATATTATAAAGCAGAGACATTACTTTGCCAACAAAGGTCCGTCTAGTCATAGCTATGTTTTTTCCAGCAGTCACATATGGATGTGAGAGTTGGACTATAAAAAAAGCTGAGCACCAAAGAACTGATCCTTTTGAAAGGTGGTATTGGAGAAGTCTCTTGAGAGTCCCTTGGACTGCAAGGAGATCCAATCAGTCCATCCTAATGAAATCAGTCCTGAACATTCTTTGAAAGGACTGATGCTGAGGCTGAAACTCCAATACTTTGGCCACCTGATGTGAAGAACTGACTCATTAGAAAAGACCCTGATGCTGGGAAACATTGAAGGTGGGAGGAGAAGGGGATGACATATGATGAGATGTTTGGATGGCAGAGGATGAGATGATGGATGGCATCACCGACTCAATGGACATGAGTTTGAGTAAACTCCTGGAGTTGGTGATGGGCAGGGAGGTCTAGTGTGATGCTGTCCACGGGGTCACAAAAAGTCAGACATGACTGAATGACTGAGCTGAACTGATCAAGAAATATGGCTAAAGGTAAAAACTAAAATTGAATATCTGGGATATTTCAAACTTGAGCTAGTTCAACCTCTCTTTATTGTTCAATGCAACTGAATTCAAGAAGTAAATTTGATTTTGTTGCTTATCTATGAATGAAGTAATTCTATGAGGTTTACAAAGAAGACCTTGTGCAGAGACAAAACCTGGTTTAACAAAATGATAAAAATCCGAAGTTGGTAATGTTAGTTAATGCAAGATTACAGCTGAAGCTTAAATATCTCAGAAGTTATTGTTTTATTAATCATATATCTGTGTGTGCATGTGCCTTCTTCCTCAGAGATTTAAATGGTTTTGATTTTCCTGATTTTGTATAAAGTAATATGCACATAGAAGCCTTCTTTACTACATTATTATTAATTACCTTGATCATCTTTATTGACAGTAACATCACCACATGTTGGTTTAGTGCAACATGTAGTACTATAAGCATCATTATCTTCACTACCAAATTATGTGCTTCAATATTTATTCAGCTTTCTATTTGGTTCCATTGATCTATATTTCTGTCTTTGTGCCAGTACCATACTGTATTGATGACTGTGGCTTTGTAGTATAGCCTGAAGTCAGGCAGGTTGATTCCTCCAGTTCCATTCTTCTTTCTCAAGATTGCTTTGGCTATTCAAGGTTTTTTATATTTCCATCCAAATTGTGAAATTATTTGTTCTAGCTCTGTGAAAAATACTGGTGGTAGCTTGATAGGGATTGCATTGAATCTGTAGATTGCTTTGGGTAGTATACTCATTTTCACTATATTGATTCTTCCGATCCATGA